>CM060363.1:77332126-77848831 GCA_030545235.1 Helianthus tuberosus
GCACTCTTATGGTACGTGGTGTCAAATATGTGGTGGCTCTCATAAAGAATTAGAATGTTATTTTCTAAATTATAAGCCCCACTATATAGACCCATTGTTTTAATGTAGCCTTAAGAGGGGCGAAAGTAAAAATAATCCTTATCTCTCCCTCGAATGCTCTCAACCGGATCTTCTAGGAGAAATGCTTCTTGATGAACTATTTCAAATGGAAGATCTAATTCTTAATTGGTTAGAAGAACTTAGGATAGATTTCAATAATTTATCTCAAGACGATAACCAAGAAGAATTGTTGGGATCGCATAAAAACAACTTCGTTGTTACCAACGTTACCTCTAACTCTAGTGAGGACTTGAGCGATAGTCGTCCCTGTGTCGATTGTGCCGTGAAGAACTCCCCATCGACTTCGTTCGATGCATACATAGACCTGAGCGATTCGGCATACACCTTCTTTAACAAGATCCCGGGAAAGGGTTGGACTTGTCCACCTACATATAGCATAGGAATCACCCTCACCGACAACCTCTTGCGTTCTCGTCTTAATCTAGAGCAATTAAGGTATCTTAGGCACTTTGGGGTTGTTCCATCCAGTAAGGAACCACCCGATCCGGAAAAGTTCCTTAAAAATAGACAAACTTCATAAACAGCCTTTCGACACGGGGCCGTGCCCAGGTCAACACGCCCCCGTGTCCACCAAAAGATTCCTTTCTGACTTTTAGTCAGAATACGGACAAAATGTGTCAAGATCTTTCCTGCACACGGGGCCGTGTCCAGCCGACACGCGGCCGTGTCCAGCATGCTGTCGTTTTCTATAAATGCAGCCAAGAACCCTGCACATTTGGACCATCTAGGGACAGAGATTTGAGAGGATCTTCTCACCTACCATCCTAGGTATTTTCTAAAAGAAGGTTCTAACAAACATCTTGTCCTTTCCTCTTTTATCCATTGCCTTCTTCTTCATCTTTCTTGTCTCAACACCTCCATTGAAGCTTGCTCTCAAGCTTTATTGTGTTGATTATTAGATTTTTGTCCAAGGAATCTTGCTAAAAATAAGTTGTGCAACATTGTTTTAAGTTATTTCTGTTCAAAAATGCTTCATAAGTTGGAAAGATAATTTAAAACTCCAAGATTCCTTGTTCCGAAAATCTGCAGAAAGTTGAACACGGTGCCGTGCTCATTGAGCACGGGGCCGTGTCTGATGTACTGTTTCATTTAAAATGAACTATTTCTGGTTTGTTTTCGTAGAATGTCTAGTCAAAACAGTGGAACTTCTTCTGCGCACTCCAGAAACAGTCGAAGGGAGAGAAGGTCATCAATCGAAGCGACTCTCGTACGTTACGTGATGGCATTACGTGAAGCTCTTGACGAGATGACTTCGGTAGAGGAGGTCCTAATAGACCGTATAAATTATCTTACGGTGGGGTTGGAAAACAGTTTTCAAGAAATAAACCTCTTGCACCAGAGGTTAAACATTCTTGTAACACCTCCCATGGAACCAATCCTCCCTCAAGAGGATTGGAACCTAGCACTTGGAATCAACAATCCTACCGGTTGGGACGACATTCCAGCGGAACCTCCTCTTGAAGATCTACAAGAAGTCCCGGTGGAGGTTGCACCTCCTCAAACCAATGCCAATGAGCCCGCCTTTCTTCTCCCTAGGAAGATAGAAGAATGGCTCGCCGACGTGTGAGGAACCCATTCCCGGAGAAAGAAGTTTTTCAAGCCACATCTAACCGAGGGATTTATCTTTTCGGAAATTTTGCTAATAGAATAAGTAGTAGGCTAGAACTTCTTGGTTTAGATTTCTTGTGTTTCTTTGACCTAACTATCTAGTATTTTAACTTTTAGGATTATTTTGTAATTCTCTCTATGACTTAATGAATGATGGTTTTAGCTAATTTGGTGTTTGGATGATGTTGTAATGAGTAAAACACACTCGAGATGGTGAAGGATAACAAGGGAAACTTGGACCAGCACCCCATGCACGAAAACAGGGCCATCCGACAAAATTTTCTTCATTACAGCAGGTTCAGCACGGGCCGTGCCCGCCCAACACGGCCCCGTGCTGCACAGTCTACAAAAAATACCTAATTCAGGTAAACTGGACACGGGCCGTGTTCACCCAACACGCCCCCGTGTCCAGGCTTCTGTTTCTTTTGTTCAACTTTTTGTTACTGGCACCTGAACACGGGGCCGTGCCCGGACACCACGGGGCCGTGTCCAGACGCCCAGTAACATAAAATTTTGTTTTTTTCACACCTTTTAGATATTCAATCAACCTAAAAACTTATTTTTGGGACACATTGAGGACAATGTGTAATTTAAGTGTGGGGGGGATGCTAAAACTTTGAATCTTGTAAGTCCTAATTACAAGCCTTACACAAAACTCTATTGGAACAGCTAATCACCCCAAATTTTTTCAAAAAAATTTCATTTTTTACTTGTCTAGGTTTAACTTGGGAATTTCAAATTCTAAAAAGGTTATATTTTTACAAATTTACAACCGAAAGCGTCGTGATAAAAAGAACCAACATAAGAAAATTATGAAAAGGCATGACAAGCTTAGTTAAAATTTAATTATATATACTTGATCACATAAAAACCCATTCCCACAAAAGTGAGTTTTGAGCCTTTATTGAGCATACAAATACATATCTTTAAACTAAATGCTCATTTTTCGTTTCTTGTGTGAATAGCCGCTTGGTTCTTACAACTCTAGAACTTGCCACGACGATACATTCCCGGTCCTTACCAACTTCAACCCGAGTAAGTAAATGATGGAGGCATTAGGACTAACCCTTTTTATTTCTACACCATTATTTTTCTTTATTTTTACCACCTACCCAAAATCCCCCTAGTTAACCCCTTTGAGCCTAAACCTTTTCATTTCTTAGCCCAAACAAAACACCCTTTCACCCACCAAAACCTTTTTTATTTTTAACCCTTTGTTTTAGTAACAAGCTCGGTTTTTCGTATGACTTTCAAAAAAAAATGTTGATGATGAAGCAAAAGAAAAAAACAAGCAAGTTCATTAAAAATAACTTTGTTTGAATCATGGCTTCATCAAAATAAAAATTGCAAAAATAAAAAGTCTTACAAAAACCGACGCTTTTTACGCTTTTCGCCATTTTCCTACTAACCACTAACCCAACCACCTACCTTTAACCCAAGCCTAACCCTTCACCCAAAAGTCCTCTTAATATTTACAAAGGTATATAGTTAAAAAGGAGGAGGATTTATTGCTTGGCAAGCCTATGGTAGGAGTAAGTTTCATGCCGCTCTCGAGTGATTCATTAAAATACATCTTCGGCCGACTGTTGAGTGATCCCCCGTGAGGTATGTGAACTTGTATATAAATAGAATTTTAAAGAGGCATGTTATGCCCTAATAAGTAATTTATCTTATGAAAAGTTTTAAATAAATCATGACGAATAGGATTGTAAATAAATAAAAATAAAACTTAATAAAGAATCTTGGAAATCCCGACACTCTATGACAAGCCCAAAAACCTTCTCTTCTACCCATTCCATTTGGGAGTGTAAAGCCACATTATAAAGAGTTTTGCTTGAGGACAAGCAAAGATTCAAGTGTGGGGGTATTTGATGTGTGCAAAATGCAACATATAAATTACATCAATTGTGGCATAAAACTAACCATTTTTTAGTACTAATGTTGGAAAAAGTGTGCTTTTGTCTTCCTTTTGTATTTTCAGGATTAAATGAGCTCAAATTAACAAAAGAAGCAAAAAGGCAGCTAAATCTAACATAAATACAAGAAAAGGAACAAACGTGGCATGCCCGACCTCCCCGAAAGCATCTTCCTAAGCAAAACAAGAGAACAGAATGCTGAACACGCCCCGTGCTCAGTGAACACGGGGGCGTGCCCAAGTGTCAGCATAAAAGACAAAGCTGTAGAAGCTTCCATCGCCCACCACAGGGTCGTGCTCAGCGGACACGGGGTCGTGGTCAACTATAAGATTCGCAAAATCCAGGCAAATCTTGATAGTACAGATATGCTTCTGCACACGGGGTCGTGCCCAGCGGACACGGGGCCGTGGTCAACTAATGCAGACAAGAGCAATTAATGAAGACAGAGAAGAATGATGGACACGGGGCCGTGCCCACTGGACACGGGGCCGTGCCCGAGCTACTGTTCAGGCTATAAATAGGGGTGCTTGGCTAATTTGCAAACAATCCCTTGGCACACCACCTCTCTCACACTTCACCCACCACCCACCACCATCACAACACCATCATCCATTGTCCATCATAGAGTGTGTGAGTCGTCTCGGGATCCAAGATTGATCGTAAGAGTTCTTGACAATCAAAGGCCATGTTTTCCTAAGTCTCTTACATCACTTGGTGAAGACAAGTGTCTAGTGTAATACTTTTTATTTTTAATCTTTTCGCACTTTTTACTTGGTTATGTATTAATGACTTTAATAACTAGTTTCTTATGTTGAAGGTGATTCTTCCTTATCGTTTGTCTGTGGTGTCTTGGCATTATTTTACTGTCTATATAAAATAAAAGATTTTCACCATTCATATCTCCACGGTCTATATGGAGGTATGTTGGCTACCTGGTCGGGGGTTAAGGGAACGGTTTGGTAAGAGTCTTGCCTTGTTCAGTGTATAGATCCTGCAAGGACCTGGGTCAAATTTAGTAGGACCTCCTTCAATACCCACCGGTAATGGATGGCGGGGGTCCAAACTCTTTGATCCCCTCATATGTAAGCTACTATTAATACTTTAACCCGGCTACTTAGGTGTGTATCCCTGCTGACTCAGACTACTTAGCCGAGGGTAACGTCACCTTCAAAAGAGGGGCCTACCATAATATGCATTAATAACTTAATTAATTATCTTTCAATAATCCGACCCTTTAGGATTGTATCCTTGCTGACTCAAACTACTGGGTTGAGGGTAACGTCACCTTCAAAAGAGGGGCCTACTACAATAACTAAGATAATCTCTTAAATAGTGCAAAAGTGCGGAAATAATCAAAGGTTGCACTAAACGCGAGTCGGAGTCAAGTGATTCATCTTGTCTATCTGTTTTTCTTTTATTTTTATTTTTCAGCATTTTAGTTAGTTTTTATTTTTCTAGTTTAAAACATTTTTCTAAACTTTTGATTTGATTAGACGTTGAGGATAAACCGGTACTAAAAGCTCTTGTGTCCTTGGACGACCTCGGTATCTTGCCAACACTATACTACGCTCACGATGGGTGCACTTGCCCATATGTGTGTTTTGTGTTAGTAAAATATCGTGTTTTATAAATTTAAAACTTGACTAACGTGTAAAAAGGGCTTAAAATATACTTAAATTTATATATCACACTTTACGCACATCAACCATCGACCTTCCGTTTAATCCTATACACCCACTTACAAGAGACCGTATCCATATCTTTTACTCTTGACACAAGTTCCCAGGTTTGATTTTGTCTAAGAGCATCGATTTCTTCTTTCATTGCCCTCATCCACTCTTCCTTCTTTTCAGCTTCCTCAAAGGTAGTTGGTTCCGTTTCGACATCTTCCAAAACAGCTAGATTAGCATATTTTGGATTCGGCTTGTGTGGACGAGTGGATCTTCTCGTTTCGTGAGAACTTATTCCGCCACCTTCTGTTCGAATGCCACCACCCTGACCTTGATTATTCATCCAAGTTTGCCATGGACCTTGTCGTGAACTAGGTTCTTCAATAACCGGTTCCACTTCTTCTTCAGTAATTGTTTCTGGTTCACTTATATTTAACGTTATATACGAGTCTAGTTCATCTTTCAGAACTTGTGTATCTGGTAGCTGCTCATAATTATCCGACCACCATGTTGATTTTTCATCAGATATCACGTCCCGTGACACATAACATTTATTGGTTTTAGGGTCGCAACACCGCCACCCCTTCTTCTCGCTATCGTAACCAATAAAAATACATCTGATTGCTTTTCGTTCAAGCTTATGCCTCAGATGATCCTAAATGAAAACATAGCATACACATCCAAAGACTCGGAAATAACTTACATTGGGTTTCTTTTTGAACATTTTCTCGAACGGTGACTTATATTTTAAGCCTTGTTGAGGGATTCGGTTGTGAATATACGCTGCTGTTAACATCGATTCAGCCCAGAACCGACCAGGAAGGTTCTTATCGTGGATCATGCTACCGGTCAACTCTGTTAGAGTTCGGTTTAACCTCTCGGATACCCCGTTCTATTGAGGGGCATGCGAGCATGTTAGTTGCCTTTTAATTCTGCACTCCTTCAAGTATTCATTGAATTCCTTTAACGTGTATTCCCCACCGTTGTCTGAACGAAGACATCCAACACTCATCTTTGTTTCTCGTTCTGCCTCGGCTTTAAACTCCTTGAATTTACTAAACGCTTCCGACTTTTCTTGCATAAAGTAAACCCAAACATATCTCGAATAGTCATCAGAAAAGGATATCATATACCTCATTCCTTTTATTGATTTTTGTTTAACATGTCCAAACACGTCCGAGTGAAAAAGTTCCAACGGTTTAGTTGCATGATAATTTGAGCTCTCGTATGGTAATTGATGAGCCTTGCCATACTGACAACCAGCACAAACCATGTTTTTCTTAACTTCAATATCTGGGATTCCAGCAAATAAATTTCGTTTAACTATTAGTTCAAACCGATCATACCCCACATGCCCGAGTCGTTGGTGCTATATATCAAACCCTTGGTTTGATTTAGTCTTGTCCACATAAGCTGTCCCCGCTGATAACACATAAACAGATTCATTCTTCTTCCCACACAACACCGGTTTAGACTTTGTTTCAAATTCATCAAATACCTGCACATTGTTAGGTCCGAACAAGACATACCTTCCAGCTTCGGTTATTTGGGGTACAGAAAGTAGGTTTTTCTTCATACCAGGCACATGGTAGACATTTTCGAGACTGAACCTAGGTTCATTATCCTCAATCTGGACTTCACCAATGTGAGCAATATTATGCCTTGAGTTGTCAGCAATTACTACAACTCGACTTCCTTCGTACTTCTTTGGATTTTTAAGTTTTCTTTTATATCTGGTCATATGATTAGAACATCCAGAATCAAAAATCCAGTCATCAACATAAGTACCTTGTTTCTCAGTTGTAGCTGTTAAGGCATACACTGGTTCGTCTCGTGCATAGTGAGCTTCGGCATCTCATGGTTCTTCTTCGGATGTAGCAGCGGCGTTACCTTCTTCGTCTTTCTTTTCCGGACAATTTCTCGCCATATGTCCCTTTTTACCACACCCATAACACTTGTAGGGAAACTTTTTACCTTGATATCGATCTTTCTTGTCACTTACTTCTTTGGTGCCTTCACGATCTCAACCTTTTTCATTCTTTTTGTTCCGATCATTGAAGCGTCTTTGACCTGGTCCCTTTCGAAATTTTCCCTTGCCTCGGTCAGCATACATAGTCGTGTCCTCCTTCTTGACTGAATCTTCAGTCTTGACTTCAGCCATCTGGGTGACTAAGGCTTCTTGTGCTGCAAGTAAATTCTCGAATTCCACCAGAGAGGGTTGTGTAGGCCATCCTTGAATGGCTGCAACAAACGTTCTATATTCTGGTTTCAACCCAAAGATCAGGATACGCTTCATTCTCGCTTCACCAATACGTGCTTAGGGATCTAATTCCCCAATCTCCCTACACAAAGTTTTAACTTTGTGAAAGTATTGTGATACAGTAAGATTCTTTTGTGCAATTGATAGTAACTCGTTTTCCAACAGTTGAAGCTTCGCGTCGTTTTTCTTAGAGAACAAGGCTGCGAGAACATCCTAGGCTTCCTTCGGGGTCGCCAAATCCCGAATATGATCCAGCAATTCCTCCTCGATCGTAGTCTTCAAAACGAACATGGCTTTCCCGGTTTTTATCTTCCACTTGTTGATTGCACCATTAACATCGTTCCTCGGTTGAACGGTGTCTGCACCTTGTACAACTTCCCATAAATCCTGGCCTTGCAGATACGAACTCATACAGGTAGACCAGGTGTTGTAGTTTGTGTTACTTAGTTTCTTCACGCCACAAACAAGATGAAACTTCGCCATGACTGATCGTTTACTGTTCTTGCTCACTTCTTGTTTGCCGAATCAAAGCACTCGATGCTCTGATACCACTTGTACAACCTTGTTGATTAGGTTCACACGTGAAAGCAGAACAAACACATAGTTTGATCGAACTCTGCACAGGATTGACACACAACCCTACAGAACCAGAACTCTGTCTACACGAACCACGAACAGAAAATACGAACGCAGAAAACTTGCTTTAACACGAGCGACTCTTTTTATTAATTAATAAAAGACTTCAATCAGAAAATTACATACATAAAATTAAACCTACGACCTGTTTAAATACTAGAGATATTATAATCCTACCTTGACTCAAATACTTAAAACTTAAACAGATAATTCAAACTAACTGATAAACATAAAACTAATTTTAATTTATCTTTTCAATTCTCCTCCAAACCGCCCCTTGAGAATTACTGTACCACCCTTTTAGTCCCTGCAAATATCGCAATTTAATAGCGTGTATACTATTTATTGAGATATCACGATCACTGGGTACAAGTTTCTATGTATGTTTGTTGGTACACAAGAATTACATCATTAAGATGTTTTGATTTACCTTTAGAGAACTCAATTGCTTTAGAAAACTCATCAGGAGTTCAATCATAAACAAAAATGAATCTATGTACAACGATCATATTGTTCTCGAGAACTTAACTTACATGATTTTGATCATTCTCCTTTAGGGACCTTTATGTACACTTTTAGTATCAAGTGAGTTCAATTTTGGATAGATATGATAGACAATAATAAATATATTTCATGTAAAAAAAATTAAGCCTTTTGTTAACTCGTTTTTTTGTTCATTTATATTTTACTATTTTAGAACTTATACAGTTTCTATATTTATTATATTGATCACTGAGATATAAAATATATATTAATACAAAACTAATTATATGCACAATTTCGTTCTAAAAAATTAAATACACAGTTGAAAAGTTTACTCGATACATGTTAGTTGAATCCAAAACTGAAAACGAGTAAGGTTTACATTATTTAAAACTAACAGCTTTATACATGTCTATTTTTTAATTTACATGAAAGATATTTATTATTATCTATCATATCTATCCAAAATTGAAAACGAGTAAGGTTTACATTATTTAAAACGAGTAAGATATTTAACTTACATAAAACTATATAGCTAGTAGATTTTATTTAAAAAATCTATTTAAAAAAATACCGGTGGAACTAGTGGATTTTATGTTAAATAAGAAATTTAATAAGAAGATGAAAATAAAAAAAAAATAGATTTTATGTTAATTAAGAGATATAATAAAAAGATGAAAATAAAAAAAATAAATAGATTTTGTAAAATTGATTTAAACTTAAATAAAATTAGGTGTTAGTACCCAAAGGTGTTACATTGATAAAATTAAAAAAAATAGAAGGATATTTTAGTCATTAATTAACTAATTTTGGTGTTAGTACCCAAAGGTGTTACAAAATTGAAACCATAAAACCTAAACCTGTTAAAAAAGTTAGTTCCCAAATATGAAACTAGCTATAAACCATAGGGTCCATTTGTATAATTAACTCTAAAAAGAATAGAACTTCTAGAATTAGTAATAACAACTCGTTGACTCCTTTGATTGATTTTCTTCTAGCTAGTGGGATTCTTTGCTGCGAGGCAGAACTTCGATTGGTACTGATTTGATTTGGTTCGTTACGATATGGACACTCGCTATAATAAACGAAAGAGAAAAATCCAAAAAATAAAGGCGTGACATATCCAAAATGATAATGTACCTAGTAATTTTAGTAATGGAATTCTAAGACGATATAGCATAAGTTTTCTTCGGTAATTATTCAATATACACATCAACTCTCCTCCGTATGTATGTCCACATTTTTATTGAAATATATTTACATCCAAGTAGAACAATATCATATACTGAAGACAATATTTTCTTTGGGTAAGCAAACTCTTTGACTTAACTTTTATATGTTCTATTCCAAGTGAAACCATACTACCTGAAATTGGTTCGATTCAATACCAACCTAATCCTTTACCTAGCGGAGCCAAACAAATTATGTAACTCTTGGTGAGAAATAACAAAACATAAATTCATTTTGTCACATGTACCTGCAAACCCTTATCCATTAATAAGCACATCCATCAAACAGATGGTACACCTATCGTCGATTTTACTATTGTAACAACTTAACGCTACCTTCTGAAAATAATATACTTACCGAAGTTTTCAGTCTTGAAACTCAAAAATAGCACTGTCACAGAAACAAAACAAGACTGATTGTGACCACTTCAGGTACCCAAAAAAGATTGATTCCAAAATCCAAACACAGCTATCAACCACTGCAATGCATCTAATCATCTTCACTGGAACCTTCTTCATCATCATCAGCGTCATCATCACCTTCATCATCATCACCACCATGAGGATCAGCTTCGTAATCTGAATCATCATCAACATCGCCACCTTTAAGTTGCTGATCAGAATCAGGGTGTTTGGTATGTTTGGCATCTTCATCCATGTGATCATCTTTTTCATCCAACTGCTCACCTTCGTTATCTATGTCTTCTTGCTTCCCATGAGGCCCACGGGTGTGAATGAGATAATGAGCCACTGACTTGTACCCAAGGTGTAATGCCTGAAAATTTTAAACGTAAATATCACGAATACTCTCTACTAGTCTACTCTTGGTCAAAATTTAAGTGGTATTTTAGATAATATAAGGTTGAAGAAGTTAACCTTCCTGTAAAGATTTCCAGTGGGTTCCCACCCTTTGACTCTGCGACAGCGACTGCAGTTACATATATCTCTACATACGGGACAAACCCAATCTGGGTTTGCATTTGCTTCTAGAACATTCTCTCCATATCTGCACAGAAAACCAGCATGCATGCTTATAGTCGAGAAATATAGTTCAAGTGACAAAAGGACTAAACTAGAAGAAAAAGGTCATGTTCTGTTTTTCAATAATATCACTTAATTTTGTAGTTAACCTCATGAACAAGCAATCACCACAGAACTGCCCTTGAACACTTGTACACTTGCAGCATTTAGTACGTTGACCTATCGTTTTCTGCCTGCAAAAATCAATTAGTGGCTGAGTAAATAGACAATTTTCATTAAATGAACTCATAAACACCATCAAGAGTATACATATGGCAATGGGTTAAAGAACTTTATTAGCATCTTTGTTAGCTTTAACAACAATTATGCCTACCTGCATTGATGGCAGCTCTTTCCTTCAAACGCGTCATAAATGCGATTCCCCTCATCATCATACCCATCCACCGCAAGCTTCCAGGTTTCTTTGTGGTCACCCAACAGCTTTTCATGCTCCTCAGTATAAACCTCAGGTTTTGAGCCTTCCTTTATTACAATTACAATATTCTTGACAACCTTTTCTTTTGGATCGCGCTTCTCTTTATAGCTAACAGAGGGCAAGATCTTTATCCTAAATAATGTTACGAAAAATTCAGAAGCAAATAAGATGAAGCCAGTTAGGGAAAACATCATACCCCATTAAAACAAAATCATGGCATTCAATGATAGTTTTTGAATGTCAAAGTAATTACCAACTAAGACGATTATCACCGGTCAAAAAAAGTCAAACAAGTCAAAAGAACTCCCAACAAAGATGATTTATCTTTTTTTAACAGCAAAATTATATATTATAGCACAAAGTGGCCAGCAAGAAACTGGAAATCTCGGAACATTAAAATCGCGCCATCTCGACCAATTTAGAGCATTAAAAAAGGACCTATATCTGACCCAAATGGAGTCTTCCTTGATCTTGTCGACAATTTTATCTAAGATAATTATCACAGGTAAAACATAACAAGTCAAAATAACTATCAACTAAGATGATTATCACATGTCAAAAAAGTCATGCAAATCAAAATAACTCCAAGCTAAAATGATCATCACATGTCAAAAAAAAAGTCAAACAAATCAAAATAACTCCCAAATAAGATAATTATCACAGGTCAAAAAAGTCAAGCAAGTCAAAATAACTCCCAACCAAGATGATTATCACAGGCCAAAAAAAATCAAACAAGTCAAAACAACTACCCACGTGATGCTAGTCGAATCCGTATGCCCAAACCACATCTGATAAGCTAAGCAGCTAGATTGATTCCACCGGTCAAACAAGTAAAAATAACTCATTTTGATCCCTTTTCAAAAAATACCCAATTTTTAACCCATCATCCATTTTGATCTGTCAACAAATCCAACCCAATACACCTTAATTCCATCCAAACAAGCATAAACCATATACGCATTTAGTATATTTGAAGAAATTAAAACCTAAAAACCCCGAATCAGTAACATAACGAGATACATACAGTAACAAATTACTTATTATTATTATCACAAAACTTAACCTAAAAAGTAAAAAACCCTAAGGGAATTCAAGTATACCTAGAAGATCGTCTGGGAGAACCAGACAAGGGTTTGGGTTTGGGAGGACGATCGGTTTTGGGTTTGGGGGGAGGTTTGAGTTTACGAGAGAGCTCAAGAATGCCGAGTGTTTGCATCCGTTGAAGATTCTGCTTTATTCTTTCTTCTCGAGACTGCTCATACTCTGCTACTCCACCTTCTTTGTCCTGCTCAATCTTGTCTCTTCGTATCCTCTTGCTCACCATTTTCAGCCGATTGCGTGTTCCTGCGAGCGAGGTGGAAATGAACTGAAATCTGGGTGGAGAATTTCTAGGGTTTTGAGTCCATGGGATTGGTGTGTATTGTCATTGGCGGGAACCTGTTCTTGGTGTTTATTTGGGTCGGGTTGGGGTGGATCTGACTAGTAGATCTGGATTGAACCGGATTTGAAAAATAGAAAGCGAATAACAACACTAGTATTAACACCTCTTTTGCAGATGTTTGGTCCATCTCCTCTTCTACTACAGATGTCTGCAGATATGGCACGCATACTGTAGATGTTTTACATCTAAAAAAACAAACAGTACCTTAGTGTTCCTTGTGACCCAGGTTCGACTCTCACTCTCCCCATTATTTTCTGCAGCATCCAGGTGAAGGGCGAATACGGGTGGCGCCGGTTCGTCTTGGATGAGAGGCGTGGTTTTACCTATTATTCTAATGCCGTGCCTTCGGGCGGGTGGAGGTCGAGTTTCCGCGCATCTGGGAGAGCCAAGGGGCTGGCGGCGGTCAAGTAGTCGACTTTCGCCACAGCGTCTCGTGTCACGGTGGTTGGCACGTCGTTCCTTGCCGTTCAAAATAAAAACACCTCTGCGTTCGACGAGACATAAAACCATGGAAAAACTAAGGCTGGTGTGTTATCATGAACGTACGCGTTGATAACATATGTAAGTTTTATATAAGAAAAACATAACATTGACATTGATCAATCCTATGCTATGGTTCATATGAAGATGATATATTGGATTTTGAATTACCTGATATCACGTATGACGTTCTAGGGAACCCGATTATCATTACAACTAGTGTGACTTCCACACGCTACGCGGCGGAAACTCAATCAGTAGCAATTTGGTTTCCTACGTTACCAGCACTTGATACGTGGTAGAAAGTCCGGTGTTACACATATCTAAGTTTGTGTTTTTACGTGAATTTAAGTTCCAAATAATCCACTTTGATTTGCTTTGTGTTTTACAGCTCTAACAGAGTTTAAGGAGCATTTTGGAAGCTTTACAGGACATCGGGATGAAGATAGGACCAACCGGGCACGAGAAACGAAGAAACGGGCGAGAAGTTTGGCTACCTGTGTCGGCGACTTGGCCTTTGGCCATCGCCAACGCAGCCGCATAAAGGACACCCCCACAGGCACTCAATTAGCACTCGTTGTAGCTATTGAAAGAGAAAGCCCAAAAAATATATTTGTGGTATGTCCAAAAGATATCAACACGTGTTTTACATTGATCGAAACCATAATATCGAATATAGGTACCGTCTCCGTTAATATTGATTCTGGTACCTGTTTTGGTCAAAAATCAGGCTAAGATAATGTAACCAAATCTTTGTTGTGAGGAATGATGCTTGAATCAATGAACAATGTTAAGGATAACTCGGAAATATAATGAACAAGTGACACAAGGATTTATACGAGGAAAAAGCCCTTGATCAAGAGTTGATCTCCGGCACAAAAAACCTCGGGTGATGGGAACTACCGATCACCAACTAATATTAAACAAAATAAGTTTACAACTCGGGATGATAACAAGCTTGTTACAAGGATCACTAGTGTGCAATGTGCAAAAACGTATGAAATCGCCAAGTAGTGTTCGAGAGTTGATTGAGAGCTGTTGCGAGAGTGTGTGTATGCCAAAATTAGCTAAGTGTTCTATCTCAAGCTTGTTATCCCCATTTTAAATTAGAAATAACTCAACAACTAACTATCCGCAATTTGTGCAAGCTCCCCACGACCTCCATAACGTCCATAAGAGCCAAGCACGTGTGGAATATTGAGGGAATATGCTCCAGGAATTTCGGTGAGACTTTGTCCATGCCCTTGCTCCTGCAAAACAAGCTTACGTACAAGGTAGACAATTGTTAGTATAAGGATAACAATAAGGATCCTGAATCCTGATCCTGCAACACCTGCTGAGGATCCTTAATTCAAACAGAATTGAGGATCCATGATCCTGGCAGCACTTGAGGATCCGTGATCCTTAGGATTGGAAAATCATCCCCTAACAATTGCCCCCAAAATATAAGGAGTAAAGTGTAAATTAGCGAGTTATATTTTCTTGATCTTATCTGCAATAAACTAACGGATATATAGCCGTTAGGATCGAACTATCCGTTGCAGATCCTACGTCACTTGAAGCGACATCCCTGCAAAATCATCATTATAAATTCAAGTTAGAGATAAGGATGCAAAAGCTCTGCTGGTTGATGAAGGATATTACTATGCCTCTGACAAGGATCACACATCTTGGCATATTCCACAGCATCCTTCTTCATAGTAGGCCAATAGTATCCTGTCCTCAGGATCCTTGAGAATAATGCCCTGCCCCCAGTGTGGTTTCCACAATCTCCTTCATGAAAATCCTTTAGGACTTCTTGGATTTCAGGATCCTCAATGCATCTTAGATATGGTCCTGCAAGAGATCGTTTATATAATACGTTATTCAATATTGTAAACTGAGATACCTTAACTTTGAAAGCCCTGGGGTTTTCTCCTGTAGGAATCTCTCCATGTTGGATATATCTTTTGATTGGAAGGATCCATGATCCAGAATGAGATTGTGTATCATCACTAGGGATGATTGCAGAATCCTCTCCTATCTCCATAGCTATATGATCCTCAATAGCAGGGGTTAGGATATGGATAATAGGGATCTTGATATCCTCTGGAATCTTCAAGGATGATCCTAGATTGGCCAATGCATCAGCCTCTGCATTCTCTTCTCTGGGTACCTATGTCAAACTAAAGGAAACAAATGAGAGTGCCAATTCTTTGACTATCTCTAAATATTTGATTAGCTTTTCATCTTTAACAACATATGATCCATTAAAGTGATTAGTAATTAACAAAGAATCTACATGTACCTCAAGATACCTGATCCTCATATGCTTGGCAATTTGCAAACCAGCTATCAAGACTTCATATTCAGCCTCATTATTAGTAGTTTGAAACTCACAAGCTATGGAGTGGGGTATTATGTCCCCCTGTGGCGATTTTAGTAGTATTCCAAGTCCTGTTCCTTTGACATTGGACCCTCCATCAGTGAAGAGTATCCAAGGATCCTTATTTTCTTCTAGCTGTTGGACTTCTAACTCAGCTTCCTTTTGCAAGTCACTACTAAAATCTGCCACAAAGTCAGCTAAGGCTTGGGATTTGATGGCAGTCCTTGGTTCATATCTTATATCACAAGCACTAAGTTTCACTGCCCACTTAGCCATCCTTCCTGACATTTTAGGTTTCCTGAGAACATTCTTAATTGGAAAATTAGTCTTAACAATAATGGCATGAGTTTCAAAATAATGTCTTAATTTAATAGATGCCATAATTAGTGCAAGGATAAGTTTTTCTAAATGTGAATACCTGGATTCAGCATCAAGCAAACTCTTACTTACACAATAGACAGGATGTTGTGTACCTTCGTGATCCTTAACAAGGACCGCACTTACTGCTTTAGAGGATACCGCCAAATACAAGGATAATATATCCCCTTTTTCTGGTTTCATCAAGGCAGGGGCTGAGGATAGGTAATCCTTAAGAGCTTTGAGAGCATTTTCATGCTTTTCAGTCCACTCAAATTTCTTGTTCTTCCTCAAAATGTCATAGAATTCCTTGCATTTTTCTGAGGATTTGGATATGAACCTGTTCAAGGCTGCGATCCTGCCTGTTAACCTTTGCACATCCTTGGCATTGGCAGGATATTTGATATTTACAATAGCCTTAATTTGCTCTGGACTTGCTTCAATGCCTCTTTTTGTCACCATATAGCCTAGGAATTTACCTGCTTTAACACCAAAGTGACACTTGGAAGGATTTAGTTTCATATTAAATTTATCAAGGATATTGAATGCTTCCTCCAGGTCTCTAAGGTGATCCTCAGCTTTCTTGGACTTAACCACCGTGTCATCTATATAGACTTCCATAGTGTGTCCAATTTGTTCTTTGAACATCATATTGACTAGCCTTTGATAAGTAGCACCTGCATTCCTTAGTCCAAATGGCATAGCAATATAACAATATATACCAGTTGGGGTCATAAAGGTTGTATCCTCTTGATCAGATGGTTCCATCTGAATTTGTTGAAATCCAGATGAAGCATCCATAAAAGTCAACAACTCATGACCCGCAGTAGCATCCACCATGGAGTCAATGTGGGGTAATGGGAAAGGATCCTTGGGACATGCCTTGTTTAAATCAGTAAAATCGACACATACCCTCCACTTTCCATTTTTCTTTTGAACAACAACCACATTGGCTAACCACCTTGGATACTTAACCTCTCTTATCATACCTGCCCGAAGTAGTTTATCTACCTCTTCCTGGATAATAGCATTCCTTTCAGGTGCAAACTTCCTCCTCTTCTAATGTATAGGCTTGAATGACCTGTCAATGCCAAGCTTATGAGTAATTATATCTTTAGATATACCTGTCATGTCCTCATGCTTCCAGGCAAAGGTAGTTTTCCTCCTCTTAAGGAAGGATACTAGATCCTGTTCAATGTTGCTGAGGATCCCTGATCCTATGAAGACTATGGATTCAGGATCATGAGGATCCATAAGGATTTCTTTCACATCCTGTTCTTTTGCCTCCAAGACATCTCTTGAAGGATGCTTTAATTGCTGTTGCTCCCTTGGTCTTGAAGCTGGCTTCATTGATGACGTGTAGCAATTCTTAGCTTCTTGTTGATCACTCTCAATTTTCACCCCCCCCCCCCCCATGGACTAGGAAGCTTTACACATTGATGATAGGTAGATGGGACTGCCTTCATGTCATGTATCCATGGCCTGCCAAGGATAACATTACAACAAGACAAGCAATCAATAACACAAAATTTTTTATAAGAATGAAGTACTTCAATATAGATGGGGAGTTTGATGTCCCCCAATGTATTCTTGGTCTCTCCGTTGAATCCCACAAGAACTGAGGATCTTGGGACAATATCTGATTCAGGGATGTTCATTTTCTTGAGGACATCAAGTTGAATGATGTTTACTGAGCTTCCTCCATCTATCAGGATCCTGCGAACAAAATGGTTAGAAATAAACAGAGTAATAACAAGACCATCATGATGAGGATCCTGATCATCGACACGATCATCCTCATCAAAAGTTATAATTTTATCCTTGGTAACAGTGGAGGTCCGGATGGGTCTGTCTCCATTATCCATCTTGGTTTCCTTGGCATGTCTTTTGGCTGCTGAAAAGGAAGTACCACAAATGTCTGATCCACCGGATATGAAGTTTATAACTTGTGCATCTGCTGGAGGAGCAGGAGCCTTTTCTGGGATCTTTTCAGGATCCTGGATCCTTGACTTCTTTCGTCCCAAAAGCTCCTTCAAATGCCCCTTGCTTAACAAGTAACCAATTTCTTTTCTAAGTGCAATACACTCTTCTGTGAGATGTCCGAAATCCTCATGATATGCACACCATTTGGACTTGTCTTTTGTTGCGGCTGGTTTATCACTTTTCCTTGGCCATCTTGCTTTCTCACCTAGATTCTGCATTGCAAGAATTAGTTCATTGTTATCAACAGAAAAACAGTATTCAGAAATGGGAGGATAATCCTCATCATCCTCTTCCTGCTCTACTGCATGCACATTCTGGTTGTCAGACTTGTTGTAGGACTTAAACTTGTTATTCTTGAAATAGGATCCTTGCTTTTCCTGTTTTGAGGATCCTGCCAATCTCTCCTGGATCCTTTTATCATCCTCTAATCGGATAAATCTAAGGGCCCTGGTTCTTACTTCATCAAGATTTCTGCATGGGGTCATAACAAGATCATCATAGAATAATGAATCCCTAAGCAAACCCATTTTAAAGGCTTCTACAGCCGTAGCTATATCCATATTAGGAATGTCTAAGGATTCTTTACTAAACTTAGTGATATAATCTCTAAGT
This sequence comes from Helianthus tuberosus, assembly GCA_030545235.1. NCBI lineage: Eukaryota > Viridiplantae > Streptophyta > Magnoliopsida > Asterales > Asteraceae > Helianthus > Helianthus tuberosus. The sequence goes on from CM060363.1 coordinate 77,350,743, forward strand.
GATTCATTTTGACCTTGTGTTACCCTATATAAATCACTAGTTAATCGTTCAAATTTTCTGCTACACGAGAATTGACTATTAAACAGGTTAATTAGATTAGCAAATGAAGTAATAGAGTAAGGGGAAGACTTAGCAGCCATTTAAGAGCTGATCCGGTAAGTGTGGATCCGAAACCCTTGCATAGACATGCTTCCTTTAACCTATCAGGAATTGGATTGATCTCCATCCTCTCCCTGTATTGAGCTACATGCTCCTCTGGATCCGTTGAACCATCATATAGCTTCATAGTTGGTATTTGAAACCTTTTGGGTATCTCAGCATCACAAATAGGTGGTGCAAAATGAGATATCCTATGGCTCCCATCTGCAATTTCAGGAATGGGTTTAACCACTCCTGGAACGCTGGATATCATATCCTTAAGCTTCTGTAACTCCCCAGCCATAGCTTGATTAATACCTGTATCCTGCATAGAGCCATGGTTAGTGTTATAAGAATTATTGAAAGTGTTACCTCCCAGAGGATTCAAGTTAGGAATTTCAGATGTGAATCCATATTGACGGGATTCTGGTATGATTGAAGGACCAGAAGAGGCAATGTCTGCATTGGAATGAAGTCTCCTTGATGAACATCTGTGCTTGGGGTTGTACACTTCTCAAGAATCATTGATCCTGAAAGATGTTGGATCCCTGAAGCTGGGAGGATCCTTGAGGCTGAGAGAATCCTTGAACTTGAAAGGATCCCTGAGGTTGAGAGGATCCTTGAACTTGAAATGAGGATCCTTGAACCATGGAGGATCCTTGGACCCTAGAGGATCCTTGAACCTGAGAGGATCCTTGTACTGTGTGCATTTCCAAATATCCTCCTGAGCTAACGAAGGATCCCTGATGCTGAAAAGAGGATCCCGAAGGCTGAAAACAGGATCCTTGAGGCTGGAAGTGAGAACCAAAAGCCTGACTCACAGTTGTTGCTCCATAACGCCTTCCCAACGGTTCAGTTTGGAACTGGATGTCTAAGGCTGCAGATTGCTGGGCAGTTATAGCTGGAGTGTCGAAATTCAGTGACCTTGGTATCAGAGGAGAGTGATCCTCCCCTGATCTCTTCTGTTTCTTGATGTCACCGATCTCCCGGAGGATCATTTCGTTGGTTTTGTCCTGCTCTTGTATGTGATCCCTCATCTGCAAAATCAAAGTAAAAAGATCACTAGTAGTAGGATTAGAAGAAACAGAAGAAGTTGGTGGTTTTGGAAAAATGGGGCTTTGTCTCTTTGCAGCATTTTCAGCATTCTTATGGGATCCAGAAGGTGGTGGAGGCAAAGGTGGAACGCCCTGTGAAGAACTCATTGTCGGCATTGAACTTGAAGTGCTCTTTGCTGAAGAAGCCATATGCTTGGTTGTAATGAACCGAAATGATCACAAAAACAAGAGTTTCTTAGGAATGAAGCACCAATTGCCCCACGGTGGGCGACAAACTGTTTTGGTAAAAAATCAGGCTAAGATAATGTAACCAAATCTTTGTTGTGAGGAATGGTGCTTGAATCAATGAACAATGTTAAGGATAACTCGGAAATAAAATGAACAAGTGACACAAGGATTTATACGAGGAAAAAGCCCTTGATCAAGAGTTGATCTCCGGCACAAAAAACCTCGGGTGATGGAAACTACCGATCACCAACTAAGATTAAACAAAAGAAGTTTACAACTCGGGATGATAACAAGCTTGTTACAAGGATCACTAGTGTGCAATGTGCAAAAAACGTATGAAATTGCCAAGTAGTGTTCGAGAGTTGATTGAGAGATGTTGCGAGAGTGTGTGTATGCCAAAATTAGCTAAGTGTTCTATCTCAAGCTTGTTATTCCCATTTTAAATTAGAAATAACTAAACAACTAACTATCCGCAATTTGTGCAAGCTCCCCACGACCTCCATAACGTCCATAAGAGCCAAGCACGTGTGGAATATTGAGGGAATATGCTCCAAGAATTTCGGTGAGACTTGGTCCATGCCCTTGCTCCTGCAAAACAAGCTTACGTACAAGGTAGACAATTGTTAGCATAAGGATAACAATAAGGATCCTGAATCCTGATCCTACAACACCTGCTGAGGATCCTTAATTCAAACAGAATTGAGGATCCATGATCCTGGCAGCACTTGAGGATCCGTGATCCTTAGGATTGAAAAATCCTCCCCTAACAGTACCTATGTTATTCGATCAGAATAATGTTATTCGATCAGAATAGATTCGGTTATTCGATCAGAATAGATTCGGTTAATCACGATACTGGTTCACACAAAATTTATATCAAAATGTCAAGTATTAAAAAAAATTATAACTATGTATTTAGATTTTAAAAAAGTTAATGAGCATATATTATTAGATTTTTTTTTTGAACGGCAAATTTGGATCACTAACGGACCACTGGAGTATCATCGTGTCACCAGCGGAACCACCCGATCATATCCATCTTCACTAGGCATAATGCCTATACACCAATTCAGGAGGAAACCTAATAAATGTGGGAAACCCCCCATTGGGAATAAATATGGGAAAAAACCCCTTGTGGGAATCAAACAAAGGACCTATTGGTCCCAAAGTCTTATCCCACGATGCTACTAGGCTATAAAGCCATGGACGCATAAATTATTAGATGAATATCAATCAAAGAAAATATTATCATTTATATACTCAAGAAAATATTATTAAGAAAAACATTAAAAACAAAATTTCTTTTTGGCTTAAAAAGTTATAAACAAAATTTCTTATTAGCTTAAAAAAATATTATCAACTGAAATAAAAAACAATATTAAAAGCAAAAAATGTTATTACTAGCTTTAACCCCTCGCGGTGTAGTGTTGAGGTTAAAATTGTGCTCTTGCAAGACGTGGGAGGTACAACTAAACGACAGCCGAAACCAGTAAAAAAAAACAAGACAAACATTAAAAAAACGAATTAAAAAAGACAACATGAGAACAAAATAGTGGTGGGTGTGGGTGTGGGTGTGGCGAAGGGACGTTTTTGGCCCTTTAACGCCGGGTGCTCCACCCCGGTCTGAAGTTTTGTGGGTGTTGCCTGCTTGGCGTGACAATAGTGCTTGGCTTGGGCATTGGCCCGGGGTGACGTGTGTGATAATGGTTGGTTGGGTGTTGATGACCGTTTGGGTAGCCCCTTCCACAACGCCGGCCTGGCCACGCCCCTTCCACACCCCACTTTTTTTAGTGTGAACTGGTAGAGCCCACACCTGCCACATATCAAGCAATACCCCAACCCAAACCCCTTCACACCCCGTTGTAGTCTTTAGCAAGGTCAATGTTACCTCTCATATTATAGATGTTCTGCTCTGACCAAGACAAACAAAAAAGAAAAGCAACATTTGATTTATTTGCCACGTAATTGTTAACAAACCCAGCGTTTTATAAAAGTATTTGATTAGCAGGTTTGTTTTAAATTTGAAGGATGGTCAACAATGTCGAACTTAAATTGTAGCTATTGAGGGCAACCGCCCTCCATGAAATTTTTTTAGTACTATACATATTATATACACTTCAAAATTCTAATCAACCTCCATGAAATTTTCACCAACCCCTAAACAAATATAAATCTAAGAGTAAACTGCAATTTTACACCCTGAGGTTAGGGGTGATTGGCACTCCTACCCCCCCTAAGGAAATAATTGCAAAATTACACCCCACTGTTTGACCTTATGTTGCACTTTTACCCCCCGCCGTCTAATTGAGTAACCAGTCAACATAATAACCTAACGGTCAAAGGGTATAAATGTCATTTTGCTCTTATATCAAGCTTATTTGATACAACACCCCCTATAAGAATCATACCCCCGCATAATTACCCCCCAACCTTCCCACCATCGACCTTACCTTCTTCTCCGGCGATCCGTGTCCCTCCGGCGACGGCGACGGTGACATCTCCTCTTCCGATCATTCTGCTCCTCGTCCGATCGTTCTTCTCCTCGTCGGATCACAACAACCACAGCCGTCGTTCTTCTCCTCGTCCGATCGTTCATTCTCAGTGGACATGCCGGTCTTTTGGATAATCCGCTATATCATCCGCCACACCAAAGGTATAATCGGCCAATGTTAGTTAATCAGTGTCCGATTTAGTCATTATCATGTTATAAAACAGGGTTTAGGGTCTGATTTGGTTCACTGTTGGTTTTTCTACAGTTGACCTGACGATGAGCTTATCAAGCTCATCTTTGGTGCTCCACCTGGTGGTCTCCGTGTTTGGGAGGCCTGTCCTCAACTTCCATCTACCACCGGAGAGTTGAGCGGATGGATGTTATTTAGGTTATGTGTAATATGTAGGTTAACTTAACTTAATCGAACCTTTTGTGTAATATGTAGGTTAACCTTTTGTGTAATATGTAGGTTAACTTAACTTAACTTAACTGATGTATGCATTTGCAGCCTGTTTTGATTGTATGATTGTATGCATTTGCAGTTGAACAGAGTTTGGGCATAAGTTGATTGTATGCATTTGCAGGGTGTGCTTAATCATTTGCAGCTTGTTTGATTGTATGCATTTGCAGCCTGTTTTGATTGTATGATTGTATGCATTTGCAGTTGAACAGCTTCTGTTAGCACAAGGCATTTGCAGTTGATTGTATGATTGTATGCATTTGTACCAAACCAGGTCTGCATTAGCTTTGTTCTTGAACAGATTCTTGCTGTAATATGTAGCTTTGTTCTTGCTGTTAAACTGATGGATGCATTAGCAGTGGTTATAAACTGATGGATGCATTAGCAGTGGTTATATTCAGCAAGAGTTCTTCTGTTAAACCCAACTGTCCCAGCTGGTCAGCAAGAGTTCTTGCTGTTTATGAGCTTGATGAACGCCCAGATGGTCAGCAAATTGAGCAGGAACTCATAGCCTTAGGTTGTAAGCCAAGTGTCCCAGCTGTTTTTATAGGACAGGAGCTCGTTGGTGGATCCAATGAGATCATGAGTCTGCATCTCAAAGGAATGCTGGTCCTTCATTTGTATGCAATGAAGGATACACTCATGTGCATTCCACTCATGTGCATACACTTATGGTCACAGTTTGGGCTTAATCAGATTCTGGATACACTCATGTGCATACACTCATGTGCATACACTTATGGTCACAGTTCACATTAGCAGCACACTTATGTGCTCCAAATTGTGATTCTGGATGTATACACTTATGTACATGAATTATGATTCTGGATGTATACACTCATTATGTTGACATTGCAGGTATGATTGTATGCATTCCCACTGGTTGAACAGGTATTTGCTTGTTGGTGTGAACACCTTATAGAAATAGGTATGATTGTTACGTTTTAGATTTTTAAATAGGTATGATTGTTACGTTTCAGGTATTTGCTTGTTACGTTTCAGGTATTTGCTTGTTAGGTTTTGGCGGGAAGGGTTTTGTAAATTTCAGGGGGTAATGTTGTGTGTTATCACAAAGTACAGGGGGTAATAGAAAAGGACAAATTAGTAATTTACCAGTGGGGGGTAATTGTGCGACTTCACATAACTGTTGGGGGGTAAAATGGAAGGGTAATATAGTCATTTCAACTTAGACTTAACAGTTCTGTTACTCAATTAGACGGCGGGGGGTAAAAGTGCAACATAAGGTCAAACAGTGGGGTGTAATTTTGCAATTATTTCCTTAGGGGGGGTAGGAGTGCCAATCACCCCTAACCTCAGGGTGTAAAATTGCAGTTTACTCTAAATCTAATATAAAAAGTAAGCCCCGTTAAACACTAAATTATATAAACATCTAAGGGAAAGTTCTTGTACAAATAATCTTAAGATACTAAACATACAAATTGAAGGAAAACTCAAAAGCATTTTTGTAATTATCAATAACTATCAAAGTTACTCTACAAATACAGCTAAAAAAAACTAACCCCCCCCCCCCCCTTCCACAAAAACCTAAAAAAAAACCTAACCCCCACCCCCAAAAACCTAAAAAAACCCTAACCCCCCCCCCCCCCCACCCAAGCTAAAATGCTAAAAACTAAACCCCCAAAAAACCTTTAAAAAAATAAAAAAAAACACACACACAAATTATTTTATTTTTATTTTTAACATTTTTTATTAAAAAATCGCTACTTTTAGTAGCAGCAAAAAAAAAATTTTTTGCTAACAAAATGTAGCGATTTTTTTATAAAAAATATTAAAAAAAATTGTGTTTTTTATGTATTTTTTGTTGAGTTCACATTTATATAGTAACTTTGATAGTTGGTGGTAATTAAAAAATGTCACCTTGTCTTTTTGAGTTTTCCTTCAATTTATATGTTTAGTATGTTAAGATTATTTGTATTTGATCTTTTGCCTAAACATCTACTATAAATGTTCAAGCGCACAGGTTGTGATGTTAATAATCAAATGAGTTATAAGCTCAATTAGTAAAATGTTAAATTGTATAAGTCGTTAACCCCACACGACTTTCGCTTGAACCACAAAACCAGTAACCCCTTCTTTCACGTAATTCCTAATTTCCTACTATGCTATTCCTAATCAAGTATTCAAGTTCCAACTTCAAATTTGATTTAATCCTCATCCATGTTATCACCATCTTTTTCATCCAACCGCTCGCCTTCTTTATCTGTTGGTGAACCTGCAGTTTTGTTATCTCTATCTTCTTGCTTTCCATGAGGCCCGCGAGTGTGAATGAGATAATGAGCCACTGATTTGTAACCAAGATATAATGTCTGAAAATTTTCAACATAAATATTACTAATGCTCACTACTCTTGATCATATTATTATAACTAGTGAGTGGTATTTTAGATATTACAAGGTTGATGAACATTACCTTCTTATAAAGATCTCCGGTTGGCTCCCACCCTTTAACTCTGCGACAGCGATTACAGTTACATATATCTCTACAGACAGGACACACCCAAAATGGGTTTGCATTTGCTTCTAGAACATTCTCTCCATATCTGCACAGAGAATGTATGCTTATAGAGTTACAATTTAGAAATATAGTTCAAGTGACAAAGGGACTAAACAAGGAAGAAATAGTCATGTTCTGTTATTCTATAATAAATTTTGTAAGTTAACCTCATGAACAAGCAATCACCACATAACTGCCCTTGAACGCTTGTACACTTGCAGCATTTAGTACGATGACCTATCGTTTTCTGCCTGCAAAATATCAATTAGTGGCTCAGTAAATATACAGTTAATACACACTATACAAGGTAACATATCTTATCCAAGCAGTCACACGTTAGAAAATCAAAACGAGCATCATACTTTACTAAACACATTGCGGTTGAGGCAACCTTTTAATAACAAAAAAAAAAAGTGAAGAATCAAAAACCTGCATTGATGGCAGCTCTTTCCTGCATACTCATCATACATGCGATTCTTCTCATCATCATACCCATCCACCATAAGCTCCCAGGTTTCTTGGTGGTCGCCCAACATCTTTTCATGCTCTTCCGTATAAACCTCAGGTTTTGAGCCTTCCTTTATTACAATTACGATATTCTTGAGAACCTTTTCTTTCGGAACACGCTTCTTGACGACAACCTTTTCTTTTGGAACGCGCTTCTCTGTCTCTAAGTAACTAACAGCAGGCAAGATCTTTATCCTATATAATAATAATATTAAAAATGTTCAATAACAAATAAGTTGAAGCCAGTTAAGGAAAACACCACACCCCTCTTTAAAACAAAAACATGTCATTTAATCCATTGTTTTCAATTTCCAGTTGTGGTAGGCGTAAAAAAATTAAAAGATGAACCTAATGTGTTCATAACTTAACAAAAAAATGACTATCACAGGTCAAACAAGTTATAATCTTGGTTTTAAAAAACGTAAAGCGAAACGCGGCGATAGGGTCCAGAGCCGCGAGATGAAAAGTGCACTGAATCCGATGAGTGAGACACAAGGTATTTATATATTTTTTATTTTTTGTAAATTTCTAGTAGCACATACGATTTTTTATGAACGGCCAACGAATCATCCAAATAGGCTACTATCGAAATTCACCACATCCAGATGCACTCGCCTGCAAACCGGGGATAACCCTCACCTAGAGCCGAAGCCCGTGAACCCGCTCAGTTCAAGAATTGAACTAGCGATCACCGCTTCTCACCTAGTCTCCAATCATCACCAGGTGCCGCAAAAACTAAACGGTGGGAGGCAGGAATCGAACCTGGGTCACTTGGAACACCAAGTCTCTCCTTTACCACATACAAAGATTTAGATATAAAAACTCTATATATGATATTATATATTAATTTTATATACAACTAACGAGGTTGGTTCCGGTACAAACCATATTTATCCTACAAACCGTAAGAACAGAACCTAGCACTTAAAAAAAGTTAAATTAGCACATACAAAAAAAATACATACATAAAAGTAGCACTTTTGAATTATATTAGCACAAGAAAATTAATCAAGATAATTGATTTTAGCACATATTTGAATGATATCAGCACTTTTCTTAATCAGCACATTGAAAACAAAAGGAAGATCCAAATAAAGAATTAATTGCTTGTTAGCATATTTATAGGGAATTCAATATAATTGATATTATTTAGGATACCTGCTATCAGGGGCGCAGCATGTGAAGGGCGGGGGGGGGGGACGTCCGCCCCCCGGGATTTTTCGCTCAGTAGTGTTATATATGTAGTTTTCGTATAGAAATTTGTGGGTATATACGTTTTCACCCCCCCGGTTCTATAGAAATTTTTGGGTATTCTATAGAAATTTTTGGGTATATATGTTTTCACCCCCCCGACCGAAAAATCCAAGCTTCGCCACTGCCTGCTATCCTTATGTAATTTGCCCTGTAATTTGCCCTGATGATTGGAATGAAATAAAAATGGCTGATTTAGGATATTATTTTATCATTTCTCTATAATTGGTTAGATGCCACGTGACACTTTTTAAATGGTTTTTACAGTTTGTATGCGAAATGTGGTTTGTATTTGATCCTACTCCTACAACTAACATATGTATGTACAACCTAAAAAGTTTATGTATAACATCATGAACAAAGTGAATCACATAATCAAACCCTAATCAGTAACAAAACAAGATCAACATTGCAATAATTACTATTTTCACAAAATTTGAAAGTATGAAAACCTAAAAAACCCTACCAAATATAAAAAATACCTGGAAGATCGTCTGGGAGAACCAGACGGTGCGATCAAGGGTTTCGGTTTCGGTTTCGAATTCGGAGGACGACCGGTTTGGGGTTTGAGTTTACGAGAAAGCTCCAGAATGCCGAGTGCCTGCATCCGTTGAAGGTTCTGCTTGATTCGTTCCTCTCGAGATTGCTCATACGCTGCAACTCCACCTTCATTTTCCCCCTTTGGATGCTCAATTCCGCCATTTTTTACTTTTCGTGTTCGAGTACTCACCATTTTTTGCTTGATGCTTGCAGCAATCAGCCGGTTTTAGAGGATTATATGCTCCTGTTCGGTGGAAATGAATTTGAATGATCCTCGATTTAGGTGCAGAATGTCTAGGGTTGGTGTTGTAATTGGCGGGAAAATGTTCTTTGTTTTATTGGGTCGGGTCGAATCCGACTAGTTAAACCGGATTTGAAAATTAAAAGCGGAACTTTGCCCATTTTGAATCAAAACGGAAAAACATTTCTAATTTTAAAGAGTAAAATGCATAGATAGTCCCTGTGGTTTGGTGAAATTTCACCTTTAGTCCACAACTTTTGGAAAATTACACTTGTGCTCCCTGTGGTTTGTCAAGTTGTTACTCGGATAGTCCCTAAAATGGATAGAGGTTAGTTAGTCCAGTTAAGTTGTTGTAAATTGACCAAATTACCCTTCCTATTAAAAACAACTAAAACATTAAAAGAGTGGGACCCACCAACAACTTCATCTTCTCTACTATAAACAACCCCACATTTCTTCTCCATTTTCCAGCATCCCCTCTCCATTTTCCGACCACGTCTTCTACTTCTTCGGTGAGCCAATCACACAAGTCTCCATTTTTTCTCATTACAATCTACAAGCAGCGCCTGAAGGCATCATACATGTGTGTGATAGCTTAAAAAAGTTAAATTGTGTGTGTTCCAAACATTTGGAGACGAGACGATGATAAAAGATGGGCAACAACACTTAAGTCACTGAAAAAAAAAAACAAGGTCTCATCTCCTATGTTGTTACCCTTTGACCGGCGATATCACCACTCATCTTATTACCAATTATTTTATCATTTTACTATCTCCAGTTCACCTCCAACACCTCGATATCAGCCATTTAAGCACCTGCAAATCAGATCCGAGACGATTTGTAAACAAATTGAAACCCCTTTGAAAACCACCTACAAATCGGTCATATGACCACCACCACCACACCACCGAACAATCGTTTTGGGGTAGATCCAAATAGAAAGGATTGGCTTGTGTGAATACCATTACCACACCAACGGTAAATCATTTTATGGGCCGGAAAATGATGGATTTTGTGGTTGATCCAGAGAGAGAGGGTTTTGTGATCCCATCGCCGGAAAATCGATCACTGAACTCTAAGGCCATCCGAAGCTAATCAGATGGTGTGCGTTTGTTTGGTTTAAGGTGTTGCTGGTGTGGACGTAGGCTATGTCGGAGAAGAACGAGATGGATTTAGAGAAGAAAGGGTATTATTTCACAATTGGTCCCACATACATATAAATATTTATTTAATATTTAATTGTTATTCTTAATAAAAGGGGTAATATTGTCATTTCATACCCACTTAACAGCGAAAACTAACCGCCATCCACTCTGGGGACTATCCGAGTAACAACTTGACAAACCACGAGGAGCACGAGTGTAATTTCCAAAAGTTGGGGACTAAAGGTGAAATTTCACCAAACCACAGGGACTATGCGGGCATTTTACTCTTTTAAAGATTACCTTAATTACCTGTTTAAGTCTATATGGTTTGGTTTAGGCTACAAACGAACTGAACAGTTCATTAATATTCGGTGTGAAGTTCGTTTGTATTTGTTCGTTTAACAAATGAACGAACACGAACAAGAAATTTTGTTTTTTTAGTTTGATCAACGAACAAGAACAGAGGTTGTGTGTGTTTATTTATGTTGGTTAACGTTTGGTAATGTGTTCGATAGTTCATTAGTGTTTTTAGTTTTTATATTTTATTCGAATATTTCAAAATTTTGACAAAAAAAATATTAAATAAGTATTAATGCATTATATATAATGTTCACAGACGTTTGTTTGTGTTCATTTGTTTGTTTCCATTTGTGAGTGTTTATGATCTTTCGTTTGCTTTTATTTCCTAAATTAACAAACGATCATGAACACTTTAATTTCCTTGATGAACGATCACATACATAAATAAAAGAAAATTAAATTAAATATAAATAAGTAAATAACCCCTTTCACTTTGACTCTCTCTCTCTCACACTATGATCTCTCTTTCTAAACAACCACGAACCATCACGTCAAACCCACCACCACTAACCACCCACCAACAACCACCATCATCAGATCTGAAGCCTGTCACCAACAACCCATCACCAGAACTGAAGCTTGTTCATGTTTCAACCACTGCCGCCGCATCACCTCCTGCCACCACCACCAGTGGCGGATCCAGGATTTTTTTCCTATGGGTTCACTTTTTTAATGAAAAAATTTTCTCACAACCAAACGTTATAATCATTGGGTTGGGTCGGGTCGGGTCGGGTAAAATTTCTCATAACCATATGTTAATAGATAGAAAGTTTACCACAAATTTGAGTGGTGTCAGGTACTTGGGGCTAATTCGCAAGGGAAAATGTCGGAGGATTTGCTTGGATCTTATGGGTTTGCTGTTACTTATACTAAGCAAACCCACATAGATGTTGAAAATCAAAATGACTTAATTTGTCATGTAAAGTCAACCAGTACAGAAAAAGGATACAAAGAAAAATGTGTTCCTTTAGTTGTGCTTCCATTAACTGTTTTCACTGACTTCACTTTGCTCTTCTCCCTATACTAAAATAAAAAAATTCACAAAACTAAAGAAAACACTATCCAGTATCCACTTGGTGGATAAAAACCAATGTTATAATAATCGTATAGCAAATTCAGCACTAGAAGTATAAAAAAATGTATAATAAGGGGATATATGTGTTGGTTCAGTTCTGTTTAAACATAAAGGAAAACATGAAAACATACCTGTTACAGCAGACAGTGCAGTGGAGAATCCAGTCAGAGAAGATGACATCGAGTTCGACATATTTGTCAGTGTGATCTGGTTCCTCCTTAGGGTGCTGACTGATGATGATGATGATGAAGACCGAATAGGGGATTCGGTTATGGAGAAGAGGTTTCGATGATGTTATGCTTATGGGGTTTTTGTGTCTAACTGTGTAACCCTTTAACCTCTACATAAGTCTCCTTATATAAGCACCCAGGAGGAAACCTAATTAGTTAATAAGGGTAATATGGTCCATCAACAATTACCAACTAATTATTAATAGGTTGTTATATATTTTGATCCATATAATGTAAATGATTATAATGGCTACTAGATTAAATATTAAATCATAATATATTTAATCTTACATTCTCCCACTTAGCCGAGTAATCATTTACTATGAGTATTAGATAAGCCTGATCAGGAGTTAACACTCATTTTAGCCTTAAACAAGTACTATAGCAGAGAAATACAGCCGTTGAATCATTATGCGACTCAGGACCCCCATTAATCATACTATAGCCTTAATTTAAAACCTAATCGTTATGATCAAAATACGCATAAACCCTTTGTTTGATTTGTAACTATATTTGTCTATATGCCATTATGCTAGCTTGACATATTCTTAGAGACATACAAAATCAAACTAATGAGGAAAATTAACTAATACTTAGTCATTCATAGTACGATATGCGGTTGCGCACGGCCATCAATTAATACCCGTCTCTGAGCTCTCTTAGTAAGACTTATGGGTAATAGCCCTTCAGTTATAGGATCCTTAAGCATATCATGAATGTATTCGATACAAACTTAGTTTCCTCAATTCGTTCACAAACGAATAATTAATTGTGTATCGAAATTTAATGCAGCACCTCTTGAACTGTTACTGTTCAAGGAGTCATGGTAGCTGACTTTATCACACTAAGTCTTCAAAAAATTAATTATATGGAGTTAATAAACTTATGAGTCCACTGATAAATTTCCAACAACATTTAATGACTATATTATGTCGTTATAACTTAGGTTGTTATTATCAGTTTATTATGACTCCTCCATGAGATAGGTTTGTCTGTTGACATAAAGATATACCCGAAATTACATTTTTTGTCATCTTTGAATATTACAAAGTTAAAGTAATAAACCGGTTTGAGTTCTCACTTCTTCTTTAAAATTATAGTCTCTCGTTTCCTTTTATAAATATTTTAATACTCCATAAGATGCTTCACATTAATCTAGACATATCTAGTGTGTTGCAATGTGAGTAATATCTAAACGAGTATAGACTTGAACTTACATAAGGCTTCTAATTAATGAAGCGTAAAAAAACAATCTCATTTATCCTATTATCCTCTAAAGGAGAGCAGTATTGTTTGTTACACATGTAAGGACCCATTTAATGTTAAACTTATGGAATGTAACTAATATCCCATTGGGTCTATCTCAGTATGTTATGATATCAATCACGTAAGAGATATCTCTGAGATGTATTATATCAAAATTTGTGTTAACAATGCTTTGACTTATGTAACACATACTTGTCAAAAGAATGTCATCTATATAGACAAGTTTATCTTAGTTGCTCCCACTCATTTTGAGGTAGGCACATTAATCCACTTGGTTGTTGATGAAAATAATTACGTTAAGATTTCATCACATTATGATGTTTGCATTAACCCATACATGGATTTTATTGACTTATAAACAAACTGTTCTTTAACCATAAGTTTAGAACTTTCAGGTTGTCTTATGAACATGTAAATATGCTAGCCATTTGTTAGGAAAAATTGTTTTAATGTTCATCTAATGTAGCTTTAAACTATTATAAGCTACTAGAACAGTGATGATCCTCAAAGAAATCTTTGATAATTTATCCCTTCCTAAGTATAACCTTTGACAATCAATCATGCCTCTTCGTGTCTTAACGCTTATATTAGGATTTGGTTTAGTTATGAACACTCTTAGGTAATTCAATCAAATCCCAAACGTTATACGAACACATAAAATCAGTTTTACTAGAAAACAATTTTATTCCATTCAGAAGATTGATTGATGCTAATGGCTTAATTAGAAGAGATAGGATCAGTAAACTTTTCCAAAATCCATTTCAACTTCAGTTAGGGAGGTTGTGTAATCATCAAAGTTAGTAGGCTTTTAAACCTAGATGACCTCCTGAGTTGATTATTGGGTTTATTAGAAGTTTCAGTTTTATGGATTAGCTCTTGTTAGGTTGCTATCATTTTTAGGATTCTAAGTTTGTAAGAGTTGGTGCAGTATGGTGTACAAGAGGTGTAATCGGAGTGAAATTTAATGACATTCTTCCCCCCGCCTCTTGTATTCCTTGCAAGTCATGATAAGAACTTTGACTGCTCCCACTGACCTTAGAAATCTTTAGGAACTCAGCATGCTTAGGGTCAATATTTAACGACCGACAAATTCTAATAGAGAAACAAGTTAATGACGTCAGTCGTTGTAGTTTCTCTTATTGAGGATTATGTTAGTTTAGGTAAGAAATCTAAGTGTGCCCACAATTAAGCAACAATGAAACTTTTGTAAGAGCAGCATTAGATTTAAGGAGATAAGTTTTGATATAACAGTGTCGTGATGGAGTGGTGTCTTGTACAAGAGGTGCAAATTGAGGTAATGTAAAATTTTCACTCCCCCACCTCTTGCAACTATTGCAAGTTATTATTAAGACACTTAATGCTCCCACTGATCTTTAATATCTCTAGAATGCTACAAGAGAAGTTTCAATAAGCTACGTGACGTGGGAACCTATCACATATACGTTAGACTTTATTTGATTTCTTTAATGTCCAGATATCATAAGAAACTTTAGGGACATCTTATTAAGTACATATATGAATAGATTTCTTCTAAGACCGCGGGCCATATGCGACAAAATTTAGATACAAGTTGATAGTCTTTTAAATGATAAATGAATTATGTCTGAATATTCCATTTGGAATAAGTTCCACGAATGTCAATGAATGACTTATGATGGACCCATACTTATTCCTAAGCAAAATCATATTTAGGGCTTTAACAACATGATTTAAAATCACTTAGAATGAGATTAGATGAAAAATTATCCTCATTAACCATGTCATGATTTCTCATGAATTTCAGTTATAATGGATGAAATTTATAAGTCTCATTTTCCTTTTGTCAAATTCTCATTTGCATGATGACAAAAGTTGTGAAAGTATAAGGTATCATCTAGTTTCATCTTAGTAATGTTTCTATCAAGATATTTAGAACAATAAAATGAGAGTTTAAGGTAAGTGTGACTTTATGTTGGTTATGTAAACCTCACAACCTTCATGATATAGCCTAAGTAATGAAACTATATTCTGATTAATCTTCAGAATATGTAAGGTATCGAAAGGCTTTGTTAGAAGACTTCTTATTATGGTTCTTATAGCCTTAACATTTAATTTTGTCACTAACTCTCATGTTAGTTATTTGTCGAGTTCTGGTAAGGAAACGTATGGAACTAGAGTCAACTAATCACGTGTTAATTGGAATTAAAATTACCAGACTTAAATATCATTAGTAAGTGACTACCTTATTAACTTATCCAACTGTTCTTTTAAATAATGGATAGTCTCGTTGCTTATGCCTAGTCTAATGGCATAATTATGCAGTGAGATTTTCCCTTGAAGAACCTTAGAGTTGGGATTTTGTACTTGTATTTTGACTATGGACCTTAGAACAATCCTCTTTTAAGGTTTAAGTGGCTGTAAGGTGAGTAACAACTTATTTTCCAGCTTCAAACATTTATTTCTTTGTACATATGTTGCTTATCAACACACTCATTATACTTTGGTACTTTTGAGTGTTATAGTTGATTTATAATGCATCAAATTGTACAAGTGAAAATCTTAGTATGTTATGTACTAGAAAATTGTACTTATTTCCATGCGTAAGCCCTTAACTTTATAATGTATTCACATATACCACTTAACTTTATAGTTTAGAATTTAAATGAAGGCATGCATCTTAGGAGTTCTTGTGATTAATCCACACATAATAGATTAGTCTTAGGAAAAACTTAATCTGGAATAACCTTTTAGTGATAGCATTATGTTAGAGAGTTCTTGATTATCATAAGAGACATCATGTTCGATTTATCCTAATCATCATGCTCTACTTTTCTTCTGTAGTGCTTTATCAGAAGAGAGCAGTAGGATTATCGTGTCTTAAGAGATAACCAAGGGTTTAATTTAAGAGCTAATCTTATAGAAATTTTAAATAAAGCAAACATTTTAGGTTTAGGAATTAGAGTGGATGAGATATATATAGAAGAAAATTATAGTGAGTAAAATTATGGGTACTAAGAATAAGGCAGACGAAATGATCATAAAATTAATTAAGGATCATTAATATAAGGATCATTATGTGAAGAGATTGTGATATGTCTATTACTAACATCAAAATAATAGACTATTTAAAGTTCTACTTAAACAAAGACAAATCAGCTTTGGCCAGAAGTGTAATCATTTAAGCACGTGTGCAAAATGGTTGTAACAAATCAGCTTTGGCCAGAAATTGAGACAATCACTTTAGTTATGCACTTGTTAAGTATTCCATCTATGAAGGAATTAAATCAGCTTTGGCCAGATATTAAGACATTCATGTTTATGACGCACACTTAACATAGCTTTCGTAATACTTGAACGATAAGTAGACGCATCAAATCAGCTTTGGCCAGAAGTGATACATCAGAAGCTCATTCAAGTTAAGCCATTTTGGTTTTGTAAAACATTATTTGATCCTTATTAATTAACTAAATATTTACAAAAACCAGTTATTTAATAGCAAACCACCTGTTAGCGCGGATCGAACTCCGCGGTGAGTTCGCTGGGGGGTGCAGGGGGACAGCGTGTGTCACACCCCAACCGATGGCGGAATCATCGGGGCATGGCACTGAGCGAAACAGATTGTCCAGAAGTTTCCATAACAACTATCATTACCATTCAATTTAAATTAACATGTCCCATACCATGTCTCAAACAGTAAACAAATTATTACAGATAAGATCTAGGCAAATATTCTGTTCCGACAACTCAGATTTAAACATAGATACTTTATTTTGTTGGTTTCTAGGACCCTTTTCCTAGCTTCGATTTTCATCACAGCACAGAGAGCATCCTAGACCTTTCCTAGCCTCGATTTCACAGCGAGCTAGGCATACAAGCAACCAAAACACCTGTCACATACGTTAAAATAAAGTCAATACATAAAATGTAAATGTGAGCATACAAGTTTGATAATAGCATATAGAGTTCGAATTCGTTTACGCATAACCAGCACATACACATAGTGAAATGAAGCACGTTAGTTATCGACATAGATCCATCGATACCAATGACTGCGGGTTGACTGCCCAAGGCAGTTCGCAATACATGATTACCATCGTAATCCATGTAAGTAAAGGATCCTTAACAACCCCCGTGTGAACGTGTGCTGAGTCCAAACTATAGTACTATCGTTGCTAAGGCAGGTAGACAGCATTCCATGTGTAAACATAACAAACAAGCATTCATAAGCCACGTATAACATGCATTAACGGTTAGCGTTCAAATAGTTTGAGTAGTGTGATAGTTGTAGTTTTAATATTCGTAACGTATGTAACACCCAAAAGTGCTTAAAGCAAAAAGGGATCGAGTATACTCACTGCGATTGATGGATTGAAGGGAGCGCTTAGCGAGTACGGCTAGCCTGAATAGATTTGATAGCATAACGATAAGTGAAACGCAAAACGGAAACAAGTGTTGAAGAGTCGGACAGCTGGTCGATCGGACGGTAGTCCGATCGGACGGCTGACCGTTCGGTCGACAGTCTGCTCGAACGGCTGTCCGGTCGGTTGGTAGGCCGATCGGATGGCTGTTCGAGTGGATTGTTTCTTCCTTTGAATAGGATGTGTTTGTGTATGATGGCTTGACTTTTGAAGTTTTCGTTGTAGCATTTGAAAACCTTGAAGTACCTTTGCCTTTCAGGTCGGTCGATCGGACGGCTGTCCGATCGGCCGGCTACCCGATCGGTTAGGTATTGTAGTGATTGGCCTTGGATCGGACAGGTGTCCGATCGGTTAGGTCAACAAGTCAAAACTTGCTGATCGATCGGTTGGCAAGTCAACATTAGCCAAAGACTTTAATGAATGTAAAGTGTGGTGTAGTGGATCAGATAGTTGATCGATCGAATAGCACAACTGCTGTTCGATCGGACAACAGGGTGTCACCTGATCGGACGGTTGTTCGATCGGGTGGCACTTCTAGTGCATTGAACATGTTGAAAAATCGATTAAGTATTGAAGCATAGTATCTTATGATCCGAAGAGTAATCCGATCGGACAGTAGTTCGATCGAACAACAGTTCGCTCAATACTAGTCTTCAAAATAATTTGCTTGTGTGGGACCATGTGCTAGCCGATCGGCTGGCCAGTCGATCGGCTGACTATCCGATCGGCTGGTTGTCCGTTCGGACAGCAATCTGATCAGTCAACATTCTGACCTGATCAGCCCTTTCGTCTAACACTTGGTTGTTCTGTTGTTTGTCGCTTTATCGAGGTATTTTGACAGCGAGTAAAAACCATAGATGCCTCGTCCTTACTTGGTTTCCGGGTCGGACAGGAATCTCCCAAATCCTGGTCGGTGGTCTGTTCGGGACGAAGTTTAACATTTAACTCAGAGTCGGTTAACCTTGTGGATAGAATCCGGATCTTGAGCCATACAACCACCGAAGTGACTTGTAAACCGACTCAGGCCCCGTTTCTACCGGTTGAAGTTATTGAGTGACAAAGGGTTGAAGGAAGGTTGGAAAAACCCATCTTTCAATCCTTGTCACCGCGTGTATGTTTAGATCTATGAAAGATCCTTGTTTGATTATGTGGAAATCGGCTAGATCCAAGCTATTCTTGGTGGATTGAGGCCAAAACATGAAGTTCTTCAAGAACCCATGATGACATCATCCTAGAACACTCGAATCTTGATGATTTCACGGTTAAAGGTTAAGATTTGAAAGATAGAAAGGTGTAGGAGTGTGTATAGATCAAGAAAGTACAGGATTTAGGATGAAATCTTACTGGAATCGAGAGAAATCTGCAAAAAGGTGAGCTGGGCGTGCTGGTCGAACAGAGGTTTCCAAAAGTGGAAAAGAATGACAATGACAGGGGTATTTATAGGATGAAAAAAGAGGAAAGGGCTGGCCGATCGGCTGGGCAGCTCGATCGGACAGCCTGTCCGATCGGACAACAGTCCATTCGGCTGGCTGTTCGATCGGCTGGGAAGCCTGATCGATCGGTCGCACCTTTCGAGTGTTTTGCGCGACGATTTTTGATATTTCGATTTCGGTTGCGAGCGGTTCGATACGATAAGGTTTCCTAATCAAATTACTTTCAGTCCTAAACACTCATATCTCGCGTAATCTATTTTCCACCATCTATCATAGTTCGTTCACGATTCGAGTTCGATTGCACTTTGAGTTAGATTTCGAGTTTCGATTGAGTTCGCTTGATCATCACAACATAACATAAATAAACATGCACAGGTAACACGTAAGGCACACACACCCGTATAATAACAAGTAAAAATATTTAGCTCGGGTTGCGATTTGATGTCGATTCGATTAGCATAGCTTGATCATTGATTAGTTAACTTTATCGCATTGTTACTTCCTATAGTTCACAGTCGTAGGTCGATTGAATAACGATTAACACTCATCGATTATTGCAATTAACAACACTTACTCCACATAATAAAATTAGAAACAAGAAGTTTCTACGAGTCAAGTTGCGCGAAATCGGTCGTTGACTTAGACCTTGACTTTGACTTTGGCTTGTGAAAACACGGGGTGTTACAGCCTCCCCTTGTTTAGGGAATTTCGTCCCGAAATTAAGCTGAAAGCTGTACAACGCCGTGAATCACATTTGAGAACTTTCCGTTTGGACCGATTTTGACTTTGAAACGATTGCTTGTGACACGGAATCCGTGAACGTGCGTGACCAAACACACAAGAACGTACTAAAATCGGTGATTCTATAGATCGATATGAAATCGTACAAGCACTAGAATCATAATACTACTTTCTCTCTCTAGTTTCACTCTTTAAACAACTGCGGGTACTTAGCCTTCATGTCGCTTTCGAGTTCCCAAGTGAACTCTGCGCCTCGTTTGCCTTCCCACCGGACTTTCACAATAGGAATGCGTGAGCGCCTGAGCTGCTTGGTTTGGCGGTCCATGATTTCGACAGGCTTTTCTACGAAGTGTAATGTTTCGTTCACTTGTAAGTCATCGAGAGGAACATGTAAGTCGTGGTCGGCTATGCACTTTCGGAGGTTCGACAAGTGGAAAGTCGGGTGGACGTCACTAAGTTCCTCCGGTAGTTCGAGTCTGTAGGCAACTTTTCCGATCCTTTCCAGAATCTTAAAAGGTCCAACATATCGAGGCGCGAGTTTCTCTTTCTTGCCAAATCGGACTACACCCTTCCAAGGTGATACCTTTAGGAGTACGTAGTCACCAATGCCAAATTCACGGGGCTTGCGCTTTTTATCGGCGTAACTTTTCTGTCGATCCCGAGCTTTCGTCAGATTGTCTCGAATCTGGAAAATCTTGTCTGTCGTTTCTTGTAGTAGCTCCGGACCGGTTAGTTGCGAGTGACCGATCTCGTGCCACACAATAGGCGATCGACATCTTCTTCCGTATAATGCCTCGAATGGTGCCATTTGGATACTAGAAAGGTAGTTGTTGTTATACGAGAATTCGACTAACGGCAGGTATTTATCCCAATTACCACCGAAGTCTAAAACACACGAGCGGAGCATGTCTTCAAGAGTACGAATCGTTCTTTCAGTATGACCGTCGGTTTGTGGGTGGAAAGCGGTACTTAGATTAAGCGTTGTACCGAGTGCCGTTTGAAACGTTTCCCACAGTCGCGAGGTAAACCGAGCATCACGATCAGAAATGATGTCACGAGGCGTCCCATGATTACAGATGATCTCGTCGGTGTAGGTTCGGGCTAATCGTTCTACTTTGTAGTCTTCTCGTATCGGCAGAAAGTGAGTTGATTTAGTCAAACGGTCGACCACAACCCATATGCTGTCGTAACCTGATGACGTGTGTGGTAGCTTGGTTATGAAGTCCATGGCTATGCTCTCCCATTTCCACATGGGAATTGGTGGTTGTTCAAGCAAGCCAGAGGGTCTTTGGTGTTCGGCCTTGATTCTAGCACAAGTTAGGCATTTTCCGACGTAGACAGCGATATCCCTTTTTATACCCGGCCACCAGTACCTGTAACGAAGATCCTGGTACATTTTGTCGGCACCTGGATGAATAGAATACCGGGACTTGTGGGCTTCGTCCATCAGAATTTGCCGCAAATTGGTTCGCTTGGGAATCCAAATTCGGTCTAAGAAATGAAATATCCCGTTCGATTTGCTCACAAGTTGGGCTCCATCGTGGTAGATCCTTTCTTTCTTCAGAGTGCGTTCATTAAAACAAGCATGTTGAGCGTCGCGGATGAGGGTTTCGAGATCGTGTTGGCTTGAACATTTCGAGTGCTAAGCAAATAACTTCGTCTGCTGAGTGTGTCGGCAACAACATTTGCCTTGCCTGGGTGATAACGGATCTCACAGTCGTAATCGTTGAGAAGTTCTACCCATCGGCGTTGACGCATATTGAGTTCCTTCTGATTAAAGATATGTTGCAGGCTCCTATGATCGGTGAAGATCGTACACTTGGTACCATACAGGTAGTGTCGCCAAATCTTTAATGCAAAAACAACCGCGCCTAGCTCGAGGTCATGGGTTGTATAGTTCTTCTCGTGGATTTTGAGCTGACGAGATGCGTAAGCTATGACCTTGTCCCGTTGCATGAGAACACAACCAAGACCAATGTTGGAAGCATCACAGTAGACAATGAAATCATTGTTCCCGTCGGGCAATGTGAGGACAGGAGCATTGCAAAGCATGTGCTTGAGGGTTTGGAAAGCAGTCTCTTGTTTAGTTCCCCAGACAAAAGACTTGTCTTTGTGCGTGAGGGAGGTAAGCGGTACAACAATCTTCGAGAATCCTTCGATAAATCGTCGATAATAGCCCGCTAGTCCCAGAAAAGAGCGGACCTCAGACGAGTTCTTAGGCGTAACCCAGCTCTTGACAGCTTCAATCTTCGCAGGATCGACGTGAATGCCTTGACTATTAACAATGTGACCCAGAAATTGAACTTCCCCCAGCCAGAATTCGCACTTGGAGAACTTGGCATAGAGTTGGTTCCCCTGGAGTAGCTCGAGAACCAAACGTAGATGTTGCGCGTGTTCGGCTTTCGATTTGGAATAGATCAAGACATCGTTGATAAATACGATGACGAACCGGTCGAGATATGGTTTACACACGCGATTCATCAGATCCGTGAAAACCGCTGGTGCGTTGGTTAAACCAAAAGGCATAACAACGAATTCGTAATGACCGTATCGGGTGCGAAACGCGGTTTTGGGTATATCCTCCTCTTGTATACGCAGCTGGTGATATCCTGAACGTAGATCGATCTTTGAGAAACACGTAGCGCCTTGTAGTTGATCAAATAAATTGTCGATGCGAGGTAGGGGATAGCGGTTCTTGATAGTTAGCTTATTCAATTCCCGATAATCGACGCACATCCTGAACGATCAGTCCTTCTTTTTGACGAAAAGAACTGGCGCGCCCCAAGGAGAGGTGCTCGGGCGAATGAAGCCTTTCTCAAGTAATTCCTGGAGTTGGGTTGCGAGTTCACGCATTTCAGACGGCGCGAGTCGGTAGGGAGCTTTAGCAATAGGATTGGCTCCAGGAATGAGGTCGATATGAAAGTCGATATCACGACTTGGAGGTAATCCGGGAAGGTCCTCTGGAAAAACATTAGGAAATTCTCGAACCACAGGAACGTCCTTCACTTCCTTCTTCTCTTTCTTTTCCTTCTCCGCTACTACAATGTTAGCCAAGAAAGCCCTGTATTCCTTTCGGAGATACTTGCTAGCTTGGACACATGACATAAGCTTGAGCCCCTTTGAAGTAGTATCGCCATAAACACACAGCAAGTCACCATTTGCAAGCGAAAAACGAATCATCTTGTCGAAGCACACAACTTTAGCATGGTTTTCTCGAAGAAAGTCCATGCCTACTATGACGTCAAAGCTTTCGAGTTGCATCGGAATAAGGTCGATTGGGAAGATGTGATTGTTGAGCTCGAGAGTACAATCACGGATAACAGAATTAACGGCGATGGTTCTTCCGGTAGCGACTTCAACATCGAAGGTCGAGGAGAGTTGGGAACGTTTACGACTAAGGAGTTTCTCGAATTCGAACGACACAAAGCAATTATCGGCTCCAGTATCAAACAAACACGATGCATAAATACCATTCACAAGGAACGTACCATTGACCACGTTGTTGTCAGCCTGGGCTTGACGCACGTTGAGGTTGAAAGTTCTGGCGCGTGCGGCCTGTTGTTGTTGTTGCCGCTGTTGTTGCTGCTGTTGTTGCTGCTGTGGCTGCTGTTGCTGAGGCTCTTGCTTCACAACCCTGTTTGGGCACATGTTGGCGAAATGGTTCGGGTCGCCACATACAAAGCAGGCTCTGGCCTTGACTGCGGGTGCCGGAGGTGCTTGTTGACCCTGTGGGGCAGTGAGTAGAGCTTGATTGGCATGAGCTTGACGAATACGGCAGTTGGCAGTAAAATGGCCGTATACGTTGCAATGAGCACAAAAACGGCAAGGAATTGCAGTTGGGTGATGGTAGGTGCAAGTAGGGCAGAGCGGGTGTGGCCCAGTGTATGCACGCTTTGCAGGTGGTGCATTAGCCACAGGCGCCGCTACTTGACGCTGTTGGGCAGGTACAGCTTGAATCGGTGCAGCAGTGATCGCACAGTTCTTGTTGGTGGATCTGTTCTTTCTTTTGTTCTTCCTCTTGTTGCTCGATGATGCGGGTTCAACAGTTGGTGCGGTGGTAGTAGCTTGATGCAGATGCTTTGAAGTCTTATCCCAGACACCAGCCTTAACCCGCTTGTCGTTGATCTCAGCGGCCAGAAGATAGGTTTTCCTCGATCGTCGTAGTCTTAGCCGCTTGTACGAAATCAGCAACGCAGTCGGGCAGGGCTCGAATGTACTTCTTGATGGTGATTTCCGGAGTTTTGACTTGATCAGGACAGATAATGCTGAGCTGCTTGAAACGAGCAGTGAGACCAGCATTGTCACCATCCTTTTGCTGTATGTGCCAAAATTCATCTTCTAGCTTTTGACGTTCGTGAGGAGGGCAGAATTCCTCTAGCATAACTTTCTTGAGCTCGTCCCACGACAGACCGTAGGCTGCATCGTTCCCTCGCTTGTTCCTCTCGGCCGTCCACCAGTCTAATGCACGAGACTGGAAAACTCCGGTAGCATTCAGAGTTCGAAGGTCATTAGGGCAACCGCTTTCTCGTAGAGTAACCTCGATGGAATCAAACCTGTGGAATAGAGCAGTAGGACCTCCTTCGCCAGTGAATTCTTTTGGCCCACACGACTTGAATTGCTTGAAACTGAAAGGCCTTGCGGTAGCTTTAGGAGCTTCGGTTCTCGATTCCTCAGACGATTTGCTGGCATTCTCATAGACATCACTCACGGCCTTTGCCACACTTTTCGCGATAATGGAAGCAAGGCGTTTGTCTCTCTTTTCTTGACGAGAAAGTGGGTGACGGGATCCAGACGACATTGTCTGCAATAGACATCGCCACGGAACTCAACACATTGTATTCGAATCTCACCTCACACGGCTACTAACTACTAAAGCTCAGTAACACGTACATTCACGTAAACACACAAGACATAGGGCACAAATCACATACGCACGTAGAGCACATAATCACAAAAGTCCTAAGCACGTAGAGCAAAGAAGCGTTTTCACCCAAGAGCCAGTCAGAATACAGAAACCTATTATTCAAAGTTCGCGAGCGTTCGAATATAGCATAGTGCGAGCGATTTGTTAGCGATTTGAGGTAGAATAGCAGTGCGAATCATGGGTGTTGATCGAAGTGAAAGCAAAATTGAGTAAATCTTCAAAAACTTAAACACAATAACAGGTAAAAGCACATAATCCACATAAAATTGACGAATTATCAGAGTCAGAAGTTGCGGGCTCAAAATTGAAATCATATAAAATTCGAGAAATAGATTGTCTGCGGCTAGTAGACTTCGACTAACCAAAGTAATTCAACTATTCACAAGGATCCGTTGTACACGTTTGACTTCCGAGAATATGCCCTTGCCTCGATTCTTGGGCGTTGGCACTCATCCCGTTGGTCTCATTGTGACTTCAGGTCGTTGGAATCCGTCGAGATTTTGGTGAGAGTTTTGTATAAAAGCGGAACAAGTCGTCAAGGTTAGGGTTTCACCCCTGGCTTAACAACTTCGTCCCTATTTTGATAAAATAGAGGAGATTATTCATTAAAATATGGATTTCACTCCTGATTTGGTATAATTCTCCTCGTTTGTAGTTAAAATGCGGGCTGATTAAGCAACTTTAGTCGAGAGTTTGCGGTTTTCACACCTATTCTTGACCTTGCTGCCCATTCATAGTTGAAAATTCGAGTGTGGTGATAGTGTAGAATAAGCGAGAATAGCGAGTGATAGTGAGCTCATGCATATTCCCTAACGGATACGCACAAGTCGGTCTGTTGGTTCTTAACTATAGTCTAGGTTTCTAAGACCTCGACCCGGACTAGGCCGAGTCTTGCCTAATTCCCTATAGTTATGGCTCTGATACCAATCTGTCACACCCCAACCGATGGCGGAATCATCAGGGCATGGCACTGAGCGAAACAGATTGTCCAGAAGTTTCCATAACAACTATCATTACCATTCAATTTAAATTAACATGTCCCATACCATGTCTCAAACAGTAAACAAATTATTACAGATAAGATCTAGGCAAATATTCTGTTCCGACAACTCAGATTTAAACATAGATACTTTATTTTGTTGGTTTCTAGGACCCCTTTTCCTAGCTTCGATTTTCATCACAGCACAGAGAGCATCCTAGACCTTTCCTAGCCTCGATTTCACAGCGAGCAAGGCATACAAGCAACCTAAACACCTGTCACATACGTTAAAATAAAGTCAATACATAAAATGTAAAGGTGAGCATACAAGTTTGATAATAGCATATAGAGTTCGAATTCGTTTACGCATAACCAGCACGTACACATAGTGAAATGAAGCACGTTAGTTATCGACATAGATCCATCGATACCAATGACTGCGGGTTGACTGCCCGAGGCAGTTCGCAATACATGATTACCACCGTAATCCATGTAAGTAAAGGATCCTTAACAACCCTCGTGTGAACGGGTGCTGAGTCCAAACTATAGTACTATCGTTGCTAAGGCAGGTAGACAGCATTCCATGTGTAAACATAACAAACAAGCATTCATAAGCCACGTATAACATGCATTAACGGTTAGCGTTCAAATAGTTTGAGTAGTGTGATAGTTGTAGTTTTAATATTCGTAACGTATGTAACACCCAAAAGTGCTTAAAGCAAAAAGGGATCGAGTATACTCACTGCGATTGATGGATTGAAGGGAGCGCTTAGCGAGTACGGCTAGCCTGAATAGATTTGATAGCATAACGATAAGTGAAACGCAAAACGGAAACAAGTGTTGAAGAGTCGGACAGCTGGTCGATCGGACGGTAGTCCGATCGGACGGCTGACCGTTCGGTCGACAGTCTGCTCGAACGGCTGTCCGGTCGGTTGGTAGGCCGATCGGATGGCTGTTCGAGTGGATTGTTTCTTCCTTTGAATAGGATGTGTTTGTGTATGATGGCTTGACTTTTGAAGTTTTCGTTGTAGCATTTGAAAACCTTGAAGTACCTTTGCCTTTCAGGTCGGTCGATCGGACGGCTGTCCGATCGGCCGGCTACCCGATCGGTTAGGTATTGTAGTGATTGGCCTTGGATCGGACAGGTGTCCGATCGGTTAGGTCAACAAGTCAAAACTTGCTGATCGATCGGTTGGCAAGTCAACATTAGCCAAAGACTTTAATGAATGTAAAGTGTGGTGTAGTGGATCGGATAGTTGATCGATCGAATAGCACAACTGCTGTTCGATCGGACAACAGGGTGTCACCTGATCGGACGGCTGTTCGATCGGGTGGCACTTCTAGTGCATTGAACATGTTGAAAAATCGATTAAGTATTGAAGCATAGTATCTCATGATCCGAAGAGTAATCCGATCGGACAGTAGTTCGATCGAACAACTGTTCGCTCAATACTAGTCTTCAAAATAATTTGCTTGTGTGGGACCATGTGCTAGCCGATCGGCTGGCCAGTCGATCGGCTGACTATCCGATCGGCTGGCTGTTCGTTCGGACAGCAGTCTGATCGGTCAGCATTCTGACCTGATCAGCCCTTTCGTCTAACACTTGGTTGTTCTGTTGTTTGTCGCTTTATCGAGGTATTTTGACAGCGAGTAAAAACCATAGATGCCTCGTCCTTACTTGGTTTCCGGGTCTGACAGGAATCACCCAAATCCTGGTCGGTGGTCTGTTCGGGACGAAGTTTAACATTTAACTCGGAGTCGGTTAACCTTGTGGATAGAATCCGGATCTTGAGCCATACAACCACCGAAGTGACTTTTAAACCGACTCAGGCCCCGTTTCTACCGGTTGAAGTTATTGAGTGACAAAGGGTTGAAGGAAGGTTGGAAAAACCCATCTTTCAATACTTGTCACCGCGTGTATGTTTAGATCTATGAAAGATCCTTGTTTGATTATGTGGAAATCGGCTAGATCCAAGCTATTCTTGGTGGATTGAGGCCAAAACATGAAGTTCTTCAAGAACCCATGATGACATCATCCTAGAACACTCGAATCTTGATGATTTCACGGTTAAAGGTTAAGATTTGAAAGATAGAAAGGTGTAGGAGTGTGTATAGATCAAGAAAGTACAGGATTTAGGATGAAATCTTACTGGAATCGAGAGAAATCTGCAAAAAGATGAGTTGGGCATGCTGGTCGAACAGAGGTTTCCAAAAGTGGAAAAGAATGACAATGACAGGGGTATTTATAGGATGATAAAAGAGGAAAGGGCTGGCCGATCGGCTGGGCAGCTCGATCGGACAGCCTGTTCGATCGGACAGCAGTCCGTTCGGCTGGCTGTTCGATCGGCTGGGAAGCCTGATCGATCGGTCGCACCTTTCGAGTGTTTTGCGCGACGATTTTTGATATTTCGATTTCGGTTGCGAGCGGTTCGATACGATAGGGTTTCTTAATCAAATTACTTTCAGTCCCAAACACTCATATCTCGCGTAATCTATTTTCCACCATCTATCATAGTTCGTTCACGATTCGAGTTCGATTGCACTTTGAGTTAGATTTCGAGTTTCGATTGAGTTCGCTTGATCATCACATCACAACATAACATAAATAAACATGCACAGGTAACACGTAAGGCACACACATCCGTATAATAACAAGTAAAAATATTTAGCTCGGGTTGCGATTTGATGTCGATTCGATTAGCATAGCTTGATCATTAATTAGTTAACTTTATCGCATTGTTACTTCATATAGTTCACAGTCGTAGGTCGATTGAATAACGATTAACACTCATCGATTATTGCAATTAACAACACTTACTCCACATAATAAAATTAGAAACTAGAAGTTTCTACGAGTCAAGTTGCGCGAAATCGGTCGTTGGCTTAGACCTTGACTTTGACTTTGGCTTGTGAAAATACGGGGTGTTACAGCGTGCCCCCGCACGGGGTTCGGGGCGGAGCCCCGAGCTAAATCTTAGTTCACATTAAATAGCCTAAAAATAATGAGGTTTCGAGTGAGATCTCGAGTCAAGTCTCGACTTATCTTGCAACATTATGAGGTCTCGACTCATTAAGGTCTCGAGTCGCAATCTCAGTCTCGAGTCACAGCCTCAGTCTCGAGTCGCAACCTCAGTCTCGAGTCGTAATCATGGTCTCGACTAGTATGTTTTGTGAGATCTCGGTTCCTTGATGAGGTCTCGAGTCGCAACCTTGGTCTCGAGTTGTGAAGATTGAAGTCCTTAGTCGAAACCTCAGTGGTCTCGAGTCTAAACCTTATGGTCTCGATTCGAAATCGTTGTCTCGAGTTGTAAAGGTTTGAGAATAGTTATGATTTCGAGTAGAGACCTTATGTTCTCGAGTAGAGACCTTATGGTCTCGAGTAGAGACCTTATGGTCTCGAGTTGAGAGGATTTGAGAACCCTTATGATTTCAAGTCGAGACCTTGTGGTCTCGAGTCGAGATCTTGGTCTCGAGTCGAAACCTGATGGTCTCGAGTCCACTGTTAACAGCTGTTGTTGTGAAAATAACTGAAAATTCGAATTTTTAGGGATTTCGAGATATGGTTTCCTGTTATAGTGATGATCTAATTTTATCAAAATATTTCGAAAATTTTATCTGATTATCTATTAACAGATTTCGAAAATCTTTAGAATGCAGAATAAATCAAAACAGGAAATAACACTCAAAAATCCAAATTATATTCCAAAACATAACGGAATTTTCGAATTTTCCTAAGAACATGATGAACCCTAAAAAAATAAAACATAAATTCTGGAACCCGAAACCTGAATTTTAAGGCTTTAAACAGATTTCGGTACAATTAACATTTACCATTATGATTCCGAGTCATTTAAAAAACATTCTTTTCCCGAAAAACATTGATATCGGCACATATGACCCGAAAACAGCCGTGAGTTTTATTGAGTTTTCAAAACTTCTGTTTTCCAGATTTCAATCCCAGAATAATGGATACGAAAACAGAACTGACTAATCAACATATGCTTTGATACCACATGTTGGTTCAGTTCTGTTTAAACATAAAGGAAAACATGAAAACATACCTGTTACAGCAGACAGTGCAGTGGAGAATCCAGTCAGAGAAGATGACATCGAGTTCGACATATTTGTCAGTGTGATCTGGTTCCTCCTTAGGGTGCTGACTGATGATGGTGATGATGAAGACCGAATAGGGGATTCGGTTATGGAGAAGAGGTTTCGATGATGTTATGCTTATGGGGTTTTTGTGTCTAACTGTGTAACCCTTTAACCTCTACATAAGTCTCCTTATATAAGCACCTAGGAGGAAACCTAATTAGTTAATAAGGGTAATATGATCCATCAACAATTACCAACTAATTATTAATAGGTTGTTATATATTTTGATCCATATAATGTAAATGATTATAATGGCTACTAGATTAAATATTAAATCATAATATATTTAATCTTAGAATATGGATTTATGTTTACACAGTGATTATATGATTGTTGTCAACTTGTAGCCACAATAATCAGCTTATAACTACTCTTAAATAAACAGAATTCGTATCCTTTAAAGATATAAACTGAAGCAGACTAAGAAATGTACAAAACAAGAACTTTGATTGATTAATGGCCAAATGTTATACGGTCAGTTGGTTCAAGTTTTTACAAATTACATAACATCGCTAATTATCAAATTCAATTCACAATTAGAAATTAATAAACAATTTCAAACTAATTCACAAATCACAATTCCATTAACGGTTAGCAACATAAGAAATTCAAAGTTTAGTTGTTTACCTCACTGAAAATTGGAAGTTGAAACAGTGAAATCCGGGCTCAAGCAAAGAAAATAACAAGGGCGACGGCGGCAATCGGCAACCGGCAATCGGCGGGTGGAGGCGCCTGTGGTTCACCGTTCTCCGTTCACTTCAATACAGGGGCTGCTCAGTGCTCACGTTGGTGTCTGGTGAAGGCGGAGTCGAGGAGCGTTGTTTTGTTAAAACCCTAAATGGGTTATACATTAAAGGAAAAAAAATAAAAAGAGAATAGAAAAAACGGAACAAAAAGCTTCAGTGTCGCCTTAAACGGGATTCGAACACGGGTAACTTTGGAAGATTAACGCGGTCCTAACCAGTGGAGAACCAAAGCCTTTTTGTTTATGGGTTTTCTTTTATATTTTACTTATGGGTTCCTTTTGAGTTTGTTATATATATTTACACTAAAAAGTAAAAACCGAATGGGTTCTTGGGAACCCGTTCTTTGTTAATAGGTCCACCCCTGGACCACCACTAGCCGCTGTCACCTCTTGCCACCACCACTAACCACTGTCGCCTGTTAAAAAGATTGATATGGTACACCAAGAAATGGAAGTGGCGGAACGCGATTACGATCTTAACCGTGCTGCGGAACTCAAATACGGAACGCTAATGACTCTTCAACGCCAGCTGGAAGAAGCCGAGAGAAATCTTTCTGATTACCAACATTCAGAGAAATCATTGCTTCGTGAGGAAGTTACCGACATCGACATTGCTGAAATCGTAAGCAAATGGACGGGAATACCCTTATCAAATCTTCAACAATCTGAGAGAGATAAACTTGTGTATCTCGAACACGTTCTCCATAAAAGATATGGCGGTCAAATCTGTGGCAGATGCGATACGAAGGTCAAGAGCGGGTCTTACCGATTGCTGAATTTCGTCAGTCTGTACTTCCTCAGGCACACATCACGAGAATACCTCTGTTTCACATCGTCATATACGTACTCCTTAATTACTTACAATTGCTATTTTATGGTTGATCTCTTACTGTTATGATGTGATTTTGAATTGTGAAATTGATTGTGATTTTGAATTGTGAAATTGATTGGTTTGGGGATTTTTTTTTTATTGGTGCAGATCGTTCCAAGGACCTTGCCATCCAGAAGGTATTTATCTCTTTAACTTTTCAATTTTTTTGGTAATATGCTTTTGGGTTTTTTGATTGTACCTATTATTGTTATCGTTGATGTAGGTGGAAGCACTTGTGGATCTGCTAAGGCCGATGAAGGTGAGTCAATCTTCTTTTTTGAAAGTGGGCCAGCAGTGCTTAGCCATTGGAAACCCATTCGGGGGTGGTGTGGAGGATCTGGTGGTGGGGGTGGTGGTTGTCGCAGTGGTGGTGGGGGTTGGTTTGAGAAGGAGACGGATCTTAGATAGAGAGGTAGAGGATGAGATTAGGATTGTTTATTTTCTTAAGAGTAAACTGCCATTTTGGTCCCTGTGGTTTGGGCAGTTTTGCCATTTTTGTCTAAATCTTAAACTTTTTAAATCTGGGTTCCTGTGGTTTGTATTTTGTTGTCATTTTAGTCCAAATATCAAAAAATCTCATTTTTAACTGTTCCAACATACTTTTTTTGTCTTTTTGTGTATGGGTAGTTTTGTCCAATTACTTTTCATTAAAACATTTTCTTAAATAAAAACCAAAATAAATCATCTTCATCTACCTTCTTTCTCTGCATCTCCCCGTACAAACATTCAAACAAACCCATTACACACACCTCTCTCCAATCTCTCCTTCACCTCCTTTCTGAAAAACCATCACCATCATCGTTTACATCCCCATCAATAGCACCGCCGCCATCAAAACCCACCTCCGTCAATATTTATTTTCTCCAACAAAAAAAGAGTTCATCCCTACAATAAACTCAACTGATTTCTGCTATTGTAAAGATGAAACAATATTTCAGTGTACTTAAGCTCTTTAAACAAATGAGATTGATGGATGTTCCTGTTAGTATCCCTACAATGAACATATCCATTAACTGTGGTGAGATCTGTTAGTATCCCTACAAATGAGATTGATGGATGTTCCTGGGAGGAGAGGATTGTGGTGAGATCTGTCACAATGAAACATCAGTTTGGCCACCAATCGGTTTCAAACCAACATATCGTACCAACAATTACCCCCAAATCTGTTACTCACGTCTCTGGCTCAACAACCCAGGTTTCCCCAGCTATGTCGCCATATACGAAGGACGAATTAGCTCTTATAAGAGCCCAAAAGATTGCTCATGATGCCAATTTGATGCAACAAGCTGGGCTACCTCCAAGTGGGTATCAATCTGCTAACCACAAAACTGTAGGGGTCAAGATAAAAGGGTTTCGGAACCATAGACGAGACGGCGGTGGGGGAGGTGTTACAGGGAAGAAGAAGGAGGGGAGGGCGTCGGGTGTGCTCGTCGGAGAAACAGGATGCCGGACTACGGTGTTTGAGTTAGGGTTTGGTGTGGGGTGGGGTGAAGATGATGAAGATTAAGTGAAGATGATGAAGATGAACTGGGGAAATGGATATTTAAGTTAATTAATTTAATTAATAATATGTTATATTAAATTTAAATGGACAATTTTGCCCCTGAACAAAAAGATAAAATAATAAGTTTTTATTAGTCAAATAATGGGTGATTTGAATTTTGGACCAAAATGGCAATAAAAGTGAAACCACAGGGACCCGGATTTAAAAAGTTTGAAATTTGGACTAAAATGGCAAAAGTGGCTAAACCACAGGGACCAAAATAGGAGTTTACTCTTTTCTTAAATATATTTTAAGTATAATAGTAAAATTACTAACCTACCCTCATGTGCAAAGCACATGTCATATTTAACTGAAAAATTTAACTTAGTTAGTGTTAAAGGACGTAGGGTGTTATGAGTTTTACAAAAAAAAAAAAAATTGTGACTGTAATTATTGAAATTAAAGGCTATATGTTGCAATCCGGTAAAACATAAAGGACGAAAAGTGTAATTTACCCTAAATATTAATGCATTATATATAATGTTCACAGACACTTGTTTGTTTCCATTTGTGTTCATTAGTGTTTATGATATTTCGTTTGCTTTTATTGCCTAAATTAACAAACGAAAATGAACGCTTTAATTTCCTTAGACTGTGGGGTATGGGGCGGGGGTTGGGGCGTGGGTTGGTTGAAAACGCCCAAGCCACCACCCCGGTTGGGCTTGGGTTTGGGCGTGGCCCCTTGGGCGGGAGTTTAAGACCGGGCGTTGGGCATGCCTAGCAGTCCTACGTGGCCGGCTCCTATTCGCTTGTTGGCTAGGTGATAGCGGGCTACATTTAAATTTCAAAATATAACAGTTTGGCCAAGCCAAGCGGTTCACCTACCCAACTGTCCACATCGCTATATAACCCCCAACCCCACCGGCTGTCCACCGCTACCCCAACCCAAACACACTTGATCGAACCCGCTACCCATACACACTTGATCGATGGCCTCTTGGACACACGAGGAAGAGCTAGCTCTTATCACGAGCGTCGTTGACGCAATGAAGGGCCGCCAACCCGGTGAGACCCGTTACTGGCCGGAAGCTTTTGCTAGCTACCGGCATAACGTGGGAAACGACAGGAACAATTTAAACGCGTGCCAACACAAATTGCGCGAGCTACGATCGAAGCTCGATCGTTTTAAAGTCTACTACGACAGTGTCCCGGGCGGTGAGATAAGTCACGAAGACCGGGTGGCGGTGGCCAACATCGAGTTCCGGGGCAAGGAGCGGAAGCCGTTCGACAAGCTCGCCCTTTTCGAAATCTACCTAACGCTCTAGGTTTTTTTTTTTTTTTTTGTAATCCTTTTTTTTTTTGTAGAATTTTGTAATTTTTAGGAATTTAATATAATTTTAGGCTTTTTTTTAAATGTTGTGTGTATTTTTTAATTTTTTAATTTTTGGTTTTCCTTTATTTTTATTTTAATAAACCTGCCAAGCCACGCGGGCTAGCCACGCCCCGCCATACCTCACGGACACGTCACTCACCAGATGGGGGCTCGAACTCCACGTGTCAACCCATGCCCCAAACCCCCGTCCCACCATACCCCACGGTCTTAATGAATGAACACGAACATAAAATCTCGTTAGGTATGTGTTCATGAACAGTTTATGAATATATTTCCTTAACAAAGAATACGAACAAGGTCTTGGTTGTGTTCGTTTACAGCCCTAGTTTGGTTATTTTAACTATTTGAATTCATTTCTCAAACTCTTAATATGTTGAATTTCCATAGTTTCCAACTTTACCAATTAAATAACTATATTATCTATACAATATTATAATGCATGAGGCAAGGACATTTTAAGATACCCAAAAAATAAGAACTTTTCCTCCCTTTATTTATAGAAAGACCCCTAAAATGAGGGTAGTTTGGTCTTTTAAACACTATTTATTTTTTAGCCCCTAAACTTATTACACTTAAATACCTAAGGTTTTAATAAAATTATATATAATTAGTTACAATTCACCCGTCCACAACAAACTTATAATTTTTTACTTATTCTTGACATATCTTATAAACTATATTGTTTAAAAAAAATCCAAAGATAGCATGACGACCTACACATTTTTGTCGACGTTTCGGTAGTTGTCTTGTTCAATATCGACGCACAGATTAAAAGGTACAAGCAGATAATGCCTTAATGTACAAGTGATTAAAGAAGAAAATAACAACTAATAATCTTTTTCCTTTTAAGATACCAAAAAAATAAGAACTTTCCCTTTTTAATTTATATATACACCCCCTAAAATAAGGGTAAATTAGTCTTTTTAAACAATAGTTACATTTTAACCCTTCATCTTAATTAGATTTTAATCCCTTGTTTTAATGTACAACGCATTAAACCTATCATGTTAAGAAATATGAAAATTACATTTGGCTCAATCTTTTGTAACTTTTAAATTTTGAAATAAGGTTACCAAATTAGAGCCGAAATCTATGCTTTCTCTCACCACTTCAACCGATAGAAAGAGAAACAAAAAGGGAGAACAAGCAAGAGCGATATAGAGAGAGAAATCTGAGGGTGGCGGTGGTGGTGCTACGGCGGTGTCAGCCATACTCCGACGCGGTGAAAACAGATTGAGCAGGCAAGTGGCGGTGGTAATGATTCGATTACAACCTTCCATACGGTGGTGACGGTAGTGGTCCTCAAGACCCACATAACCTTCACCGATTCCAAGGTTAAAACGAGGAGGAATACAATGACAGAAAACCCAAGTCGCTTCCTCCGACGATGGTGGCTAGGGTTTCGGCGAAGACTCTGACTAGCTCTGGTAAGTCTTCTTTCGATTGTATGTTCCATCGGCTGTTAGATTGGTCCGCGTAATGACGTTTGTAATGAATGCCGGTTGTTACAGCTTCCCGACAATGGTTCAGCCACCTCTAATGCACTCTGGTGTAGGAGACTAGGATTCCAACGAAGGTCAGAGGCTAAACCAACGGTGACCACAACCATCATCATCATCTTCAAGATAAGATTATGGTAGTTTATCACCTGGTTGTGAGGAACAATTAAACCTAGCTGTCACAGGTTCGTTTTAATTACAACGAAGGGGAATTGGATATTGTTGTTCACATGTTATCTCACTGATATATGTAGGTACATATCCTTGTTTTTTTTAATTTAAATTTTCTCCGTCTAATTTATCATCTTGAATAATTTTCTTCGCAATAAAAAATTGAACCCTTTTAGTTTTGTGTATAATGGATAAACATGTGTAAAGCGCAGTTGGAATGGACAAGGTAATTTAGTGATTTGATACTTTCAAGATTATTTGAAATTAATAAATTATATGTTTGAATATAATTTTTATTTCTAAGTTATATTTATTATTCCGTGCTTACCCATTGAATTTTTGACAGATATTCAGCTACGAGCAGCTGCTGTTAAATCAGATTCAAGGATAAAAGCCAGATGATGTGTACTCTGGGATTGCTTCCAGGTTAGGGCTTTTAACTATAATTTGGAAATATATATTCTTTTTTTTTTCTTTTGGGAAAATGATGTTTTTAGATGTTGAAATTGTTGCAAATTCATATAATAATCTAAATATTATTTTACAAATCCGAAGTGTCCAAGTAATACGAAATCTTATTTTAACAAGAGTGATTGGGATTAGGAAGAGAGATGCAGAGGGAGATCCGACGACTGATTAAAATGCTAAACATATGTGGTCTTCGCTGGCTGGTCTTGTTAATATCACATTGGTGTAAGTTTTGGTTGGGTACGTATACTGCAAAGGGAGACTGTTTTTTGCTTCTATCGTTAAACATATATTTTTATGTTTTAAGTTTTCTTATGTTTCTAATTTATGTAACAATGCTACAAATGACCGACCTATGCTCCTATTTCTTATGTTATTGAGATGTGTAAGCCTTATGATATAGATAAATCAATTGGTGCCACTAACTCAAAAACCTAAGAAAACAATAAACATAATAAAAATTTGTAGAACATCATACGAATTAGAAAACTAACCTAAGTACTATACGATAGATCACAACTGAGTTTATAAACTAACAAAAATGTGTACCGCAATGCAAATTGTCACCCCGCCGCATCGCGCGGGCACCTTGCTAGTATAGTTAAGTAGAAGAGTATTTCCGTCTTTGACACATAATGCAGAACTCTTTAATGCATGAGATACTTCAAAAAAAGATTGAAATAACTATATTATATCGTTAGAATTCATTATCATCTCACTAAAAGGCTAAAGTCAATCATGTCGGCTAAATGAACGTCTATGTTGTGGTATGCATAAACAGTGTCGTGAATCAAGATCATAACAAAACCAAACCAAACCAAACTCATGTTACCGAAAAAAAAAAAAAAACAGATCTGAACCAAACCAAACCCCTTCCCCTGGAATTGTGACCTTGTTGGTCTATTTCCCACCATCATCATCAAACCAAACCAAACTAAACCAACCAATGTTGCAGGAAAAACGATATTGAAACCAGATCTAAAACAAATCAGTGGCTACCAAACCAGATAAGTGTTATCAATGATTACGACACTATGGTTGATGCATAAACAAAGGGATGTCGGGGATGGAGGTAATGATTTTGGGAGACAAAGAGACAAAGGGGTGGTGTTCGGTAAGGGTCGAGGTGGTGGTAGATGGCTAGATATGGAAGTGTTGGTTGGGCGCATATGCGATCAACTCTGGAATCCTTGATGGTGGCACTAGTGGTGGTGGCATTGTGTTCAAGTAGTTGTCGGCCGATGGTTGTTTGTTAAGGTTATTTGCTATGGGCTCACACCCTTTCACACCACGTCACTGACACGTCATAAAGTAATTGTCACCTCACCGACACATCACAACCCCACTCTCCTTCACTTTCTTTCACTAACACCTACTATGGTTTCACTCCCTTTTACGCTCTATTAAAATATTAAAAAGTTAAAAAAAAAAGAAGAAGAAGAAAACACCTTATTTGTTGCCAAGCATTGGACCCACCACCACAGCCATCTTACATGTCGTGACTCCACCCACACCACTCCCATCCCGCCCCCTATCACGCCTTTCTGGGGGTGTACCCCCACGCCATCCCACTGCCATGTGACAAGGGGCGTCAATCGGTAGTGGACCGCCTAAGAGAAATAGATAGAGAGAGATGTTGATATAGATACAAAGAGAAATGGTTGTTTGTTATCTCCTTTTTTTTTTTTTTTTTATAATAAAGGAATTTTGTATAGATCCCACTCTTTTACTCTATTTACCAATCACACACATGACACACCCTAAAGAGATGGACCTCACCTCCTCACACACACCCTTAAGCAGCAAAGGTTTGCCATGTAAACTACCCTAGGTGGTGACGGTGGTGTTGCCCATCGACAAACTACCAAGGCTTCAGGGGCGGATCTACTTCATTGCAAGGGGGAGTGCCCGCTACCGCTTGGTCGGAAAATTTTTGACGTTTTTAGTGTAAATTTTGGAAAAATTTGACGTTTTTTCGATTTCGTTACCGCTTATTTATAAAACGTTCCCGCTTGGTCGGAATCCTAGATCCGCCACTGCAAGGCTTACCCGAATGACGACCCATCCCCCTAAGTGGACCTTAGTAGCAGATACTAAGTGTCTTTGTTCGCCATTAAAAAAAAAAAATCAATAACCACAACTTATCACACACAAAAAAAACCAATTCAACTCTCGGTCGATCCTTTTATAAGATTTTCTGTAACAACTTTTTAGTATAACTTATTCTTGTAATATTTTGTTCCACTGTAACATAACATGTAAATCAATTCCAAAACCTTCATACTATCATAAAACACATGAATATTATTTATTGAAATAGCTACCTTGTTATTAAATTATAGTCAAGCCATAATTCCTTAAGTATATTTAAAACCAAATGATTTCACAAGTAGCAAACCCATGCTCTGACCTATGCTTCAGCACAGGCCAATTTAAAAGAAGGTTAAATTACATTTTTCGTCCTTTATGTTTGTGTCAGATTTCAATGGATGATCTTTAACTTCAATAATTACAGTCACGGTCCTTTTTTTAAAACTCATTACACCTTACGTCCTTTAACACTAACAAGGTTATAATTTTCAGTTAAGTTTATTCACTTAACGGTATTCTGGTCATTTCACGCTTTTAATTAAAATGTTTCTTAATAAATAAACATAAAAAAAAAAAATTAATATATCCATTTCTCTTTCTCTCATCCACCGTCACCCGTCACCTACCACCACCGCCTAACTTAACTGCACCACCACCACCACCACCCGTCACCTACCACCATAAACCCATGAATCGCATCTCCATCTTGAATGGATTCGCCTTTTGTTTCAAACTGAATCGGCCATTCCTCACAATTACTAGATTCAAACAAATAAAAAGCATCAGCGAACAAGTCGGAGGAGTCGGGTCAAACCCGTGACCTCCCGTATACTTGAACGGAACAAGAACATCAACGACCACTGCACTGCGTTGTTTCTTGTTTTAGATCTGTAACAGTTTTAATTTTAAATAAAGGTGTCATCTTCTTCAATCAGATCCCAATCCAAACCCTTGGAAGTTTTGATCCCCTTTGAAACCCGAATTGGATGATATATAAATCTCAAATCGGTTGCGAGTGAGAAGCGACGAGGACAACTTCCAGCGCTTCCGGCGTGTGTTGATTCTCCGACGAGACTTTGCGGCGGCGGCAGCAAGTTCTTGATGGCACACCCATTTCATCTTCATCGGAAATCTTCACTTTGCGGCAGCGGCGGCAGTAAGTCCGGTGTGGTGGTTGAGAAGATGGTGGTGATTTCTGGCAGTGGAGGTGGCACTCATGGTTGCTGGAGGCTAGCAGAGATGAATATTTGGTGGTGGGCTGCACTTGGATTATTATGTGCAGAAGATGGTGGTGGTTTCTTGACTTTGATTATGATGTGCAGAAGAAGCAAAATGATGATTTATCTATGTTTTTTAGTTTTTGTTTTTTTTATTAAGTTAGTTTTTGATTTATTTATAATTTATAAATACACTTTAAAATAAAAGAATATGGTAAAATGACTCAAATACCCCCATGTGCTTTGCACATGATGAAACTTAACTGATAATTTTAATTAGGTTAGTGTTAAAGGAGCTAACGTGTAATGAGTCTTTCAAATAAAGGACTGTGACTGTAATTATTGAAGTTAAAGGTCACCCGTTGCAAATCGCTACAAACATAAAGGACGAAAAATGTAATTTACCCTTAAAAAAACCATCACTTTGGATCCGGCTAAAATTAGCCTTTGGGCAGAAACGTTTTAGCTAATAAATAAAAGAGCTAAATGTCATTTTAGTCTATGTGGTTTGGACTATTTTGCTAGTTTAGTTCAAAAGTTTCATTTTTCCCCTGTGGGTCCAAAAAGGTTTCACCGTTGCCACTTTAGTCCACTAGGTTAACTTCATCTATTTTTTTCTGTAAACGAGAAAAGCAATTCGGTCATTTTATATGTAATTATGTTCACTAGAAAGGCAATTCGGGCATATAAAATGACCAAATTGTCTTTCTCGTTAACAAAAATAACGGATGAAGTTAACCCAGTGGACTAAAATGACAACAGTGAAATCTTTTTGGACCCACATGTAAAAAATGAAACATTTAGACTAAACTGACAAAATAACCGAAACCAAAGGGACTAAAATACATTTAACTCTAAATAAAACCTTTTAGTTTTAAAGGAAGAATAACAACCACCTCTTGTTTTTAAGTGTCAATCTAGCGACAATGAAGGAATGTCTCCAGAAATAAAAACATATATTGTTGTTTCAGTGGTGCATAGAGAGGATTTCTTGGTAAATAATGATTTAATTTTCATAGCCATAATACCCTCCATAATTCTTCTTGTATGGAATTCCTATAAGCATCCTTTGGCCAAACCATGCCCCTAACCTTCAACCATGAAAGCCATATGCTGCCTTCTTTTCCTATCTCTTTTCTCCATAATCTCGTTGCGTTCGCTATCTCTTTCGCTAAACAAAGCCTACACAGCTGCGATTACACGCCGCCACCTAGGCCAAGCAAAGTTAACCGATGGTTTCGAAATCCACATTGATGCTCGTTTAAACTTCCCTAATCCAAGGCTTAAAAAGGCATATTATGCCCTCCAAGAATGGAAAAAGGTCATACTTTCGGACCCCGAGAAAATGGTCAAAAATTGGGAAGGCATAGACGTGTGCTCATACAATGGTGTCTTTTGTGCAAA
The DNA here is from genome assembly GCA_030545235.1 of Helianthus tuberosus. NCBI lineage: Eukaryota > Viridiplantae > Streptophyta > Magnoliopsida > Asterales > Asteraceae > Helianthus > Helianthus tuberosus. The sequence goes on from CM060363.1 coordinate 77,392,215, forward strand.
GGCGCCCGATGATCCAAATTCGATGACGGTCGCTGGAATCGATCTAAACCATGGTGATATCGCGGGCCAACTCGTGCCACATCTTGGGCTATTGACTGATCTTAGCATATTTCATATAAACTCTAATAGATTTTGCGGGATCATGCCCGATAGCTTCTCAAAACTTACGATCCTTCACGAATTAGACGTAAGTAACAACCGATTTGTCGGCCCATTTCCCAATGTTGTCTTGAAAATGCCTAAACTAAAGTACCTAGACATTAGGTACAACAATTTTGAGGGAGAGTTACCCCCTCAACTATTTGATAAAGATCTTGACGCTATTTTCTTGAACAATAACCGGTTTTCTTCGGTTATACCCGAAAACATTGGGAACTCAAAGGCTTCGGTGATCGTGTTAGCGAACAATGACTTCAAAGGATGCATTCCCAAGAGCATTGGTCAAATGACCAAGTTAGACGAGGTTATTTTTGCGGATAATGAACTTTCGGGTTGTCTACCGGACGAATTAGGGTTGCTTGAGAATATAACAATTTTGGATTTGAGTGAAAACAATTTTGTAGGGACCATTCCTGAAGGTTTTGGAAAGTTGAATGGTGTTGAGATGATTGATATTAGAAAAAATGAGTTGATCGGCACGGTACTTGAAAGTATTTGTACGTTACCGAAATTGTTGAATTTTACATTTTCGGATAATTATTTTAACCGGTTGGAACCGAAATGTGAAAAACCGGTTAGACCGGAGCTGGTTATGGACTACCGGGAGAATTGTTTACCAAAAAAACCGGATCAAAAAAGTGAGAAGAAATGTGAACCGGTTGTGAACCGGGAAATAGATTGTGAATCTGTGGGGTGTAAATCACAAGTAGATAGTGATGAAGAGTCTAAAAAGAAAAAACCGCCGAAAAAACCGACACCGGTTCCAGCACCAGCCAAACCTAAACCACCACCGGTTCCAGCACCAGCCAAACCTAAACCACCACCGGTTCAATCACCTCCGCCACCGGTATTCTCTCCACCGCCACCTACACAATCGCCACCGCCGCCGCCTGTCCCGTCTCCGCCTCCATTTGATGACATCGTTCTTCCCCCTGAGGTTGGCTATAGTTACCCGTCACCGCCACCACCGATATTTCCAGGATACTAAATGTTTAGACCGTTAGGATTTTGGGAAAATCTTCAAAACATGCATGTTGACTACAAAATTTGCTTATATAGTGTTGACTTTTACATTTGTTCAAATAAACGATTCAAAACAAGCGAACATAGAGGACAAATAAGCAGAGACGACTCCTCCACATCCCACGCTTTGATAATCTGGTTCCTCCACAGCCCACACTCCGATAATCTGATAATCGAGCAAATTTTGTGGTGTAACATCCTTTTTTTGATGATTATCCCTAGAATTTTTGTGCATGTTACCAAAATTAAATGTTAGTGTAACCTTAAGAACGTGTATAAACTAACTTTTTGTACTAGGCTAGCTCTATAGGTGCATTGTAAAGTTTAATTTAGCACTTGAGAAATCATGTAATTTTTTTATTTTTCTAGTTTGTGTTCACTGATTAGTTTTTTAATATTCCGGAGTTGTGTAATTGCATGTTGTAAGAATTATTATTTGGATGATAGTGGATTTGGCAGCTTTATTTAATTAAAAAGAGTAAATTACAAAAATCGTCCTTTATGTATGTCACTTATTGCAAACTGTGTCCTTTGTCTTCAATACTTACAGAAAACGTACTCGATGTTTGCAAACCCTTGCAAGTTATGTCCTTTAGCCCTAACTCAGTTAATTTTTGTGGTTAAATCTGACCCAATGAACCCTACATAAAGGTATTTTTATGGTTAAATCTAACCAAGTGAACCCTATATAAGAGTAAAATGACTAAAATACCCTCATAAAAAAGACTTAGACCAACATGTTTTTTTCCTTTACATTTTTTAGAGCACTACTTGTTTGATATACATGTACAATGATATTATTTACAAATTACGTGTGATGTTGTGAATGGTTGTTCAATGTGTTGTCATATGTCACAATTTCATTGGTTCATATTTTTCCTTTTTTTATAATCGGATGGCGGAAATTACATATCTCAACCTCTTCTACAGCGCTGCAGTGGTTTCCGAAATTCCGACAATCTAAACATGATATAAATACTTGTATTTTTCATCCGTCACACTCTTTCTCTCTTAAGGGGAGTGGGGTGGTCACTAGTGATAAAATTCCATCACTTACAAATATTCAATCAAGTTCCGTCATGTCATCAACCACTATTTTATCACTCACAAACCTTTTTTAGAGACGGTGGTCATCACTAGTGATGAAATTCCATCACTCACAACTTTTTTTTATTTTTTAAATTAGAAATTAACAATAAAACACTAAATTATAAATTTCATTAAAATTAAAAAATGAATTACATAACAAAATAAAAAAACAACTAAACATTGGGAAAAAAAACTTAAATTAAACGGGTGGCATCTCCCAACCCCACCTTTCGCAAATCTCGCGCTTTTGTTGAATTACAACCGACTTAAACGGTTCTTCGAGATGGGCAATTAAAATTTATATAAAGATGAGGGACCTGAATTGCAATTAAAGGAAAGCTATTTAAAAATAGCTAACAAAAGTTGAGGGGCTAATTTGCACTTTTCATCAAAGTTGCTATTAATTCAATTTCATAAAATGACAAAACAACAAAAGTGAATTGTTTTCAACTGTTTTCAACGCGTGATATAAACAACGCGTTTATATTTCAACGCGTTAAAAAAGGTGGCGGCGGCGATGTGCGATCAACTTCCACGCGTGATGGGGTGGCCATCACGGACCACCCCCACTCCCCTAATAAATCAATATTTTCTCTCTTCATTGAATCAACAAACCACTGATTACACTTTTCGTCGTTTATGTTTGTACCGCATTGAAACAAATAGCTTTTAACTTCAATAATTACAGTCACTATCTTTTATTTGCAAAACTCGTTACACTCTACATCCTTTAGCACTAACCAGACTAAAATTTTCAATTAAGTTTATTCACTTATGGGTATTCTAGTCAATTCATACTTTCATTTAAATGTTTAATAAATAAAACTATAAAAATTACATATACACTTCAACTTCCTCAATTTCCTAACCCTAAAACCCTAACCACCACTATCCTACCATCGTAGCCAACCTGTTAAACTTGTATTTAACATTCGCATCTTATGCTCCTAAGACCTACTTACATTAGGTATAACCCAAAGTGAGAGTCTTGCATACAGAAAATCTATTGAAACCCCATTCAACTTGAATCTCATCACAGGAACATGAGCATCATGTACAGGATGCAATTATGTTACATCAGGCATCTCCAAAAGCATTCCTCTAAGTTCATCAGTGAGTTGACTCAACATCAAGGTCGGTAAAAGCCCTCACATCCCCTCGTCTTCCTCCCGTCGTCAACTTCCACGTCTTCCATGTAAAAGCCCTAATTTTAGGTAAGGTTGTGTTTTCTTTTTGAAGCCTTAATTTTGAAATTGGAGTTTGTGATAATGGTGATGGTGGTTGCTGTAAAGATGGTGGTGGTGCACGTGGTTACCGGAGGGTTCAGGTGGTGGTGGTGATTGTAGAGATGGAGATGGTAGTAGTTTAGGACCTTGGTATGCATGTTATGTGTACATATACATATATTAACAGTATACATATATTATAGATATACATATATTAACAAATGAATTATTTTAATTGTTTTTAGTTTATTTATTATAATGTATTTTTAACGCGTAAAAAGACCAAATTGCCCTCATGTGCATAGAGTTAACTGAAAATTTTAACTGGGTTAGTGTTAAATGACCTAGGGTGTAACGGATTTTGCAAATAAAGGATTGTGACTGTAATTATTGAAGTTAAAGGCTATCCGTTGCAATCCGGTACAAACATAAAGGACGAAAAGTGTAATTTACCCTATATTATATATTGGTTTTCCGAATGGTGTTTCTTTATGGAACATAGGGCTGTCCACACTGCTCGATGATCGAGGATCGCTTGACGATCGCTCGAAAAATGCTCGTTCGATTCCCGCTCAGTTTGTAAATGAGCCGCTCGGATCGGTTCGTTTCAAATTCAATCCAAGCATGAGCAAAGGTCCGCTCGCTCTTCGATCGCTCGATTTCGCTCGAATTATTTTTATTAATAATTAATATATATATATATATACATACATATGTTATAGATTTTAAAGATTAAAAGCCCAAAAAGTATACTAGCCCAAAAAAATTAAAAGCCCAAAATATATACTAGCCCAACTTAATAGTTAATATCAAAATCTAACCCTAAATCTCTAATTCCTAAAATAATACTCATAAACTGATTGTTCGAACTTCGAAGATCTGCATATCGTCGTTGCTAGTTAGTAAAGTGTATTGCTTTTGTTAGTAAAGTATTGGACTTGTTTTAATTTGTCACACCCCGACTTTCCACGTGTCACCGGTGGGCCCGGTGGGGAGTATCGTGACGTAGTTGGCAACATAATAGTCAAACAACACAATATATAAATGCACAGCGGAAGCAAAAGATAAATATTATTACATTTCCGAATATAAAGTAATATTCAATATTACAACGGAAAGTAAAGGATTCACAGGCGGATCTTAAAACATATCATTTGTTCAACAGACTTTAGACGCCTAGAACTTTCAAGATTTCCTTATTAGCGCCCTGAGCTTCCAGCCATTTACGTTCAGTACCTGTCACTTAACCCTTTTGGAAAATACGTCAGTTTTCACTGGTAAATACACTCAACCGACTCATTTTGAAAAGAGTTTGTAAATTGATTTGAATGCACTTGGCACAAAATATATTGACACTTTGATTAAAATGCACAGAGCAAAATTAATCTTTTATAACTTGGGATAATTATATTTATAATCTTGTATACAGATTTACATGTTCGTTGTACGTTCAGGGCCCGATGTAGAAACCGAGTCAAGATTAACAGACACGCCACAAGTATAAGCCCACAAGAGAGTGAGATACCGTTTCCCTTTAAGCAACTTTCAGTGTATGCCTACACCCCGTGCTTAAGACGTGGCCATTTTATAATATAATGATGTCAAGGATATCCGGGACATGGTCATTAACCCCTAAAGGCTTTTATTTCAAACAATACAGATTAAAACGGGTTACCTCAATAATTTAACCACAATACGATTAAACATTCAATACCCGACCAAGCGGTATTATTATAATACCGTATCCCAAGCCCGTATAGGGAAAATAAGTTAAGAGTATTTACCTGAGCTAGCTCCTGTCTTAAATAGCAAGAATCTAATAACTCAGCCGTAGTCACTTAAGTAAGCGTAGGTACAATTTACCGGAAAGCTCTAGTCTGGAATGATGGTATAAATAATTTATTAGAATGCTAACGGGTCTTTAATTAAGCCTAAGCTTAGACCGGTTAGTCTTACAGGAAGATACGGTTCTTACGCAAGATTAAGCGAAGACCGGAATAGAATGTGATTTAGACCCGACAAGTTTGGAGACTTGTATAATATGGGTAAACTAAACACATTCTGGATTTTGAGATAGAACCGATAAGGTTTGATCCGTTTCGGCTAATTTATGTAAACTTGTTACATAAACCGAACCGAACGCGTAATAAGCATGACGGGTATTCATTAGATCCATTTACAGGTTTCCTAAGTTAATTATGCCTCAAATATGTTGTGACATCAGTAAGACGTCTTTCATTATGCCCGAAACGAATTTAAACACAAACTATGCCCCGTAGGGGTAGTTTGGTCATTTTAAAGGTTGTAAAAGAGTTTAAATGTTTAACTGAGTTACAGGTCTGATGTAAACAGCAAACATACTCAATTTGATGAGTTATATCAGTAGGCTAAAGCATATATGTGAAATTTATCATCTTTAACCAAACTATGCCCCGTAGGGTTATTTTGGTAATTTCACATAAGCCGAAAAAGCTCAAAAACGAAGTCTGAGTTAATCAACCTTTGCTTACTGTTAAAATATCATAATTTTCCTCATATATCAGTAGGTATCAACCCGGGTATGTTCAATATGATTTTAAAACATACTATGCGTTAAAAACGCTAAATAAGGCGATTAAAGGCCATTTCCGGGTTCGATACTTAAATCTGATATTTTTATATTTCCAGAAGGCTTAAAATAATTTATTTAACATATGTGATCAGTAGAAAAAGGTTTGGAGTCGTTTTGATAAGTAAAACTCATTTTATGGCCCGTAAGGGCAAAACCGACAATTACCGGATTAAGCCTACGACTACTAGTTATGCTCAGCCTAAAATTAATTAAAAATCTTTAAAAATCCCAAAATAATATATTACATTAGTGAGTATTAAGTTTGATACCAAATAGTAGGCTTAACTAGGCTATACGCTAATTACGCCATTTTATTAACATAAAGCCTTTAATTTACGCTAGTGAGCATAACTCTTAATCTACAAGTCAAACTGATGTCAAACTTTGCATACAAGTTTATATATCAGTAACTAAGGTTTCTACACTTTTACTTTTCCAAAAATCGCGTTTTAAGGCAATAAGGGCATAATGGTCAACATATGAGCAATTAACGGAATCATGCGTATTAATCGGATAACTAATGAACCGATGTGTATAATCACAGAGGGTTATACTAGCATGTAACCTGGTCCAAATGAAGCTCTAAGGTATTTCTAAAACATACCTAAACGGGTCAGAATTGAAAGTCAAAGTGAAAGTCAAACTATGTGACTTTCGGTTCCGAACCGGGTCTAAACAGGAAATAGTCGGGTTGAACATGTTTGGACATGTTCTTACACTTATTACTAAGTTATAACAATGATCAAACAGGTTATATATGTTCTAGATAGCTAATTATGCATAAATGACATTTTAAGCATCCTGTTGACTTTTTAATCATATGTTTGACCCGACATTTGACCTGGTTAGGATGGTGATCAGGGGAAACCCTTTTGGGGTTTTATGACCCACATAATTACCAACCTATAACTACTTTTAATTCGAGATATGACTGAGCCATTATAGACAAATCTCGAAGTCAAACCGTAATTACGACGGTTTGACTTTTAGCTAATTAACCAAGCTAAACTCAAACAAAGAAGAACTAGAAGACTTACAAGAGTCCTATGCACAACTTAAGATCAAATGGACCTGCTTGAGAGCTCCAGATATGATCCAAGAATGCAGGAGAAGTGTGAAGAGTTGTGTTGCAACTAATGACCTTTTATACAAGTTCTAAACACCATAACATGTTGACAACAAAGTCTATGATCAACCACAACCATCCAACACTTGTTACTAGTGCCTAGGGAAGTCTAAGGGTCGTCCACTTGTGAGAAAAACCGGTTAAATGGGTCACAATCGCGAAAAACAGGCTACAGCAAGTTTCTGGTCGCTGGGTGACTGGTAGCGCACCGTTACGCTTCTGATGTAGCAGTGCGCTAGCCCTCCTCAGGGGCAATTCTTCCATTTTTCAGTTTGCATCCCTGGCTCTTGGTACTCCGAAAGGTCAACTAAGCTTAATTCTTGCATTTTGACCCCTTATTATTTATATATAAGGGCTTTAGGCCTTATACCCACTTTGCCAAGTCCCTGAACACTTCCGGTTAACCCGAAAAGTCTTAACTTTCAATGTTAACACTTTAACCCCTCGCACACGAATTTGATCATAACTTTCTCATACGATAACGAAACTTTATGAAATTTATATCGTGCATTCTAGTGAGCATAATTAACATTTACAAAGCTTCGGGTTTGTCAAAAGATCACTCAGAGGTATATCTTTAACGTGTTGACACATTTAACCCCTGTAGTTTGTAATCTCTCACTTTTAGTTTCGTATGATCCATGATTTATTCGTTTGATGTTATAAACATCATGTAGGGTTATTATGAAGTATATTTATTCACTGTTGACACTTAGAATCCGTATAATCACATACTTTCCATGTTTGTCAACTTTAGTCCTTTTAGAACATTATTTCACACGTTCAAACATATGACACGTGTCAACACATTATAGGACGTGAATTTTCGAGGTGTTACATCCTCACCTCCTTAAAATAAATCTCGGCCCGAGATTTACCGAAACAAAGGAAGTATCCTCTGCCTAATAATGGCAACTTACAGATGATTAGGAATTTGTATTGATCTTGTTTGTTGTTTCCAATGCAACTTTCAGATCTTGAATATTGGACTTACCAATCTATTGTCTTAATCAATAGATTGTTTAATATTCCATTTATACAAGGTCTCCGAAGGGGCAGCCTTGATACTTATTTATCAACTTTTATAGAAAAGCTTATCTTAAGGTGAGATGGTTATTTCAACCACTGCTTAACAATTCTTAGGGAATGGCTAATCCTTGCCGTTAGTCGAACAATTCGACTATCCTGGGCAGCTGATAGCAAATTCTTAATCGTTGCCTAAGTAGGGTCGCGGTAACAATGCATAAGCAAAATGAACCGTCTTTCTTATTTAACAATATCAAACTTTCGAAATATCGAGTTAGGCTATATGAACCCTTTATTTTAAAACTTAGTAAATCAGGGTTTCGATTCTTCCAATGATGGTACTAGCCGTCTTGGAGATTTCATAATAATACAGCCTTAAATGGGGTATGAAACTTAACCCTACCTGCCTCCCAGGGGTAAACAGGGTAATCTTAGGAGAAGACAATCAAGGTACAAGGAGGTTACAGAGATTTCCATATCTCAGGCTCCAGTTCACTCATCAACGCTTGTGTCTAATAAGAGACACATTCATGTTATGAGTCCACATATTCCGTTACCAAGGAATATTTATTTGGATAATTCTATTCTGGATATCTCCTTTGAATACTACTAGTCGACATTAGTACAATATGACCATTGGGATATCTCAGGGGTTCCATGCATTAAACCTCCATGCTGATCAGACATGGAAATAATCTATGGGACACACTAGGATACGCCAATCCTCATATGACACTTTTATCAAACATAGTTTGGCATTCGCAGGCGATAGAAACAATGAGAAAATAATAAAATAAAATATATATATTGTCGTACTTTTTCTGGGGAAGAGTACTCCAGATTCTTATGGAAGAATTATCTTCGAGGATGGGAGTCATAGCCTATAACTGTCATCGTCTTGAAAGGCGATTTACTTGACAGAAAGGTAAACCAATTAACATCACTAATGGATGTCTATATATAATTATCGTACCTAATGATATTAGTCATGATCACATCGATCATATTGACTATTAGGTTTGGGTATAATCCCACCATTTTGAATAGGGAATCATAAAGATCAAAATGTTTGTGTCTCTTATGGACAATTTATTATAGCCCGTAGGCATTTCCCTCCGAAGGGATATTTATGGTATGATCATCTTTTCAGATGATATTAGTCGAGATCGTACGGACCCTACCGACTATTATGCTTGGACGTATTCCAACATCTTTAGACAGGGTCAAAGACCACTACTGTCGTCGTCTTATCGGACAACAAATTTAGCCCGTAGGCACTTCATCACTCACGGATGTTTATAATATGATCATCTTATAGGATGATATAAGCCATGATTCTTAGATCACTAGGCTAGATTTGAGAATTGGAAGAATCCAATATAAGGATGACTGTTGTGATTTTCTCGAATCGCATTTGTCAAGAGTGCTAACACATTCTTAGGTGTTAACAAGGATCTGAATCCCTTGAGTAGGTTTCACCATCTTGGCCGCGTAGGCTAGGTTTCACCTTTAAGATTTCCTTTCAAAATGCATATTGACAGGGAAGGAAGGATATTTATTTTATTCAGGATTTTTATCATAAATCCTAATTTATAAGTTAATAATAGCACAATTGGCTTAGTCGCGTAGACAAGTTTAATTTATAAGCCATGATTTCAGAGAATCGAGGCAAATTTAATAATAGCACAAATGGCCTAGTCACGTGGACAAGTTTAATTTATAAGCCCTGATCGTTTGGGATCGAAGCATTTAGGAATAGCACAAAAGGCCTAGTCACGTAAACACTTTTAAATTATAAGCTATGATTTCAGATAATCAAAGCATGAAGGTGTTTTGGCACAATAGGCCTAGTCACAAGGACATTTATAAATTATAAGCTAGGATTTCAGAGAATCAAAGCCTTGAGGTTTGAACCTAGTTCATTACCTTTTTCTGACAGGGAGTCATAGCTACCACTGTATTTTGGCTCATGTAGAAACGAGTAAGGCCCGTAGGCATTTTATTACCACGTATGGTTAAAATATGATCATTTTAATTGATGATGTAAACCCAGGATTTAGAGATCATTAAACTGGGTTAGGAATCTTTTGAAGAATCCTTAATTACGTGTGTGATTTCCAACGAATCACATCTGTCAGGAGTGTTAACATATTTACAGATGTTAACAAGGATTCGAATCTTTTAAACAGGTCTTACCATCATGGCCCGGCCTTAAAATGACCCGAAGGCTAGGTTTCACCTTTAAGATTCTTATTAATATTTAACGCAGAAAAATTTCTAAATTGAACTGTTAATAGGGATCTGAATCTACATTGAGGAACTGCCATCTTGGCCGGTCTTAATATGACCCGAAGCTAGGTCTTGTCCCTTTAGATTTTGCCATTTTATTATAATGGTAGATCTTGCAAAAGGAATGTTATTAAGGATCAAAATCTAAATTGAGGATCTGCCATCTTGGCCGGTCTTAATATGACCCGAAGCTAGGTCTTGTCCTTTTAGATTTTGCCATTTTATTATAATGGTAGATCTTGCAAAAGGAATGTTATTAAGGATCAAAATCTAAATTGAGGATCTGCCATCTTGGCCGGTCTTAATATGACCCGAAGCTAGGTCTTGTCCTTTTAGATTTTGCCATTTTATTATAATGGTAGATCTTGCAAAAGGAATGTTATTAAGGATCAAAATCTAAATTGAGGAACTGCCATCTTGGCCGGTCTTAATATGACCCGAGGCTAGGTCTTGTCCTTTTTAGATTTTTCCATTTTATTATAATGGTAGATCTTATAATATAGGAATGATATTTTAAACTTAATCGTTCCTTTAAAATTTAAACAAGTATAGGGTTGCCCTAAATGGGACTTCAAAAGAATAATGTCGTCCTCGGAGGGACTGAATGATAAATATGTCCTTATAAGGACTATATACGGAAACGTTCTTCAGCAAAAGGAGTTTCTTCTTCATTCAATTCCTGAATGCTTTCTCCGTGGTTGCACGTCTCATCCTGGTCGCGGTACGAAGCTCAGCATTTCAAGGCTCCAGACGTGGAGAATTTTTTATTACAGCTTCTTCGCTTGGCGACGTATCCAAAAAAAATTTGGAAGCAAAATTTCCATATTAGGATTTGAGAATAATCCTATGTTAAGTCTAGACTCAGAAGGTTTAGATAAGTGCAATTGTGTAACTGAGATTAAACACTAAAGGTTAGTGTTTAATTCACTCAGCGTTGGCTCTGATACCAACCTGTCACACCCCGACTTTCCACGTGTCACCGGTGGGCCCGGTGGGGAGTATCGTGACGTAGTTGGCAACATAATAGTCAAACAACACAATATATAAATGCACAGCGGAAGCAAAAGATAAATATTATTACATTTCCGAATATAAAGTAATATTCAATATTACAACGGAAAGTAAAGGATCCACAGGCGGATCTTAAAACATATCATTTGTTCAACAGACTTTAGACGCCTAGAACTTTCAAGATTTCCTTATTAGCGCCCTGAGCTTCCAGCCATTTACGTTCAGTACCTGTCACTTAACCCTTTTGGAAAATACGTCAGTTTTCACTGGTAAATACACTCAACCGACTCATTTTGAAAAGAGTTTGTAAATTGATTTGAATGCACTTGGCACAAAATATATTGACACTTTGATTAAAATGCACAGAGCAAAATTAATCTTTTATAACTTGGGATAATTATATTTATAATCTTGTATACAGATTTACATGTTCGTTGTACGTTCAGGGCCCGATGTAGAAACCGAGTCAAGATTAACAGACACGCCACAAGTATAAGCCCACAAGAGAGTGAGATACCGTTTCCCTTTAAGCAACTTTCAGTGTATGCCTACACCCCGTGCTTAAGACGTGGCCATTTTATAATACAATGATGTCAAGGATATCCGGGACATGGTCATTAACTCCTAAAGGCTTTTATTTCAAACAATACAGATTAAAACGGGTTACCTCAATAATTTAACCACAATCCGATTAAACATTCAATACCCGACCAAGCGGTATTATTATAATACCGTATCCCAAGCCCGTATAGGGAAAATAAGTTAAGAGTATTTACCTGAGCTAGCTCCTGTCTTAAATAGCAAGAATCTAATAACTCAGCCGTAGTCACTTAAGTAAGCGTAGGTACAATTTACCGGAAAGCTCTAGTCTGGAATGATGGTATAAATAATTTATTAGAATGCTAACGGGTCTTTAATTAAGCCTAAGCTTAGACCGGTTAGTCTTACAGGAAGATACGGTTCTTACGCACGATTAAGCGAAGACCGGAATAGAATGTGATTTAGACCCGACAAGTTTGGAGACTTGTATAATATGGGTAAACTAAACACATTCTGGATTTTGAGATAGAACCGATAAGGTTTGATCCGTTTCGGCTAATTTATGTAAACTTGTTACATAAACCGAACCGAACGCGTAATAAGCATGACAGGTATTCATTAGAGCCATTTACAGGTTTCCTAAGTTAATTATGCCTCAAATATGTTGTGACATCAGTAAGATGTCTTTCATTATGCCCGAAACGAATTTAAACACAAACTATGCCCCGTAGGGGTAGTTTGGTCATTTTAAAGGTTGTAAAAGAGTTTAAATGTTTAACTGAGTTACAGGTCTGATGTAAACAGAAAACATACTCAATTTGATGAGTTATATCAGTAGGCTAAAGCATATATGTGAAATTTATCATCTTTAACCAAACTATGCCCCGTAGGGTTATTTTGGTAATTTCACATAAGCCGAAAAAGCTCAAAAACGAAGTCTGAGTTAATCAACCTTTGATTACTGTTAAAATATCATAATTTTCCTCATATATCAGTAGGTATCAACCCGGGTATGTTCAATATGATTTTAAAACATACTATGCGTTAAAAACGCTAAATAAGGCGATTAAAGGCCATTTCCGGGTTCGATACTTAAATCTGATATTTTTATATTTCCAGAAGGCTTAAAATAATTTATTTAACATATGTGATCAGTAGAAAAAGGTTTGGAGTCGTTTTGATAAGTAAAACTCATTTTATGGCCCGTAAGGGCAAAACCGACAATTACCGGATTAAGCCTACGACTACTAGTTATGCTCAGCCTAAAATTAATTAAAAATCTTTAAAAATCCCAAAATAATATATTACATTAGTGAGTATTAAGTTTGATACCAAATAGTAGGCTTAACTAGGCTATACGCTAATTACGCCATTTTATTAACATAAAGCCTTTAATTTACGCTAGTGAGCATAACTCTTAATCTACAAGTCAAACTGATGTCAAACTTTGCATACAAGTTTATATATCAGTAACTAAGGTTTCTACACTTTTACTTTTCCAAAAATCGCGTTTTAAGGCAATAAGGGCATAATGGTCAACATATGAGCAATTAACGGAATCATGCGTATTAATCGGATAACTAATGAACCGAGGTGTATAATCACAGAGGGTTATACTAGCATGTAACCTGGTCCAAATGAAGCTCTAAGGTATTTCTAAAACATACCTAAACGGGTCAGAACTGAAAGTCAAAGTGAAAGTCAAACTATGTGACTTTCGGTTCCGAACCGGGTCTAAACAGGAAATAGTCGGGTTGAACATGTTTGGACATGTTCTTACACTTATTACTAAGTTATAACAATGATCAAACAGGTTATATATGTTCTAGATAGCTAATTATGCATAAATGACATTTTAAGCATCCTGTTGACTTTTTAATCATATGTTTGACCCGACATTTGACCTGGTTAGGATGGTGATCAGGGGAAACCCTTTTGGGGTTTTATTACCCACATAATTACCAACCTATAACTACTTTTAATTTGAGATATGACTGAGCCATTATAGACTAATCTCGAAGTCAAACCGTAATTACGACGGTTTGACTTTTAGCTAATTAACCAAGCTAAACTCAAACAAAGAAGAACTAGAAGACTTACAAGAGTCCTATGCACAACTTAAGATCAAATGGACCTGCTTGAGAGCTCCAGATATGATCCAAGAATGCAGGAGAAGTGTGAAGAGTTGTGTTGCAACTAATGACCTTTTATACAAGTTCTAAACACCATAACATGTTGACAACAAAGTCTATGATCAACCACAACCATCCAACACTTGTTACTAGTGCCTAGGGAAGTCTAAGGGTCGTCCACTTGTGAGAAAAACCGGTTAAATGGGTCACAATCGCGAAAAACAGGCTACAGCAAGTTTCTGGTCGCTGGGTGACTGGTAGCGCACCGTTACGCTTCTGATGTAGCAGTGCGCTAGCCCTCCTCAGGGGCAATTCTTCCATTTTTCAGTTTGCATCCCTGGCTCTTGGTACTCCGAAAGGTCAACTAAGCTTAATTCTTGCATTTTGACCCCTTATTATTTATATATAAGGGCTTTAGGCCTTATACCCACTTTGCCAAGTCCCTGAACACTTCCGGTTAACCCGAAAAGTCTTAACTTTCAATGTTAACACTTTAACCCCTCGCACACGAATTTGATCATAACTTTCTCATACGATAACGAAACTTTATGAAATTTATATCGTGCATTCTAGTGAGCATAATTAACATTTACAAAGCTTCGGGTTTGTCAAAAGATCACTCAGAGGTATATCTTTAACGTGTTGACACATTTAACCCCTGTAGTTTGTAATCTCTCACTTTTAGTTTCGTATGATCCATGATTTATTCGTTTGATGTTATAAACATCATGTAGGGTTATTATGAAGTATATTTATTCACTGTTGACACTTAGAATCCGTATAATCACATACTTTCCATGTTTGTCAACTTTAGTCCTTTTAGAACATTATTTCACACGTTCAAACATATGACACGTGTCAACACATTATAGGACGTGAATTTTTGAGGTGTTACATAATTAAGTTAGGATTTATTTTTGTTGAACGCAGCCTTACAATTCAATCGAGCGAAAACGATCCGCTCGATTTTAGTTAGGATTTGATAAAAAACCGAGCGAAAACGATCCGATCGATTCAAATTCAATCCGAGCATGAGCATCGCTTTTGTGCTCGGTTTTGCAAATTCGATCCGATCGGATCAGATCGGTTGTAATTCAATCCGAGCATGAGCATACCCTCGATCGGATCGGATCGGCTCACGAACACCCCTAAATTGGGACACATTCGTATGAATTTTTTTATAAACTAGGATATAGCCTCATTGCAATGCGGAACATAATTTACATTATATTACATTGATTGTTAATATTAAAGTTACAAAATTTACAATCAATAACTTAACATAGAAAAATATATACGAATATTATTATTTTTTAGCTATGCCGTTAGATTGTGTAACACCCATCTTTTATTTAATGTAAATATACCATATATGTAAATTCTACGATCATTTTATATAATAAGATCCAAAGGTAGAGTATTAAAGTATCAACATTAGTTTTCTACTGACTAATTTAAACATTTCAAAAGTTGTTTAGCAAACAGTTTACAACATAAACATTGTTTAAACCGAGTCAATTTATGCGGAAGCATCAAAAGTATGTGTTCGGTTCTTCAAAAGTTGCTTGATCGTCATCCATAAATCTTTGAGTACCTAAAACTGCAATGTTTACATAAACATTTATGTTAGAATGGTTATAAATAATACTTGATCGAAACTACGATCGAAGTGAAATTGAAATTTTACAATTATACAAAATTTATAAAAATTCAGACCTTACCGTAACTTACGGTTCCACCGTAAGTTACGGTGGTCAATTTTCAATAATGGTCCACCGTAAAGCAGTAGACTCACACCGTAAGCTCCTGACCTCTACCGTAAGTTACGGTGACACCGTAACTTACGGTAGTCTCTGTAACATTCTGTTTTGGTTTCTTGTTTGTTTTGCCCAAACCCTTTTCTCAAATTCCTCATTCTAACCAACCAATACACTGATTTTTCATAATCAAATAGGTCTTTTATAATTGTTAACAAAGACCGAATAACCGTGCTACAATACATTCCATGCCTTAATTGGTTATTTGACCCATTTAGCTCATCTATGGAATCCTCCAATTTTGATGACAACCAATGAGGTCTAACCAATTTCTTGGCCTATTATTCGAACTAGCGAACACCATCGCTTAATTCCAACTCGACTTTTATTCACCAATCAATTACATATATACTAAACAACAAAAATTTACTCAAATGTAACAATTCAAGTTACATACCTTCAAAGCAAGCCCTTCAAACGTGCGTCCACACCGGTTTGCCCGCTAGATGCCCCGGCTTCCTTTCCTATAGAGTTCAATCATCTTATGTTTAGAACTCTTTGTTTCACATACATAACGCACATTTTGTCATACTTCATAATTATGCGTTTTAATTTAACAATTCAGTTTCAAGCCTTCTTTGAGGCATTTCTACAAACACTATAAGGGCAGAATTTTTATATCTTTCATATTCAAGTTCATAGCTTGCTAATTAGCTAACTTAACATCAATAAAGCCTTCATATAGCATTTAAACATCATACTTTTCTGAAATCACTTTCTATCATCAAATTACTCTAGAATAATCATTCTAAACCCTAGTGTTCATCATCATATTGTAAAACCCACAACCCACCTTCAAGGTGTTCATGGAATTTCCTGAATTTGAACATGATTTCACATGTAGTTGTCTAGGTTTCACTTCTAGACACTATATCATCCCTAATCTAACCAAATAACACACATGCAACATCTAATTTCGGATTTTCCAAAATCATGAGAATTTCAAACAGAGAATTTTCATAGAATTTTACATACCTTACAACCCCCTTGTGATGGGGATTACTAATCTTAACTCAGATTTCGATTTAGGAGCCAATTGGATCTTCAATTTGTGGGATTTAACATGAACCAGGGTTTTGAAAGAGTCCAGGTCGCCCCTCTCCTTGTTCTGGTCGATCCCCACTTCCAGATTTTTAGTTTGTGTTTTAATAAAATAGTTTTATTAAAACTATTTTCAATTTTAACACTTTTGGCCCCTCTTGTTTGTTTTATTTTATTTCTATGTCTCAAGCTACTAATAAGTGATAAACTAACTAAGTTAGTGTCTTTACTAACTAGGTTATCTCACAATTTATTTGCAACTAAATTACGAATTTAAGAATTTGTATTTTCGGGATGTTACAAGTCCATCCCCCTTAAAAGGGTTTCGTCCCCGAAACCAAGGTACGTACCGAATAGTGTAGGGTAGAGACGTCGCATCTCTTCTTCGGGCTCCCATGTAGTGTCCGAACCTTTCCTATGCTCCCATTTGACCTTGACTTGATTAATTACTTTGTTCCTCAAACTCTTCTCTTTACGATCTAAAATCGCAATTGGCTTTACTGCATAGTTGAGGCTGTTATCCACCTCGATATCATCGTAGTGGATACGAGCAGTTTCGTCTGCCAAACATTTTCGGAGATGTGATACATGGAATGTACTATGTATCCCACTCAACTCCTCGGGTAATTCGAGACGATAAGCTACTTTACCGACTCGTTCGGTGATTCTGAATGGCCCAATAAATCTTGGGCTTAATTTTCCTCTTTTTCTGAATCGTATTATCCCCTTCCACGGCGATACTTTCAGCATAACCTTGTCGCCAACCTGGAATTCGATTGGCCTGTTCCTTTTGTCAGCATAAGCCTTTTGCCTATCTTGGGCCGCTTTCAAGTGTGCCCGAACCACATCAATCTTTTCATTAGTGGCTCGTACTACTTCTTGGTGGGCTAGTTCACGTGGGCCCACTTCACCCCAACATACCGGGGTTCGACACTTCCTACCATAGAGCATTTCGTACGGTGCCATCTTAATACTAGATTGGTAGCTATTATTATACGAAAACTCGACTAACGGTAGGTGAACATCCCAACTTCCTCCAAAGTCTATTATACACGCCCGTAGCATGTCCTCCAGTGTTTGTATTGTTCTTTCACTCTGTCCATCTGTTTGAGGATGGTACGCGGTGCTAATGAACAACTTGGTTCCCATTTGCTCTTGGAAATCTCGCCAGAAATTTGAAGTAAACCGGGTATCCCTATCAGACACGATGGATACCGGTACCCCATGACGTGCTATTATTTCATTAGTGTAAACTTCTGACATCTTTTCTGACGTATAAGTCTCACGGATCGGAATGAAGTGAGCACTTTTCGTCAATCTATCCACCACTACCCATATGGCATCGAAACCACGATTTGTCTTAGGCAACTTGGTTAGTAGGTCCATTGTAATATGTTCCCATTTCCAAACCGGAATTTCTAACGGTTGGAGTTTGCCGTATGGTTTCTGGTGCTCCGCCTTGACTTGTAAACATGTCAAGCATTTTTCCACATACTTCGCCACATCCCTCTTTATTCCAGGCCACCAATAATTTTGTTTCAGATCATTGTACATCTTGGTCGCACCCGGATGAATTGAATATCGGGATTTATGAGCTTCATCAAGTAGAAGCGCCTTCACCCCACAAGTATTTGGAACCCATATCCTTCCGGATCGAGTCTTTAACCCGTGATTCCCATCCGACAAATCTTTCAATTGACCGATTATTCTTTCTTTCTTCCAATTCTCTTCTTTTACTGCTTCTAACTGCGCCTCTCGAATACGTTCAAGTATACCCGAGGTCACCACGAGTTGCATCGACCTTACTCGTATTGGGACGTTGTCCGCTTTTCTGCTCAGAGCATCCGCTACCACATTTTCCTTTCCGGGTTGGTAATGTATTTCACAGTCGAAATCTTTCACCGTTTCTAGCCATCGCCTATGTCGCATATTTAACTCCTTCTGATCGAAGAAGTATTTCAAGCTCTTGTGGTCGGTGAATATGGTGCACTTTACCCCATATAAGTAATGCCTCCATATTTTTAACGCAAATACCACCGCAGCCAACTCGAGATCGTGCGTGGGGTATTTCTTCTCGTGTATCTTCAATTGCCTCGAGGCATAAGCTATAACCTTGCCCCGTTGCATCAAAACGCATCCGAGCCCCGATAGTGAAGCATCCGAATAAACCACCATATCTTCGACTCCGTCTGGCAATGTCAATACCGGAGCTTGAGTTAACTTTTCTTTTAGCGTTTGAAACGCTTTTTCTTGATCGACACCCCAAATGAACTTTTCTTTCTTTCGGGTTAGCTTTGTTAGCGGTGACGCAATCTTGGAGAAATCTTGAATGAATCTCCTATAATATCTCGCAAGCCCCAAAAAGCTTCTAATTTCCGAAGGGTTCTTCGGAGGATTCCATTTTGACACAGCCTCGATCTTCGAAGGATCCACCAATACTCCGTCGGCACTTATGACGTGGCCAAGAAATTGTACCTCTCGTAACCAAAAGGCACACTTAGAGAATTTCGCATACAGCCTTTCTCGCCTAAGTGTCTCTAACACTTCTTGCAAGTGGTGTGCGTGTTCAGCTTCACTTTTTGAATATACCAAAATATCATCGATAAACACGATGACCGACTTATCCAACATTGGTTTGCAAACCCGATTCATGAGGTCCATGAAAGCCGCGGGTGCATTTGTTAGCCCAAATGACATCACGAGGAATTCGTAATGTCTGTATCTCGTGCGGAAAGCCGTCTTAGGCACATCTTCTTCCTTGACCTTTAGTTGGTGATACCCAGATCTAAGGTCAATTTTTGAAAACCAGTTTGCACCTTGTAATTGGTCGAATAAATCATCTATCCTCGGAAGCGGGTATCGGTTCTTTACCGTGAGTTTGTTTAACTCCCGGTAATCGATACACATGCGCATGCTCCCGTCTTTCTTTCTCACGAACAATACCGGTGCGCCCCAAGGAGACACACTCGGCCTTATGAATCCCTTGTCAAGCAGGTCTTGAATTTGGGACATCAACTCTTGTAATTCCGACGGTGCGAGTCGGTACGGGGCTTTTGCTACGGGTTTTGCGCCCGGAATCAATTCGATCCCGAACTCTACTTCCCGTTCAGGCGGTATCCCCGGTAAATCCTCCGGAAACACATCTCCATAATCTCGTACTACCGGTACATCTTCAATCTTCCGTGATTCTTTCTCGGGCTCATTTGCGTATATCATGAACGCCTTGCATCCTCGCTTCATAAGCTTGTGAGCTTTCAACATTGAGCACACTATGGGGTTACCTCCTTTTTCGCCATAAATGGTAACGTGTTTCCCACTCGGAGATGTTAATTTTATCTCTTTAAGAAAACACACGACTTTTGCATGGTGCTGGGCTAGCCAATCCATCCCAACAACTACTTGGAATTCCCCCATTGACATCGGGATTAGGTCTATCAAGTATTCCTCATCGTCGATGCTTAATTTGCAGCCTCGACAAATATCACAAACTATAAAACTTTTGTTGTCCCCTATTTCAACTTCTAAGGGCACAGGTAATTTCGTCAATACAAATGAAGGATGTCGAATAAATCCATGCGAAATGAAGGATTTATTCGCACCCGTATCAAACAATACACGTGCTGGAATTGAGTTAATTGTGAATATACCTGAAACCACATCGGGTTCTGTCTTTGCTTCAGCCGCGGTAAGTTGGAAGGACCTAGCCTTCGCTTTGGGAGCTTCTGTTGGAGATTCTTTAACATCTCTCTTTCCAACTAAGTCCGGACATTCGGACTTTTTGTGGCCGGGTTGATAACAGTTGTAGCAAACAGAGACTTTTCCCGGGCATAGCGAGGCCGTGTGCCCCGTCTTATTACATATGGGGCATGGCTTGTCCTTGAACCGACATTCCCCTTTGTGTCCCTTCCCGCACACTTTACAACTTGGCGACCCACCTTTAGCATCCACCTTCTTTCCCGATTCTCCAGTTCGGGCTTTCTTTGTAGGGCTTGGATTCATATCATGTGCCCTTCGCTCACCTCTTTCGACTTGCTTCCTCAACTCGATTTCCCGTTCCCGAGCAACGTTAATGATTTCGGTAAGGGTCTCGTATTTTGAAGGAGTCATAAACTCCCTATATTCAGCACTCAACATATTGTAGTAGTAGTATATTTTCTGTTCTTCGTTCGTCACCAATTCACTACTAAACTTCATTTTATCCATAAACATCGCCGTGATCTTGTCTTTGGTTTCACCCTTGTGCCTAAGTTGCATGAACTCTTCCTTGATTTTGTTAATGACCGCTTTGGGACTATGATGTTTAAGAAATGGTGTCTTAAACTCTTCCCATGTCATGGCCCTTGCCGCTTCGGCCCCTATTTCATTCTTTTTGTTATCCCACCAATCCTTGGCTTGTCCTCTTAACTGACCCGTTCCGTAGGCAACGAAATCGCTTTCGTCGCAATGGGTCCTTTCAAACACCCCTTCAATATCGCCCAACCATCTTTGGCAAATTATCGGGTCGACTTCCCCGTTATAGATTGGCGGTTTACACGCCATGAATTCCTTGTACGAACACCCTTTGCGTTCTCCCGTTTTCTCCTTCATAAGGTTGACAATATCCTCCAACCTTTTAACTCGCTCTTCTACAAGCGACAACACCGTGCCTTGAATTTTGTCTATAAACCCAGATAGACTTCCTTCAATTGCCTTCCCTACCTCTTCGGCAATTATCTCTTTCATTTGTTCAGTGCTTGTTTGCACCGACTTATCATCATTCCCATCAGACATCTTGAAACTGAAATGTTTACATTTAAACGTTAAACATTTCATTCATAGCATTGCTTCATTTGTTTTGGTTTAGCCAAGTTCCAACTTGCTTTAACCATTCGCATCTAATGCACTTTCCGGGTTTGAGTGTGTTAATACACTCTTCCCATGCATTTCAATTCGTTTCTTATTTCTTACGCAAGGTATAATCTACTAACATAATAAGTTAATTCTTACCGGACGATCGATCAAGCTTGAACCGAACACTTGTTGACAACCTTAAGCTCTGATTACCATGTAGTTGTATAGGTTTCACTTCTAGACACTATATCATCCCTAATCTAACCAAATAACACACATGCAACATCTAATTTCGGATTTTCCAAAATCATGAGAATTTCAAACAGAGAATTTTCATAGAATTTTACATACCTTACAACCCCCTTGTGATGGGGATTACTAATCTTAACTCAGATTTCGATTTAGGAGCCAATTGGATCTTCAATTTGTGGGATTTAACATGAACCAGGGTTTTGAAAGAGTCCAGGTCGCCCCTCTCCTTGTTCTGGTCGATCCCCACTTCCAGATTTTTAGTTTGTGTTTTAATAAAATAGTTTTATTAAAACTATTTTCAATTTTAACACTTTTGGCCCCTCTTGTTTGTTTTATTTTATTTCTATGTCTCAAGCTACTAATAAGTGATAAACTAACTAAGTTAGTGTCTTTACTAACTAGGTTATCTCACAATTTATTTGCAACTAAATTACGAATTTAAGAATTTGTATTTTCGGGATGTTACAGATTGCATGGAAAGCGCATAAAGCACGTTTATTTCAGTTCAAAGCTCGGCTTGTTTCTCGTGTATCTTGAAGACAGGTTTCGTTAGCTCATCGAGCTTTTAGCTAATCCTAGGATCTGA
Organism: Helianthus tuberosus; assembly: GCA_030545235.1. Classification (NCBI taxonomy): domain Eukaryota; kingdom Viridiplantae; phylum Streptophyta; class Magnoliopsida; order Asterales; family Asteraceae; genus Helianthus; species Helianthus tuberosus. Next base: position 77,414,973 of record CM060363.1, read on the forward strand.
CTGCACCACCTCGTCTAACACACGCTTAACCATTCGAAAACATCCATTTCTTCGTTTGAAGTAGACATTGCAAACCTATAAGTTAATAAAAAACTTAAACAACTTTTAACAACCAAAATAGTCAATAGAAATTTAATTTAATGGCATTACAAAGAAGCTCGTATATAGATGCTCGATTTGTCATCACCCCCAAAATTTGGAGAAAACTTGAATAAAAAAACACCACAACCAAAAATATATAAAAACAAAACATTTAAAATGATTTGATCTTAACATTTATACGCAAAACCAACTTGTAAATATGATTTTCGTGGCTCAGAATCCTATTCTTTGAAGCCAACTCAGTGTAACAAACCCAAACATTAACATCATTGTCAATTTACACGGCTTGCAACAATCGTATGATCAACAACTAAGGATATATATATGTATATATACACACACACACACACATATACATACATACAGAGGAAGTGTAGAATACAATTTCCCATATCGTACATTATGTACGCGACCACAGGATAAAAACACGTGTCCCTGTTTTAGTTTTCCTACATAAGAACAAAACAGACAATTCATTCAATCAGCAGATCGCGAGTTCGTTACACCACTATCCCGGTAATTATGAATCGTATCAGTTTCAAATATTCATAATTTTTAAAACTATACATTGCGGTTTTCATTTTTGCGCTATTAGGGATTCAATCGATTGTTGTTTTCAATGGATCCACAGAGCAGGACCAGACGAAACACAGATGTTGATTTCGAAGATGTTGAATTTGCAAGTGAGCATGGTGAATTGGTCGGTGACCAGAGTTACGATTGAGGAGGTTAGAAATCCTATTTCCGTAAATGTTGTAAAAAAGGTTCCAATAGTAAGTTCTTAATTCGGATTTTATAATGTTCAATTTGAAAGTTATTTTTCTCTTTGTAGTGATTTTGCTATTTTTTTTGTAATTGTTGAGAAGGTTTTTATTGATCTAAGGGTAACTGTTATGAAATCACAAGAAATTAATTTCGCATGTTGTGAGACAAAAAACCGCATGTTATGAAATGCATAAAACCGCATGTTGTAGTCATTATATATAAAACATGTGGGATTAGCCGTTTTTGGCTAGGTGTTGGCTACAAAGTCCAAATTTCATAAAAAGTGTAAAAAGTCATAAAACATCGTAATGTCAACATAAAACACACCAAAAACCCCACAGATAACATAATGAAGATTACTAAAACATCATATATTTAGGTTTTGTGTTGTGTTTTGGATGATAAGGCTCTGATTATGGAATGACAAACATTACTGTGTTTTATGTAGATTAGCATGTTGTGTTTTATATTCATAGTTCTAAGATGGTGTGTTTGAAGTTTTTATGGACTATTAGGGTTTGAAAATGGTATTTTAGTAGTCTTCACTCAATTATCCATGGGTTTTAGGTGTGTTTTATGCCTGAAACTATAGTGTTTTATGACTTTTTACACTTTTTAGGAAATTTAGACTTTGTAGCCGAACCCCACCTTGAAGTTTTTAATCAATTGATTTTATTAACTTTTGTAGATGAAAGAGTTTATATTCCGGAGGTTGAAGCGTCAGCTATACCTGTTGTTGGCATGTAATTTACTTCCATCGAACAAGCTTACGTGTTTTACCAAACATATGCCAAGATATCAGGTTTTTCTGTCCGCAAAGGTGGTGAAAACAATAGTGGTGGTATAATAAAGGCTAAATATTTTGTGTGCTCAAAAGAGGGACATAAGCCATTGTTTATTGATGATGCTTATTCGAAGTCTACGAAGCTATACAAACAAGGAAAAGACCAACCATTAGAACCAGGTGTAAAGCACAAATTATGCTAGGATCACTGGATGGGATATCATATATAGTTAAGAAGTTTGTTGAGGGTCGCAATCATACCTTTGTATATTCTGAAGATCTTCATTTACTACCAGCTTACAAGAATTTGTCTGAAGTACAAGAAGAAATGATATGGGAATTAGGTACTCTAAACATCGGGCCAGTGAAAGCACTTCATATAATGAGGAAAAGATATAGTGATTTTGAGAATTTGGTGCTAATGTCGATGATTGCAAAAATTTTAGAGCTAGAATTAATAACTATATAGGAGAATACGATGTAGACATGGTTATCAACAGGCTGACGGATAAAAAAAATATTTAGTTGATTTTTCGTTTGAATCTTTAGTTGATGTGAACAAGCGGTTAACTGGTTTGTTTTGGGCTGATGGATTATGCAAGCGTAATTACATGGAGGTTGGGGATGTAATTGTTTTGAGCTGATGGATTATGCAAGCGTAATTACATGGAGTTTGGGGATGTAATATCTTTTGATGCTACCTTCAAAACAAATAAGTAAGTGTTGATTAGACAAAAGTACAAGATTTCGCATGTTATCATTAACAATTTGACAAAATTGATTAAATCGCATGTTTTATCAAGCCCTAAAATTGATTAAATCGCATGTTACCAAAACCCAAAAATAGGATTAAAATATATCACATGTTATCTGAAGCTAAACAATAAAAATGGCAGTTTACTCTTTTGTTGATTAAAATATGATTTTATGCAATATCTAAATATATTACGTCTTAAAAACAAGATTAATGTCAAGTATCACATCTTTTTTAGGGTGAATGAGACACTCCATAGGAATCAAAACGTACAACAGTTAGCAATGAGGAAGTATCACTCAATTTGAACCAAATGAACAAAAATAAACCACTGGGTGTTAGCCCAATGGCCACCGACACCCATACAAACCATGGGGACGTGGGTTCGACCCCCATGCGGATCCGTTTTCAACTCGACTGAGGATTTCACCGCCAGGCTTGCTTGGTCGGGTAGAGGCTTGGGAGGGGTATCTCCTCCACGGTCAGGGATACCGTGCACTTACCCTTTTTTTAAATGAACAAAAATAACCAAAATCATAAGCACTACCAAAAAGTAACCAAAATTCCATCTCACTTTTTTTTCTTAATAGAGAAAAATGCCCGGATAGTCTCTGTGGTTTGCCTATTTTTCACCTTTAGTCCCTAACTTTCTAAAATTACAGCTATAGTCCCCAACTTTTACAATTTCGTTCCCGGATAGTCCCTGGCGCGGATGAGAGTTAGTTTTTGTTGTTAAGTTGATATGAAATTACCTAAATGCCCTTACTAATTAGAAATTAGAAATACAATTAAAACATAAACTCATACCCTTACCCTACCCACCTACCCTCACCCCACCTCTTCTCCCCTCTTTTCTCTGCACCTTCAAGTAAAATTGCAGAGGGATTGGAGCTTCAACTGATCATCACTGCATGGGGAATCAGGTGCACTGATCCTCAAGATCTCACAAAAGAAATCAATGGGTGTTTTGATGCAAGTGGTTTTCCTTTTCCTTGCAGTGGGTTATATTAGTCCTGTAACAAAAAAAGGGTAGATGCACGGTACCCCTGACCGCGGAAGGGATCCCCCTTCCCAAGCTAGCGACCCGACAACACTGCCTGGCGGTGAAACCCCTGCCAACTCAAGGGGAACTGAAGAGCCTGTTGCCAGGATTCGAACCCGAGACCTCATGGATCCTTGAGCCAGTTTAAGGTGGGGATCGGTGGCCACTGGGCTGACCTGACACCCAATGGTTGGATTGACGAACCACGTAATGGTTTTTAAAATAATAACCAAGTTTAGTTAGTGTCTTTGGTTAAGTATAAGAGCAATCGGATAATCTCTCAATTGTTGGATTTAACTAGCGAATTTGGTTTCACTGATTTAGAACAATAAATGGGTTAACTTAAAATGATGGTTGCTTAAATTCTGACCAGTATAACTTTTTGGTGGTGGCGGTGTTGTTGCTGGTGTTGGTGTTGGTTGGGGGACAGAGCGATTTAACATCTCAGATACCATATAAGTCGACATAGTCCAATCTGCGATTAATTGTTCGATTATTTAAATAATTCTTAACAGTTGCTGAGTAAGAGATCTGATTATTTGCTATCAATTACACTTATTTGCACTTCTGATCAATTTGTTTTTTTTACATTTAAGCTCCAATCCCTCTGCAATTTTACTTGAGGGTGCAAAAAAAGAGGGGAGAAGAGGTGGGGTGGGGTGGGGTGGGGTGGGGTGAGGGTAGATGGGTAGGGTGAGGGTATGAGTTTATGTTTTAACTAGCTTATATCCCGTGTGCTACACGGGTTTAAAAAAGTTACATTTAAAAACATTAATAAATATGATGTACGATTTTTAAAAAATTAAAAAAAGCATGAAACCAAGTAATTTAAAATAGTAATGTTTTGAGACGAACGAATGATTTGATGTAAGTCGGTATAAATTAATTCATAAACGATGTAGACATCGTTAAACTTTTCCTTGTTTGGTGGCCGGATGATGTCCTTGATTTTGACAATCTGCAAATGGGCAAGAAATTAGACATTTTGACGATGTGGAAAATATTGAGAAATTAGACACTCTTTACTTCGGTACCATGCACTTAATATCGGTGATATATCGGTACTATGCAGTTAGTACAAAACCAAAATCAAGCAAATTCCACATAAATTTAAAGGCATTCATTTCAATTAACTTAATAACAAACCTCCCACACTTGCTATCCAACGAAGGCGAGTCAATTAGTATGAGATTGGAAATTTGTATTTGGTTCTAGTACATTAGGTCAATAAGATATGGTCTTGTGCTCTTTCGCTTCTTTCTATATAACCTTTTCAACCATACGAAACTTTGCCTGTCAATCGGTCATAACCTTTTTTAAGTTCCAAATCATCTTCTTTGGGTATATGTGATGCAACTTTGATATCATACCTCAGCCTTTGTGTCGGTCTCTGAAAGCCTTTGCTTGATATCCTTTGCTATCAAAAAAGAAAAACTTGCTCTATGTTTACGTTTGTTTTTGCACTCTGCCAACAACAAAAATTGTTTGAGAAATAAGTCGTCTCAAAGAAGTAACTAAAGAAAAAGTATGCCACTTGGTTAACTTACAGTTTCAAAGAATTTTATGCCATATTCATGACCAGGGCCGGCTCAAGTTTTTTGGAGGCCCAAAGCGGATAATAAAAATTTGGGTCGTTTTCATAAAAAAATAAATAAGATTAATATGCTTTTGATCCTAAAATGTGGAAAATAAAGGAGATGCTTACTGGTAAATAAAACCTTCTAATCTCATGTATATATCTCTATAGTATAAATCTACCTATAGTTGTTATAATATATGAGGGCCTTGTCTTTTTAGTTATTTTTTAAACTACACAGTTTTTCTCAGTGGACTTGAAAACAATGTAATAAAAAAAAACAAACAAAACGATTCAACTCCGATTTGATCCCAGTTCTGTTAATCCACATGGTGGAAGCCTAACCATACAAATGGAGCACACAAAGACTAAAGTCAGGTAAAATGAATGTAGTGTTGTCATACAAGAGTAAACCTACACTATAAAATTAGAAGCGCAATTTCAGATTCAATTTGCGCAAAATTCATGGCAAGTGCAAAAACATGGCATTCTTATTTTGCTTGCTAAATTGTTTATTGTGGATTTAATTAGTTTAGGTTTAACTTCTTTTATGACATTCGCTTAAGAAAATCTTTCTTAGACAATTTACCCACCTTTAAGAAATTAGAGAATTAAATTACCTTCAACTCCTAGGCTAATCTAGGTCCTCAAATGGAGTTTCATGAAGTTCAGTTAAATAATAGTCAACAATTAAAAGTTGTGGTCCTGTGGATAAGCAAACGTGCACATATAATGCTCTTATTTAAGTTCTCTAATCAGCATCTATAATACAGTAGAGGCGTTCTTATCTTATTTCTCTAATAAGTTTCCCATACTTAATAGTTTTTTTGAAATAAATATATTAAAAAGTAAGTAACAATAATATTTATTAACATATATTTAATATACAATTTAAGTTCACTACATCAAATTGACTGCATATGTCAGTTATCTAAGAAAACACAGTTCTCAAAACCCAAATCAAAGCAATAAAATCTCACTAAAAATGAATCAAATAACAGTTCTATAAGTTCCTCAGCTTTTGTTGAGGATTTGGTCAGGACTCATGAGAGTAGACTCCATATGCTTTTCCTAAACAATCAAAGCAAATAAATTGATAAATAATTTGTTTATTGATAAAATCATCTGTTTCCATGTAGTCCATTCAAAGTAATTTGTCAAAATTGCCACCTTTGTCAATTAGAGATCAACTAACATCAATATTACTTTTTCACGTTAGCATTGTCGCTCAAAAGCAATTATACACATTCAATATCGCCCCATCAACAACCTAGTGAATAGCAGCGGCGGCGGCATCACCCACATCTTCGTTGATTTATTTACCTCACAAATCCAAAAAACAAACGATATGACATGAAACTAAAAGAGTTGCTTAACTAAGGTATTGTCAAAAATAATCCAGATAAAGCACTGGGAACCTTAGGTAAAGAAGAAGGGAAACAGGTTCTCAACACAAAAGCACTTAACAAAAGATGATAAACCTATGAAAAAAGTATAACCCATCAAATAGTAATGAAACAAAAAAATTTCCTAAATCGTATATAAAAGAGGTTGAACCAAGAAACCATACACATTACAAACAAAAAGGAAACATAAAAGAAACCCTACACTATCACCTAGAATTATAAACCCTAAATAAAATTGAATCATTAACCAAAATCGGAATAGAAAAAAATCATGTTCATAATTTGATCGTGGATTTATAAACCCTAAACAACATTCAACCATTAACCAAAATTGGATGAAGCCGAATATATATCTAAAATCAGTACCAAAACAAAGGTAAATCAGAGAATACTAAATCGAATACATTAATCGATCATCAACTAAAGTTAATGCTATTACAGTCGATTGAAAGAACAAAAAAAACATTGAACCCTTACGGAAATCACACCAATCGAACCAAAAAAAAAACAATCCAACCTAAAAATTGAAATTACCGTCGATTAGAGTCTTGGTATACGTTGATTGATGACAGAAAGCTTGGATTGAAGTCCGTCGCCAATGATCTTCAGTGAGAGAGACTCAGAGGATGATAATCTAGGGTTAGACGACAATGAAGAGTGCTGAGGAAGATTGCTTGTTTTAGTGTCTTCTTAATTGATAAATGAGAAGAGTATAAAGGAAGGAACTTACATATATTGTATACACGTGTCGACATTTTAGTAGGAGAGAGAAACCAGGTGGAGGGGACAAGTGTCCCAACCTTTGTTCTTTTATTAAAGATAAAGATTGTATTTCTAATTTCTAATTAGTAAGGGTATTTAATTAAGAGAAAAATGCCCGGATAGTCCATGTGGTTTGGCCTTTTTTCACCTATAGTCCCTATCCTTCTAAAACGACCCGGATAGTCCCTGTGGTTTTCCGTTTTGTTCTCGGATAGTCCCTGGGTCTAACTTCAGTTACTTTTCTCTGTTAAATGGGTGTTGAAATGACCAAAATACCCTTTCCTTAAAAGGCCAAACCACAGGGACTATCCGGGCATCTTCTTCATTTTTATTTATAAAACCCCACCAAATAAAAAACTAAACACCAACCATTATCCTAACTGAATAAAAAATTATGCTTCATCGATTCAAGTTAAAGGTTTATCTTGATTAGATGTGACAATGATAAGTTTTGGAAGAGAATAGTGTTTTAAAGATGAAGATGATTCCAGTTGTTAATGTATTTCGATGATTCCAGTTGATTCACGTGTTTCGACGATTCACATCTTCTTGAGATGTTTCGATGCATATTGAAGATGAAGATCAAGACGAATCACTTGGCCGATGATGTTTTCAAAACACAACCCTTAAATCAACTACCATCTCTTAAAATAACCCAAATCTGCAGTAGACCATGGATATCATCAAGTCACCCACAAAGATTTAATCTTTTCACAACAAAACCAAAGCCCACATCGGAGCAAAATCGGTCCAAAACGAAACTAGATCGGAGCAAAATCGGTCCAAAACGAAACTAGATCGGAGCAAAATCGGGCCAAAACGAAACTGAAGCCTGCAAATTCAGGCCAAATCAGACCAGTCGGTGACCTTCACCTGGTTCTGATTCAACTTTCAGGTTGTTGCAGTTGCAGGTTTCAGATTCGACTGGTTTTTCCGACGACCTCACGTGGGCGGTGGTGCTGGTGGGAGGGTGGTTGCAGGTGCCGCCGGGTGTGACAGGTAGTTGCAGGCGGGTGGGTTTTGACAGGTGGTTGCAAGTGTCGCCTGTGTTCCTCGGGTGTCGTCGGAGTATCGGTGGTGACCGGCAATGGGGTTGATGGTGATGACTGGTGTGCGGGTTATGATTCACAGGAACGGCTCCACCGTCGTCGGAGACGGCGTCGGCTCCGCCGGTTCTCTCCTCTCTCCGGTTCCCTCTCTTTATTTCTGATTTCGTCACTGCTGAAAAGATCCCACGCCGTCGTGCACTGTCGTTCTCCGTCTCTGTTCACGTCGGTGCCTCTCTCTTCTCTCGCTCTCTTTTCTCCAATGAGGGTGTTGGCTGAATTATGTCTGTACATATGAGAATTAGGGTTCTAAAAACAAAAGGGAGTGATAAAGATAGGGACTATAGGTGAAAAACAAACTGAAAGGGTATTTTGGTCATTTCAACACCCACTTAACTGAGAAAAGTAACTGAAGTTAGACCCAGGGACTATCCGAGAACAAAACGGAAAACCACAGGGACTATCCGGGTCGTTTTAGAAAGATAGGGACTATAGGTGAAAAAAGACAAAACCACAGGGACTATCCGGGCATTTTTCTCTTTAATTAATTTCATACCAACTTAACACCAAAAACTAACCCTCATCTGCGCCAGGGACTATCCGGGAACGAAATTGTAAAAGTTGGGGACCATAGCTGTAATTTTAGAAAGTAAGGGACTAAAGGTGAAAAATGGGCAAACCACAGGGACTATCCGAGCATTTTTCTCTTCTTAATATATTTAAAACCCCAAAACACAATTTCAATTTAAGTTAATAAAAATTAAATTACTAGATATTAAAAAAAAACATAAAAGTATCTTCATACACAAAAATATAAATTACTAAAAATTATAAAACATAAAATACTAGAAATCGCAAGGCCAACTCCACTTCTTGGCTATCTCATGTTTACGTTGAAGGATTACTTCGAACATCAATTTGGTCACATTGCCATGCGGTTTTGTAAACGTTTTCAAGTTATGATCACATGCTTCATTCCGTATGACCTCCCTTTGTTGTTCCATCATGGACATCACAGTTTCATTTTTTCTGTCGACCATCTTTTGTATAAGCTCTTTTGTGTCATTTTGTTCATTTTTCTTCAACGACATTTAATCGACAAGGTCGACCAACTTCTTTTGCTTGAAGACTCACCCGTTTTCTTTCATTTTTGTGTCGGCCTTGTCGGTGTTGAGTCCTTCATTAAGGTTGGGTATGCTTGTGAAACCATCATTTGAGATCGTGTAATTGCAAGATTTCGATGCTTTTTTTTTTTTTTTTTTGTTAATGCTTGGCAAACTCTGCAGCCATCAACAAAATGGGTTCTCGGTTCGTACGGTTTCTTAAAATCTCCCATGCTTCAACGTGAGGGGAAAATTCCCCTTTATTCATTCTTACTTCATCGCATTAGAATAGAGCTTCCACTAGTACATAAATGACGCTATATATATACCTGTATATATAAATGTTAAATATAAAAAATAATAAGTTAAATTATATTTCTAGGGTGGAGATACAATAGGAAGTTTATTTGGCTAGGAAGGCTAGGAAGTGATCTTGACCATCCATTAAGTTAATCAAGGGCTAAGATTAAATCAGGGAAATTGAAAGGAAGAAAAGAGGCGCGTGAGTTTGTACAAGGGCATTCTAGTCAATCCAAGCCACTAGTTTCTCTCTCCTCCAATTCCCCCCATTTTTTAAACGTTAATAACTCTTTCATACGACATTATTTTTTTATAAAAATTGCACCCAAAAAACGAGCGTTTTTTTATCTTTAAAACGAGTATACTATTGCTATATTTTAAAAAAAAAAAAATTTAAACCCAGTTGTGTAAAACGCAATAGAAAAACCACCAGTTACGTAAAACGCAATGAAAAAAAAAACCTAAAAAATGACATTTTTCTAAAACGCAATGCACAAAAAACACAAAGAAATGACTTATTTGTAAAATGCAATGGCCAGAAAACACAAAGAAATGTCTTATTTCTAAAACGCAATAGACTGAAAACACATAAAAAAGTGTTTTACCTAAAACGCAATGCACAAAAAACACAAAGAAATGTCTTATTTGTAAAACGCAATGGCCAGAAAACACAAAGAAATGTTTTATTTGTAAAACGCAATGGCCAGAAAACACTTAAAAATGTCTCATTTCTAAAAAGCAATGACCTAAAAAAACAAAAGAAAGTGTTCTCTGTAAAACGCAATGGTCTGAAAACACCTAAAAATGTGTTTTACCTAAAACGCAATGACTAAAAACACTTCAAAAATGTGTTTTACCTAAAACGCAATGACTAAAGATACTTAAAAATGTGTTTTTTCTAAAACGCAATAGCCAGAAAACACATAAAACTCTCTTATTTCTAAAACGCAATGGACACATAAAACTGTTTGTGAATTGTCTGTGAACTGTCTGAATTGTCTACGAATTACTGTCTTCGAAATGAGCCAATTTCTGGAAAATTAATTTTTCTGATGCGTTTTTAGTACAGCAATTTAATCGGAAAAAAAAATTTTCCAGCTCAACCCCAGCCAGGGGCTCTGCCCCTTGGACCCCGCCAGGGGCTGCCGCCCCTGGGACCTCGCTACCAGGGGCTGTCGCCCCCGGACCCCCGCCAAGATCGTAAAACGCAATGACTAAATAAAAACCCAGTTCGTGAAAATGAAATTAAAGAATTTCTTACATGGATCGAAGCCGGTTTCTTCATCAATTGACGAAATTTGAAATGATAGAAACACTTATCAGCGATTGAATCGAACGAATCGAGTGATTATCTTCAAAATCACCAAAAAAAACGAGATTTTGAATGAAATTAAACTGGGTTTTCTTCGAAAAAAGCTGAAGAACACGTTGATCGGGTGGTTGAATCATTGATTGATGACGAAAATCACACTATAATGTAGTGATTATTGAGATAGTAAGTGAAGAAAAGGTTGGAGATGGTGGGTTTTGAAAATGGTGGGTTTTGAAGTAACTGGGGAGAAGAAGGAAGAAGAAATGATGAGATTGACTAAAATACCCTTTCTCTTTATTTTAAAATTTGCCACATGTCATAATCCTATGGCTTCCTATCCTTCCTAGCCAAAATTAACTTCCTATTTGATCTTTTCCCTATATTTCTATATACTAACAACTTAAAATTAAGAGTAAAATGCCCGGATAGTCTCTGTGGTTTTGTAAAATAACACCTATAGTCCCCAACTTTTGGAAATTACACTGGTGCTCCCTGTGGTTTGACAATTTGTTACTCGGATAGTCCCTAGAGTGGATGCCCGTTAGTTTTCTCCGTTAACTCCATGTAAAATGACTAACATGCCCTTAGTATTAAATTAAAACACTAAAATAGATATATTAAAATTAAAGGTGAGACCCACCAACCTTGGCCCTTGTATCTTTCTCTCACACACACTCACCTCACCACCACCTACCTCCACCAGTTACCACCAGCCGCCACCACCTGCAAATCCACCAACATAACGTCTCCGCCACCTGAACTCCCTCCTCCATCCCAGATATTTTGACCCTCCCGTTTGATACTTTGACCCTCTTTCCAAATCCGTATCACAATCCTCCTCCTCCTCTTTCAATTAACGCCACCATGAACCACCGTGACACATGGAAACCGACGGCGTATGCTCACCGACTTCCAGCGGGCGTAAAGCGAAAGAATAGAGACTCACCTAGCCGATCCTTCTTCTCTACCCCACCCGCACCACTGCCCACCTCCGACCACCCCTACCTCCCCCAACCGTCGACCCCCCTCCCACCGCACACACCACCATCGACCCTGGCCGGAAAACATCCAGTCAATTCCTAACCCGCCGATTTCGTCACATTCTTGCTCAATTTGCAACTTGGCCGCCGGCCATGAGTTTTCTCCGGTAAAATCATGTCGAACGCGTGAATGAAGGTCGTTAGAGAAATTCTAATGGCTCAATGCAAAAGCAAACAGCCACAGAGCAGAAGAATCATACATATCAAGATTTGACAAAAACTTGTATGGATTGGATTGACTTGAATCAAAACGCAGTTTTTGTAGATGTGACTTTGAGGAAATTTGGAGTCAAAATTAGTCTCTAGTTATATATACAATCCTAAGACTATGGGGTATGGGGCGGGGGTTGGCCATAAACGCCCAAGTCACCACCCCGGGTGGGCTTGGGTTTGGGCGTGGCCCCTTGGGCGGGAGTTTGAGGCCGGGCGTGGGGCGGGTCTATCAATATGACATGGCGGGATGTGATTGGCCAACAAAACTAGCCGTTTGGGCTAGCCGTTGGGCATTTAAAAAAAAAAAACCTTTTTCCTATATAAATACCTTACCATATTTAACATTTTTCTCACACAATATCAAACACATAAAACACAATCTTGCCATGAGTTCTTCAAGTTCAAGTGAATCGTCATCATCATCTGACGATGGTGCGGAAATATTTCTACAAACAATCGCGACGGTGGTGAAAGCTATCGTGGAAGACGATGAGGAAGAGACTTCACAACCTAAACGGAGGAGGTACATCGCTCGTGAACGGCACACCGCTAACAATTTGTTGGTAAGCGATTATTTTTCAGCGGAACCTAAGTATGATGAAAAAATGTTTAGGCATCGTTTTCGTATGAGTAGAAACCTATTTTTAAGGATATCTAGAGATCTTGAGGAGAAGTATGTTTATTTCCAACAAAAACCGGATGTAACCGGGCAATAGGATTTAGTACGTGGCAAAAGGTCACGGCCGCACTTAGACAGTTAGCGTACGGCAATAGTTCGGACATTATGGATGACTATTTAAAAATGTCTGCACGTGTAGCTAGAGAAAGTCTTCACAACTTTTGTTCTTGTATTTTAGAACTTTATAAGAAAAGATATTTGAGAAAGTCCTCGTTCAGTGACATGCAACAAATATTGGAACATCACGCAGATTATCATGGGCTACCCGGGATGCTAGGTAGTTTAGATTGTATGAAATGGCCTTGGGAATTTTGTCCAACCGCATGGCAAGGCGCTCACACGAGTGGATTTCACGGGATGCCAGCCATCATGCTTGAAGCGGTTGCGTCCCAAGATCTTTGGATATGGCATGCGTTCTTCGGTATGCCATGTTCACATAACGATATTACCATCATAAACCACTCACCTCTTTTCAATGATCGGGTAAATGGTATAGGACCCAAAGGAAGTTTCTTTGTAAACGGGGTTGAGTACGTGTATGGGTAATACCTATTTGATGGGATTTACCCGGAGTGGGGGTTTTTCGTAAAATCGTTCACAAGACACGGTACCATAGATCCAAAGAGATTAAAGTTTAACAGGGTACAAATGGCTGCACGTAAAGACGTCGAGAGAGCGTTCGGTCTTTTAAAGAAAAGATGGCGAATATTGGCAATGCCTTGTCGACTATGGGACAAGGATCAGATTGGAAACATGATGTACGAATGTATCATTCTTCACAACATGATTTTGGAGGATGAAGGTAGAGCGGTCGTTACCTACTATGATGACGATGACCCCCAACCAGGTAACGTAACAGTAACAGACGAAGATAAAGCGTCAAATGAATTTTTGATCAAGTCAAGGGATATACATCACAACCTTCGATCTGATTTGGTGGATCATGTTTCAACGATTCCTGGGTTCGAAACCGACGAAGACGACGAAGAATGATTGTTTTTATTTTTATACTATGTTTTTTTTGTAATTATTATGTATGTTTATGTAGTTTTTAATGGTTTTATATATATATTAAAAAAAATGAAGTGGCTTGGCCACGCCAGCCCAGCCACACCCACCATACCCCTAGAACTTGGGTTTGTGTATTGAGTGCCCCCCATATCCACGTGTCAACTCATGCCCCAAACCCCCGCCCCACCATACCCCACGGTCTAAGATACAACTTTTTTGAGAGGGTGGTGTGTGTGGCGGAATGGGTGGTCGATGGTTGGGGAGTTACAGTGGGGGCTGGTAGGGTGGAGAAGGAGAGGTGGGGTGGGGTAGGGGTGTTTCATGTTTTAAATTGAATAATGGGCCCACTTAAATAAGTTAGTCTTAAGGGGGGAGGTGGTGGTCACTATTGATAGAATTCTATCACTCACAATCAAGTTCCGCCATGTCATCAACCATTTTTCCATCACTCACAACCTTTTTTTTAGTAGGGGTGGTCATCACTCACCACCACACCCAACAATATTCCCCCAACCAACAATTACCCTCACAATTAAACACCATCACGCCGTTAAAAAAATAACGAAATCGTGTTTTCATTATAATATAACGCGTTGAAAATATGCCGGCGGTGGTAAAACAAGAGTATCACGCGTTGAAAATATGCCATCACGCGTTGAACAATCTCCGCCCCGCCTGGCCTAATTATATTTATTTAATTTTTTAAATTATTGTTTTCTAATGGTAACGGTATTTTAGTAATTTTATGCATATTTAACTGAAAAAATTAACAGTCATCCACTCTAGGGACTATCCGAGTAACAAACCGTCGAACCACAAGGAGCACGGGTGTAATTTCCAAAATTGGGGACTATAGATGTTATTTTACAAAACCACAGGGACTATCCGGGCGTTTCTCTAAAATTAAACAAATAGAGATTATACCGCTTGTGTCTAACATCCGTTTTGAGATTATACCGCAAAACGGTCAAATGGTGGTTCATATTGTGTGGGAAATGTGAGTTGACCTGGTGCAACTTGAATTGGCATGTTTGCCATATTCAGATATTGTGGGTAGAATTGTGGGTATTGAAAAGGTGGGCTTTGGTTTTTTCCTTGGATCCATTTGGGTAAAATAGTAGAGAGTAGAGAATATATTTTGAGTAGAAAGGTAGATATTTTTTTTGGTGTAAAAAATAGATGAAACTAGTTGTATTTATAGTGTAAAAAAAATACTAATGTCTATATTCCCCAATGGTCCACATTCTATAAACTCTTAAAACACAAAGTCGGTGGCTACGCCACCGACAACCCGCAAACTAAAACAAAAGTCGGTTACATACAAAAACACAAAATTGCCCTCGCACGCTAATTGAGGATTTAGGGCTACACGTGCTATCGTCTTCAATCTCTCTACCGCTATTCTTTTCTTGGTTTCGTCGGGTCGTTCTTCAGCGAAGGTTGTCTGATGTGAATGCGGCCTTTCTTCGCGGTATTGGTGGCCGGCGAGATTTCAGTTGCATCGGCGACAAGAAGCAAATCGATTTAATCAGTTTTCCCGCAAAGCTTCCGGCGACCTCAGTAGGAATTCGACCGCTAATCCGGAAAAATCGGCCATTCTCAGAAGTAAGTTAGTTACCCGGTTGTCTTCCCTTTCCTCTTATACATTTGACTCCCGTTTCTATGAAATTTGGTTGAATTTTTTTAATGGTTTTAGCTTTCTTTGTGTCTTGCATCATTGGTATCTTCTAATTAATAAGAGACTTTCACTCCCGTGGGTGTTTTTTGTTGTCAGATTTGTTGTAGAGTTTGCTTCAGGAATTTGAGATTTGAAATGTTAGGCAAATGTATGAATGAATGGGTGTTTGATCTCACTTGCTAATTACCAGGCTGTGAATTTTTGTATTCGTTGACTTTAGTGTCATATATAGGATAATTACAGATGATCGGATTTACATGTAGACTAAAACAATATAAGTTATGTTGTAAGGTTTCGATGGTCATTCCGGTGACGACAGAAGGGACCTTCAGCGATGCATGATTTGTCAATCAGCAACTATGAGCCGGTTTTGTGGCGAGGAGGTAAGATCCAACCGTCTCAGTTTTCTTTTGGTCATATGTTCCTTAATCGATCTCCGTTATCCAAATGAGTTAAGTCTTTCATTTTGTTTTAGTGATTCGTTGATTCGCCCCTTAATTTCAGGTTGTGATTTCGTGTTTTTTAGACAACTCAGTTTTTCGCCATAGGTATACAATTATAATGCGGTTCTTTGGCATTCTGCATATGCAAATGTATTACTTGGACAATTTTTGTAAGGAATATTGGTGTTTTATAAATGATGTATGTAAAATGCAACATATAAATTACATCAAATGAGGCATAAAACTAACCCTTTTTAAGTACTAATATTGGAAAAAGAGTGTTTTTGTCTTCCTTTTGTATTTTCAGGATTAAATGAGCTCAAAAACGCAAAAGAAGCAAAAAGACAGCTAAATCCAACATAAATACAAGAAAAGGAATATTAGTGGACCGCCCGACCCCTCAACGGCACCTTCCAAAGCAAAATAGAGAAATCAGAAGACTGAACACGCCCCGTGCTCAGCCAGCACGGGGCCGTGCCCAAGAAGCAGCAGAAAAGACAAACCTATAGAAGCTTCTATTGCCCACCACGGGCCGTGCTCAGCGGACACGGGGGCGTGTCGAAAGTACAGCAGGCGCATTTATTGTAATTGCGAATTACAATTAATGAGGAGAGAGATTGTCAGACGGACACGGGGCCGTGCCCAGCGGACACGGGGCCGTGCCCAGCTCTCTGTTCAGCCTATAAATAGGAGTGCTTGGATTCATTTCATCTCATCCCTTGGCACACCACCTCTCTCACACTTCATCCACCACCCACCACCATCACAACACCATCATCCACCACCATCATCCATTGTCCATCGTAGAGTGTGTGAGTCGTCTCGGGATCCAAGATTGATCGTAAGAGTTCTTGACAATCAAGACCATGTTTGCCTAAGTCTCTTACATCACTTGGTGAAGACAAAGTGTCTAGTATAATACTTTTTATTTCTAAAATTTTGCACTTTTTATTTGGTTTTGTATTAATGACTTTAATAACTAGTTACTTATGTTGAAGGTGATCTTTCCTTATCGTTTGTCCGTGGTGTCTTGGCATTATTTTACTGTCTATATAAAATAAAGGATTTTCACCATTCATATCTCCACGGTCTATATGGAGATATGTTGGCTACCTGGTCGGGGGTTAAGGGAACGGTTTGGTAAAGGTCTTGCCATTGTTCAGCGTTTAGAGGTCCTGCAATGGACCTGGGTCAAATTTAGTAGGACCTCCTTCAATACTTCACGATATTGGATGGCGGGGGTCCAAACTCTTTGATCCCCTCATAAGTTAACTACTATTAATACTATAACCCGGCTATTTAGGACTGTATCCCTGCTGACTCAGACTACTTAGCCGAGGGTAACGTCACCGCCAAAAGCGGGGCCTACCACAATACTGCATTAATAACTTAATTCATTATCTTCCAATAATCCACCCTTTTAGGATTGTATCCCTGCTGACTCAAACTACTGGGGTGAGGGTAACGTCACCTTCAAAAGAGGGGCCTACTACAATAACTAAGATAATCTCTTAATTATGTGCAAAAGTGCGGAAATAATCAAAGGTTATACTAGATACGAGTCGGAACCAAGTGATTCATCTTGTCTATCTGTTTTTCTTTTATTTTTATTTTCAGCATTTTAGTTAGTTTTTATTTTTCTTAGTTTAAAACCTTTTTCTAAACTTTTATTTTGATTAGACGTTGAGGATAAACCGGTACTAAAAGCTCTTGTGTCCTTGGACGACCTCGGTATCTTACCAACGCTATACTACACTCAACGATGGGTGCACTTGCCCATATGTGTGTTTAGTGTTAGTGAAATATCGTGTTTTATAAATTTAAAACTTGGCTAAAATAAGTGTTAAAAAGGGCTTAAAATATACACCTAAAATAAGTAACACTTCACACGCATCAATAAACACAGAACAAGTTTAATGGATACTGCCTCATTCTCACTATTTATGTTGTATACAGGTCTGTTAATACTGTTGTTCCTCCTTTCTGTTCTCTTGGAACAAAGTAATACATGAGGTTGTATAGCTGCATGCGTACAAATACAAATCGATCGATTATAACTATGAAAAAGGTGTCGAGACCAGTTTTGGGTCAAGGACCAAGGTTTGAAAGCTCAACATGGACATGTGAGTCTCTGTTAATCGATTGCTTGCTTGCTTTACGATTAGTGATTTATTTGGTACTTGAAGTGTATGATGAAAGCTCCTATAATGCACTTATGACGTGCGACTACAAAAAGAAACTGACATTATGAAGTCAACTACTGATATTTCTGACTTTAATTGTTTTATTGCCATATGGACTCCAATTAGGTAGCACTTTGAACATATTTGTGTTACATTCGTGTTTATGTAAATAATTTTCAGGAGTTTATCATGAATAGTTTATCATGAATTCTTAAGGATTAGGGCTGCCTATTGATACCGAACCGAGAGCGTTAATCTTTCTAAACCATGGCTATGGCATGGAATGTAGTGTCTCCTTCAAAAGTCAGCTGATTTCTTTCACACCAGGCTACAAAGCGAATTCTAAGGTATTTTTTTTTACTATTTGTGAAAGATACAGATTTATATTTTTGCACATCAACATGAGAGGCATCTCTAATATCTATCTATAATGTATTTTAGGTTTCGTCAAGAAAGCCACAATGGCCTATTGCTTCAACCGTCGCGTCTCAAACGGGTGGGAGAAAGATCTGATCTTTCTTGCTGCCGAATAAGTTCAAGAATCCGCCAACAAGTATCTAATTTTCACCTTTATCACGACTACGAAACTGTTAAATTGATCTCGGATGAAACCATGCTAAGCACCACCCTTCTTAATTGCCGTATCTTCTAGAGATTAAGGTAACCAAAGCTTATATATACTCTTTGTAGAGCTTACATATACCCCGTCGGCTACACTTTTTCCAGCCATTAACATGATAAAGAGGAGTTGATTTTCAACTGATCGTTTGCATCATCCGACACTTTACTCTAGGTATGTCTTTTTTATTCTTTGCACTTAAGTAAATGTTTATTTACCTAAATATGGAGACGTTTCAGATCAAATTTAATCTCAAGTGTGTTAAATAAAAAAAAATTGCTAAAAATGTAACATGTCAAATATGGCATATAAGTCATAACGCTTTCAACTTCCTATACTATTATGTTCTGTTGTTATCATATGCAAAACCCGGTCATACTAAAAGTCGGCCCATGTTCTTCGATTTGCTTTTTCACCTGATGTTGTCCATCTCAAAAGATATATAAGAAGTGTTGTATCAGATATGTATAAAGAGTTATACTCATACAAATTCCCATATGATCTTTGGCGAGGTCTAGACGTATCGAACACATGTGAGTGCCTCAATTTATGTGCATGCAAGGCAAGGCTTAGGCACCTAAAACATAGGCGAATGCCTGAATCTATGTGCACGCGAGTGCTTGGTAATGTTCAGGCATTAACACCAATCCAAAATTAAACTATGTCAACTCCTTTTTTTACCAGTATTTTCTTTTTAGTCATATATCTTTCCAAGTTCCTTTACATTAGGGAATGTGGCATTAAAAAAAACTAAATTTATGCTGTGGGACTTTGATTTATAAAAAATAAGTTGGATTTTTATTACACCTGTACGACGATAACATAATTTTTTTTTCTCAAGCTTGCAGCTTTTTGTGCATTTTCGCCTAGGGGACAAGGCGAGCCTTTTGCTTCTTGAGTGCGTCTTGACCCTTTTCGCCGATTAAGGTTGAAGAATCCAAAGAATATCATATGATGTAGTTTACCAAGGATTTGGGACTTCAAAGGATGCAGCTGTTAATGGTGTGACAACTCGTATTTCAGAACCTATTTATGTGCTTAATGTAACGTATGTGAACACTATGTGACTATGTGAACTTGATGATTAATGAAATGTTATGTGTTTTGTGTAATGTATGTATGTATATAAACAAGCCCAAACGCACAACACGAACCGATCGCACAAGCCCATTCGGGCTACACTCTTGTATTCGGACCAATGGGCTGCCCATGATGGGTTCGGCCCACTCCCTTTTAGGCGCATACAAGCACCCATGTGTGGGGTTGCTTCTCATTTGTTGCAAAACACAACACACACACGCAAACCCTACTCTCCTTTCTTTCTTTCTCAAAGCCGAAGGCAACCGCCCCTCATCTCTCGAAGATCTTTCCTTGTTCGGATCAATCATTTATCCTATCCTCCTCTCAATCGGTTAGTGTTCATGATTTATGTTTGTTACATGATGTTATGATTCCATGAATTGATATAATGATTAAGTGTTGTATATATGATGAACGATGATGTTTATGTGATGATGTTTATGTGGACCGGATGTCATAATGTTAATTTAAGAACCGAATGGATGCAAGTAATCGGCTGTGTGTTTGTGTGCTTGGATTTAAAGTGATGATTGAGTATGATGTGTTGTATGATTTTAATCCCATGATCTAATAGTTTGAATGTTTTAAGATGTTGTTATGATTGAAAACATGATTAGGGTTCATAGAGATTGGATGATAAAACCTTGCTTTGATCGATAAATGGATGGTTAGAAACTGTGGATTGTGTTGATTGACTTT
The DNA here is from genome assembly GCA_030545235.1 of Helianthus tuberosus. NCBI lineage: Eukaryota > Viridiplantae > Streptophyta > Magnoliopsida > Asterales > Asteraceae > Helianthus > Helianthus tuberosus. The sequence goes on from CM060363.1 coordinate 77,435,570, forward strand.
ATGTAAAGAAGGAAACTGTTAAATGGTGTAACCGAATTGCATAAGTTTAGGAAAGTGGTAACAAATCGCACAAGAACAAATATTATCACACAAGCTTTCTGATCGCACAAGTGTCAGTCGCACAAGATGTCCCCAGTCGCACAAGACTATTGGATCGCACAAGTTGTAATGTTGTTTAACTGTTGGGCCATGTATACATGTTGGGCTGGGCTAGTTTCCAATCGCACAACCCAACTGGATCGCACAAGCCGTCCGGATCGCACAAGACCTATGTTTATTTATTGGGCCGTATTATGTTGGGATTGATTATTGGGCCGGGTTATTCTATTGGGCTTCATTTAGTGAATCGCACAAGGCTGTTGGGTTAATGAACTTGTGCGAGCCCAATCCTTTGATCGCACATGTTCGGATATGTTATGACTGTTAATCGTGATGTATGTGTTGCCATGATCAATACGTGTTCGTAACCTGTTATCTTTTGTGTAAACATACGTGCACTTTTTGAACCTAGACCTGACTTGTATGGTAACCATGTTAGGACGTGGTTGACCTCTAGCAGCTCGATTGACCTTTCGTTTATCTGCCGAGCTAACCTAAGGTGAGTTCACACTTTCTACAAAGCATGGGATTCCCAGGGGTTGGGAATGGGTTAAGGAACATGGATTCCTCGTCCTTCTTGGGTAGGACAGTACGGGTTCAGGAATATAATTCCTCGTCCTCTTGGACAGTTTACATTTCACTAGACCAAAACTCTATCACGAAGTCCCTCCTTTTTATATCGACTTAATCGCCGGGCCAATGGCGAGCGGGTCATTAGTTAGATAGCGCTATTTAGGTCTGACAAGCCTCACACCGTACCGCAGAGGACGGGCGTGAACTAATGGATCTGGGCACGTCAATGATGATAGACATTGACAGTTCAGGGCACATAAACATGACTACAGTCAGCAGTCGATATGGTAACGAGTCTAGTAGTATATACATGGGGTAGCCCCCACGGCCGAAGAGCCAGATAGTTAAACATGGGGTAGCCCCCACGGCTGGATTGCCAGAGTAAATGGGATTAAACAAAACACGTTTTCAACTATGGGGTAACCCCCACGGCAGGGATGCCTGTTAAAGGAACTGTTTTTGGAACAACTTAAAACAAACACCCAACAGTGAACTCGCTCAACTTAGTTGTTGACTCGTTACTACATGCTTTGCAGGTCACTAGGTACTTAGCTGTAGCTTGCATGGGGAAGAGTCGTTGTAGGGCATGGACATTGAGTGTTCATGAAGAACTTAAACACTTTTACTTTATGATTTGGGTTTTGAACTATCTGCTTCCGTGATAACTTAAACTATGTTTTGTTTGGACACCAATTGTATTGTGTTGGATTTTATTATTACTTACATGCTTGTTCAATATGATTGGTGGCTTGATCCTGGTCAGTCACGCCTCCAAGCGGTGATACTCCTCGTGTGGATTTTGGGGGTGTGACAAATGGCGTCGCAGTTATATCCGGAGAAATTGAAGCGTTCAAAGACTAATTTAGAAGCTGGTAAGTTTAATCATGATTCCATACAATTATTTCATCATTATGATAACATTTCATGAGCAATAAATTCAAATTGAAGTTTATTCCATTATTTATGCCTTCTGAGTGTGAGAGCCTTTAATTTCATTAGTCATTGGTTTTTGTTCCTGTCTGTTAAGAGTTCGTGTTAAAACTAAATTGGTGTTTTGGTATATATGAATCTGTAAGAAAATAGGCGATCATCTGTGAATGGAGATACGCTTTCAGGAGAGACAAGTGTTTTCGGAAAAAACGACCTGCTGGATTTACTTAAAATCATTGTGTTTTACAATGTCTTACCCATTGTGTTTTACAAATTGTGTCCGCCGCGTGCCGCTGCAACACGCGAGTGTTTTACACTTGGTGTGTTGTTGCATGATTTCGACCCGTTGTGCGTCGCCGCAATGCGTGGCGGGCAAAAACCTAGTTTTGATCGTTAAGCGCTTGACGATGCAATTGGGTTCACCATGTGGTAAACGTCTTAAAAAACCCATACTCCCAACTCCCATCCCGAGAGTGCCCCTCATAATCTTAACATCTAAACACAATCACATATATAACACATATTCATTAAGTAACGAAGTTTTTTCGCCCCAAGTACCTCGCATTTAGGAGACCCAATGTTGCCCCTAAATAACAAATCAACCACACAAAAATAATAATCACGATGCCAAATAATTTTATTAAACTATAAACCATCCTACGCCGTGTCTGTTTCCTAAAACATCAATATTATTTAAAAAGGAGTAAATTGCAATTTTTATTATCGAGGTTTGGTTACTTTTGCGACTTTCATCCAAATGTTTGTTTTTATGCATTTAGGTCCTTGTCGTTTATAAATCTTGCCATTTTCATCCTTAGAGTTGGCAATTTATTGTGATTTTCGTCACATTGGCTCTCAGGGATGAAAATGATAAGATTTCAAACTTTTTGAACGAAAATAGCACCTTTGGATGAAAGTTGAAAAAATGACCAAATTTCAGGGACGAAAATGACATTTTACTCTTTAAAAAATACAGAGTAAAGTACAATTTCAGTCCCTAGGGTTTACACCCAATCGCACATACAATCCTCATTTGAAAAAAAAAACGGTCATTCCAGACTCTATGGTGGTTGTCAATTGGAATCAATCAAGTCACTCTCACTAATTGACCGTTTGTAAATCAGTGAAAAGACTAAAATACGCCCTTAACTTTATTTACCATTTCTGTATATGAATGTATAATTAATATATTCCTTCCATATTCAAAACTCTTTCCTAATCTAATAACTAATCATCGATTATCCTTAATTCATCAGCAATATGATGTTATTAACAACAACAACCGCCCGCATTAAGACTTATAACCTGAATTGAACTCTGTTTAACCTTTAGAACTTGAAATGGGTTTGACCTTTGGGTTTGACTTTTAGAACTTGAATTGGGAATGACTTTTATAAGTTGAATTGGGATTGACCTTTGCAATTGTAAGTGAGTTTTAGTTGCAGAACATGAACAACCTTCATTATCACAGGTTTGACCAGTTATTATTATAACAACCCTCCAAAATTATTTCCGACACCCCTAATATGTTTAGAATGCCCCTATACGTCTTAAAATACACCCCGTACACAAGAAATGGCCCTAAATACCTTTAATTTCACAAAAATTAATTAAAAACAAAATTTTATAATCTGTGGCGGCCCGCGAAGGACACACCACAGGGTTACGCGGGGCGCGACGGCCAGTACACCAGGCCGCACCGGAGTGTGCCACGTGTCCGACGCGTGTGGGGTCTAGCAGTTGACTCGGCAAGCCTATAACAGGACACGTAGTCCCTGGCGGCCCGCGAAGGCTAAGCCTTAGGGCACCGCGGGGCGCGACAGCCCTGCTGATCAGCCCTATAAATTGAGTCGACGAGAACAGTTCACAAATCGTTCAGAATTCACTTCTCTCTCTCAATTCTACATAGCAATCACTATACCCGGGCATTATACCCCCCCCCCAATTAACGAACTGCCTCGTTGTAAGTATCATAACCCCCGGTTACGTATTAGATACGCAGCCCGATTGATATAGGGTTCCGTAACGGCTGTCGAGGTTCTGCCCGACGTAGTCGTTGGAATTCTGTCTCTAGGAGGGTATAACAAATGTAAATATTGGGTTATTATACTAACACGTGTGCATTGTGTAATTAATAGATAATCACCAGGAAATTACAAAGGAAAACCCTAAGATAGCAATGTGAGTAATCCTCCTTTTTGCAAACTGTTTTTACAAAACCTCAAATGATTTACATTATATTAAACAGTGATTGAGTATTTATATTCTACAATTATCGTCGGTATGTTGGGGTTTTGTATACAAAATTTGTTACTATACTGTGAGTAATAACATGACCACAAATCGGGTTGACAGTACCGTGGGTGGTAATTAAAGTAGAAAATAAACAAATGTAATTGCGAGATCGCCCTCAATGATGTAAATGGTTTTACCTATCTTGATTAAACTGGGATTCACTCATCAGTATTTCCCACTGACAAAATGTTTTAAACGCGTTTCAGGTAACAAAATGTGAAAGCCAAATAGAAGCCAGCTGGACAGCACTGAAAGCTTGGAAAAGTGGCTATAAAAGTTACCTAAATAAAGAGATATTTTATTTAAATAAAATAGGGTTTATCCCTATGAAAATGTGTGTTAGGATCCGAGGCTCATCATGATTGTGTTTGTTTGTATAATTTGAACAAATCAATAGAAATGAACAGAGTTTAAGTGCAGCGGAAATGAAAAACAAACTTTGTAAACACAATCAAATAGGAGAATAGTTTTGATAAATACATGCTTTTCATTGAGTCGAAAGATTACAATACAAATCAAAAGATTACAAAGCATGCTTACAAACTAAACTCCCCCTCAACCTGATACTCCATGGTTGATTGCACAAGATGAAAGGATTGGATCAGAGGAGAAGAACTCACTCAGTCCATCAAATGTAACAGTACATGGTACTGCTTCATTTATAGGCAAACTAAACCACTGAAGCATCTAAGCTGACGTCACCATAAAAGTGACATCTAACAACCTAACAACCTTTAACTACTGTTCCTATACAAACACTGCTAATCTAAACCACTGACTTTATACAAAACAAGTGACACACTAAACTACTGCTTTCTCCTTTCATCAGTGCTTTCCTCAAGGTTGATCAATCCTTGAGTGGGCAGTCTTTCAGCATCAGTAGATTGAACCAGCAGTGTTTACTTCTTAACAGTCTTCAGGGCTTCATCAGTAGTTTGAAGGACAGCAGCTGTTGTATACGGACAGTGGATAGAGGACATCAGATGTTATAACCACTTTCAAGGGGAAAGTTTAATGCAAACAGCTGCTTATTATGAATCCACTGTTGTGATCCGGTTTTGGCTCTTATTATCTGTTCCTCTGATAGGGTTCAATCCCAACAATCTCCCCCTGGAACAGATAATGCCAAAACCCTTCATTATTCTGGATCTTTATTGTCTCATCAGAAGTTCCCTAACTTGTCCTTTAAATTGCAATTCAAAATCCATAGAACTTGTATTCTCCTCATCCCTACATAGTATAAGCTCAAAGAGATCTTGTAGATCTTCAACACTCAGGCCCAGTGCTTGTTCCCTTGATATGTGCTTTACTTCTCCATTGGATCAGAACAGGGTCAATACATGGGTCTTTTGATCAGACATCCATTTTAGTATTTTTGAACCCAATGGGTTTCTTGGGAGAGGTTTATTTACTGATGAGTTGGGAGATTGTGGCCTTGTGAGAATTTGTTGATCAGTACTCTGTGCTTTTGCTGGTTCAGATTTTCAGCCTGATCATTACTCTGAGCTTTTGATAGTTCAGAGTTTTCAGCATGATCAGTACTCTGAACTTTTGCTGCTTCAGAGTTTTCAGCTGACATTTGTTTGAAGGCCTTTTCTATGATTTCAATTGCTGCAGCTATGTCTTCTGCAGTTTCTTGTTCAATCTGCTCTTTCCTTTTTCTTTGTTCTAGCTCAGTGACTGAAACATCTGCTGATGTGATCAGTGGTTCAGAAGTTTTGATCTGCTGTTTTGGCTTTTTATAGTCAGGCTTCTTTGGAGTGTCAGAATCTGTCATCCTTCTTTTCTTAAGCCTTTCATAAGCCTCATCTGTATACTGCTTTGTCCATTTTGCTATGGTTTTGGCAGTTCCCACCTTTGCATCCACCAGCTCTTGTTTCTTCCTCTTGTATTCTGTGGTAAGTTTATCAATGGCCTTTTTGTATTTGCTCCAGTTTGGAGCTGTCTTTTTCATACCTGGATCATTCTTGATCATCCTGATTCTGTTAGCTTCATGCTTTAGTGCAATGAGTGGCCATTCACTGAATTGTTCTTCATTAGCTGGATAAAATTTTTCTTTCATAATAAATGCAAGATAATCCTTTCTCATTTCCTTTTGTAGGACGGCTCCAGGTGGCAGATTTGACATATCTTTGCTTAGGTCTCTTGCATAATCTTCCATTTGTTAGACCTTAGTGAGTAAAAATTCCATTCTTTCTGAAATGGCTTTGTCACCTTGATCTTTGCATTCAATTCTGGCTATTATATCTGCTTGCCTGGCTTTAAGCTTTAGATATGCATCCATATTTTCTGGTTTCCTCAAGCCCATGAGAGAAGGAAATTTTCTTTTTGAAGGATTATCTTCTGTATAGAATTGTCTCATCTCATCCTTTATAGCTTCCAATTCCAGTGGATAACTTGCAGCAGTGGATACAAGGTTAGCAGGGTTTATTGCTTTGACTAGAGTTGGTGGAGTGGATGGTTGTGGCTCGACAACATTGTAAGATGCGGAGGATAAAGGAATGGGTGCTGGTATATCATCATTACCCTCATGAGATTTCCTTTTCCTTGTGTAAAGCTTTATGGGTGAAGGGGGTTTTGTTTGTGATGTGAGAATGGGTTGTATGGTGAGAGCAGTGGTAGATGGCTGGCAAACAGATGTTGAAACAGCTGGTGTTTCAACCTCTGTTGTCATTTCAACTACTGATGTGTCAGTAGATGTCTTCTGCTTTTGAGCAGGTGGTGATTTGATGGGTGGTGATGTAGTTAAAGTGATAGCTTTTGGTGGGAGTAGGGCAGTGGTTGTAGTGTGTGTTGGAGTGATGGTTTTAACAACTGCTGAAACTACTGATGTACCAACAGTTGTTGAGACAGCAGGAGTTACATCAGCTGTTTGGGTAGATGGTTTAGAAGCCTGCTTTTCCTTTTCTGGTTCAACATAAAGGCCATCATCTATTCCCTTTTTCTTCCATTTCTTAATTTTCTCCCCCTTTTTGGCATTATCTGGGGGAAATTGATCAATGAAAAGAACATTGGAAGGAGCAGTCCTAGTGGTATTCAACATGTGGGCCTTTATAGCCTTGATGTCTGCTTGGGTGTTTCTAAACCTTGATTCAATCATGTTTCTCAGTTCTTGCACATATATTGCCTGTTGCTGATCTGCCATCTGTCTTTGTTTTTCGAGCAGGGGTTGAAATAAATTCCATAGCTCATTTGTAGCAGGTGCAGGTTGTGCAGATGCTTGAGCTGGAACAGCAGTGGGTTGTGCATTTTGAGCTTTTAACAGCTGTTGCACCATATCCTTTATTTCAGCAACAGATGTTTCAAGGTTGTCAATTCTCCCCGTCAATTCCTGATATTGTAAATCATCACCGAATTTAATGGGATCATCTGATTCCCCACCATCAGTGGTTGTATCAATGTGTGACTTAGGACACGAAGCCCAAAAATCATTCATTGATGCCCCTTGTTCTTGGTACTGGGGACTTCTTCCTTCAGCACTTGATAGCCTTTTAATGGTGCCAGTGGTCATTACATACTCACTGGTTGTTATCAGAGGTGCTATAGAAGGAATTGCCTTCAAGGAAGTCTTATAGATGTAACCACTGTCCAAATGTAAACCAGTGGGTTCAACATTTGTAGTGGCTGCTTCACTTGAACTACTGACAGGAATTACTTGTAACTCCTGCAGTGTAACCTCCTCAGTTGTTGCTGGGATAGCAGAGGTATAATCATCAGACCCAGTCACTTGTGGGAGTGTGCTCTCAGTGATAGGTGATTGAGAGGAACTGGTTTGTGTCTGAGCTATATCAACTGCATGCAACAAGGGTATTATGGATTGTGGTAATGTGAGGGGTGAAGATATGGGTGTTGAAAGAGACATGTCCTTGGGATCAGGACTGAGGAAGATGTATCTAATTTAATCCAGAGCTTCATAATGTGGGGTCTCTGTGATTACAACCTGATCCTTTTGTGAGGATGTAGGAGGAGTTTGAGGCAAAGGTGGAGATCTTTCTTCCACCTGCTGTGAGGAAGTAGCAGCAGTGGTTGTAGGTGACATTTGTGTTGTCACTGGCAGTGGCTCTGGGATCTCATCTTCCAGAGTTGCCTTTGTTTTGGGTTTGTGGGGCTTTCTGGATGTTTTCTTTTTGGTCTTTTTGGTAATGGCAGGTGTGGGTTTCAAAGCAGTGGTTGTGCTGCTATGATCACCTGGAGTAGTGGGCTCAGCAGCTGATACCTGAGGAGCAGTGGTAGCTGCTAAATTCTGCTCAGGCACCTCTGCTTTTGTTTTTGAAGGTGTTAACATTCTAGTGAATGTTTCAGGTGTTAAACCTTTTATTTGAAAATAAGCACCTTGTTTTAGCAGATTTTCATTTTCCTTTCCAAATTTTTGTTTAAAATAGTAGCTTAGAAACCTTGGAAAAGGTAAAAATGATTTGCTATCAACATTTTTTACCAAGTCATCAAAGATCTCCTGGGAATAGTTATAATTTTCATTATGTAAAATAGCATAACCCAGACATTGGATCTTCAATGGTATTTTGTTAAAAGCAGTTGTTTTATTTGAAACACACATCAAAAGTGTATGGAATAAAAACCTAGGTGCAGAAGGGAAGAAACCTTTTTGTAAGGTATCTCTTTTTGTTTGTTCTGCATACCCCCTTTCCAGAAAATCAGTTTTCAACTCGCTTTTAAGAAAAAGAAGTTTTAGCTTGTTGATCATCGAGTTTAAAGACTTCTGAGATGGATTGCGGAGTAATTTGAATCGTTTTACCCTGTATGGAAGAGTTGATGGCTATGAATTTCTCGCCTTGTTTGTCAAGGGTAGCATTTTTCCAAAACTCTCTCTGGGTTTGTTGATAGATTGGAGCATCTGCTGTTAGCAAAGTTTTGTACTTTGATGCAGACATGATGTCGATGATGGAATCGAAAGTGTTGGTGGTAGTGGGTTTTGTAAGTAGACCCAAGTAATTGTGAGGAGATTTGTATGGGATTTCAATGGGTTCAGCGGCCATTTGAGTGACCTCTTTGGAAGATGAGGATGATTTTGATTTCGTCATCTTGATGAAGAAGAACGAAGGATGATTTGGGATGGAAGGTTGGAAACTGCTTTGAGAAGAGAATTTTGGAATTCAATTCGACAGTGTAAAAACCTGTTTGGGGTTTTGGTCAGGGTTTTGTTTAGGGAAAAAATGAATACTGATGTGGCAGCGGTTACAAAGATCTGATGGCTAAGAACTGACCACGTGCCAACCTCTGATGGAAAGATGAATAATGGGGGACAGTTGTTTAGGGAACCACTGATGAAGCAAATATCAGTGGTTGCAACGGTCAAGGTGAAGACAGTGGATGACTTTAACTATCAGTTGATAGTTTTATCAGTGGATAAAACACTGATTTTAAACAACAGTGCTTATCAAGAAATAAGAGAACAGGGGTTGACTTTCAGCAGTGGACAGTAGTTAGAAAGCAGATGTTTGAACAACACAGTGGTTATGGGTAAAGTAATGGTAAGGATTTTGAAAGGCTAGTATGTTAGCGACTGTTAGTGCACCAGTGGTGTAACATCCCGAAAATACAAATACTTAAATTACAATCATGTTGCAAATAAATTAGTAAAATAAACTAACTAGGAATAGCACTAACCTAGTTAGATGATGGCTTATAAGTAGTTAAAGGATTAAAACGAAACAAAAACAAAAGTTAAGGGACTGAAAGTGTTAAAATTGAAATCAGATTTAATTAATAACCAAAACACACACCAAACACACACAAAAGGTGTGTTTGGTCGACTGAAACACAAGGGGGCGACTTGGAGCTTTTCTTCAAGCCCTAAACTCTCCTAAATCTCACAAATTGAAGGTCAAGATCAGTCCCAAAACGAAATTAGAACCTGGATTAGTGATCCTCATTGCAAGGGGGTTATAAGGTATGTAAAATTTGATGAAAATTCTCTACTTGAAATTCTCATGAATTTGGGAAATCCGAAATTTGATGATGCATGTTTGTTATTTGGATAGAATAGGGATGATATAGTGTCTAGGAGAAAAACCTAGACAACAACATGTGAAATCATGTCTAAATTCTGGAAACTTCATGAACATATTAGAGGTGATTCATGGGTTTTGTGAGATTTTGATAAACACTAAGGTTTAGAGCATTATTCAAGTGTAAAATGGTTCATGGAAAGGGATTACTGAAATATGAATGTTAAATTTTATATATGAAAGCTTGATTGACGTAAATCCGGGCTAAATGATAAGTTAGGGACTTGTTATATAATCATGTAAAAATCTGCCCTTAAAGTGTTCGTAGAAATGCCTCAAAGAAGGCTTGAAACTGAAATTTAAAGTTAAAACGCATAATTGTGATGTTTAGGCAAATTATGCGACATATGATTGAAAAGGAGTTCTAAACTTATCATGATTGAACTCTATAGGAAAGGATACCGGAGCGTCGAGTGGACAAGCCGGTGGCGACTTGCGTTTGAAGGGCGTGCATTGAAGGTATGTAACTTGATTCGTTACATTGGGTAAATTTTGATAAATAGCATATGTGTAGTTGAATTGTAAAATAAAAGTTGTGTTGATTTAAAGCAATAATGTTCGCTATATTGAATAATAGGTCAAGAATTGATTAGATTTCGTTGGTAGTCATCATAATGGAGGATTCCGTAGATGAGCCAAACGGGTCGAATAATCAATTAATGCGTGGCTAACGCTTCGTAATATGGTTAATTGGTCTTTTGTTATTGTTAATAAATGACATATTAGAATACGAGAATTTAGCGTGTTGGTTTGTTTTAAATGATGAAGTCCATAAGGGTAAACTAAATGGGTCATTAAGAGAAGGTATGAATCGGATAACGGTAGTACCTTATTTGTAGATTTTGAGCTCGAGTGATGGATAGCTAATTACTAAACACGCAAACCGGTGATGGGAGCGTGGGTGTTGAAAATAAGAAATTCAAGATTTGGGTCTTCTCATAAGGAAGAGGTATCCCGTTCATGTGGGTTCGGGTAAAATGAACAAAATAGTCAAAACAACAAAACTACAGCGACTACCGTAAGTTACGGTATTGACCGTAACTTACGGTAGAGAATAAAAGTGTTACGGAAGTTTGTTACTGGCTTACGGCAGATCAGTATTGTCCAGCGGCTACCGTGACTTACGGTGGCTACCGTAAGTTACGGTAGAGCCCTGTCATGAATGTTGAACTTTGTATAACTTAGATAATCGAATTCGTTTTTTAGCGTAGTTCGATTTTACAAATTTTCTCAGATTTCTAATACTAATATTTGTCAAAATTTCCAGTTTCTAGGTATTGCAAGTATGTGGATGACGATCAAGTTGATGCTTCAAGAACCGAACACAAAATTTTTGGATGCTTCCGCCCTAATCTGATCTAGTTAAACCATGTTGTTTTGTAGACACTACTGAATGGTCAATGTTATGAAACCAGTTATTTTACTATGTTAAATACTATGGTGAAGTGTAACTTAGTTTACTAACTAAGTATTGTTAGTTATAATTTTTTTTTGTTTTTTACATATACCGCATTTCTTATGAAATTAAAAGATGGGTGTTACAAGTTGGTAATCAGAGCTTAAGGTTGTCAACAAAGTGTTCGGTTCAAGCTTGATCGATCGTCCGGTAAGAATTAATTAATTATTTTAGTAGATCCTATCTTATGTGAGAAATGAGATGCGAATTAGTGTGCATAGGAAGAGCGTGCTAACACACTCAAACCCGGAAAGTGCACCAAAAGCGAACGGTTAAAGCAAGTTATGAACTTGGCTAAACCAAAGCAAATAAAGCTATGTTATAAATGAAATGTTTAATGTTTAATGTAAACATTTCAGTTTCAAGATGTCAAAAGGAAACGATAATGATCCGGTGCCGACAAGCACCAAACAAATGAAAGAGATAATTGCCGAAGAAGTGGGGAAGGCAATTGAAGGTAGTCTATCCGGGTTTATAGACAAAATTCAAAACACGGTGTTGTCACTTGTCGAAGAACGAGTCAAAAGGTTGGAAGATAGTGTCAACCTTATGAAAGAGAAATCGGGAGAACGTAAGATATGTTCGTACAAAGAGTTTATGGCGTGTAAACCGCCAATCTACAATGGGGAGGTTGACCCAATAATATGCCAGAGATGGTTAAGCGATGTTGAAGGAGTGTTTGAAAGGACCCATTGTGACGAAAGTGACTTTGTTGCTTACGGAACGGGTCAGTTGAGGGATCAAGCCAAAGATTGGTGGGACAATAAAAAGAAGGAAATAGGAGCCGAAACGGCGAGGGCCATGACAGGGGAGGAGTTTAAGACGCCGTTTCTTAAACATCATAGTCCCAAGGCGGTCATTAATAGAATCAAGGAAGAGTTCATGCAACTTAGACACAAAGGCGAGACCATAGACAAGATCACGGCGACGTTTATGGATAAAATGAAGTTTTGCAATGAATTGGTGACGAATGAAGAACAGAAGATATACTACTACTATAACATGTTGAGCGCCGAGTATAGGGAGTTTATGACTCCTTCAAAATATGAGACCCTTACCGAGATCATAAACGTTGCTCGGGAACGGGAAATTGAATTGAAGGAACAAGTTGAAAGGGGTGAACGAAGGGCACAGGATGTGAATCCAAGCCCTACAAAGAAAGCTCGAACTGTGGAATCGGGAAAGAAAGTGGATGCTAAAGGCGGGTCGCCAAGTTGCAAGGTGTGTGGAAAGGGGCACAAGGGTGAGTGCCGCTTCAAAGACAAGCCGTGTCCGGTATATGGGAAGACGGGACACACCGCATCGTTGTATCCCGGAAAGGTTTTCGTTTGCTATAAATGTTATCAGCCCGGCCACAAAAAGTCTGAATGCCCAGAATTGGTTGGAAAGAAAGACACTAAAGAATCTCCAACGGAAGCTCCAAAGGCGAAAGCTAGGTCCTTCCAACTTACAGCAGTTGAAGCAAAGACAGAACCCGATGTGGTCTCAGGTACATTCGCAATAAACTCGATCCCCGCACGTGTATTATTTGATACGGGTGCGAATAAATCCTTTATTTCACATGGATTTATTCGACATCCTTCATTTGTGTTGACAAAATTACCTATGCCTTTAGAGGTTGAAATAGGAGATAACAAAAGTTTCATAGTATGTGATGTCTGTCAAAGCTGCAAATTAAGCATCGATGATGAAGAATACTTGATAGACCTAATCCCGATGTCAATGGGGGAATTTCAAGTGGTTGTAGGAATGGATTGGCCATCTCGACACCATGCAAAGGTCGTGTGTTTCCGCAAGGAGATAAAGCTAACATCTCCGAGCGAAAAGCACGTCACAATCTATGGCGAAAAAGGAGGCAATCATATAATATGCTCGATGATAAAAGCTCACAAGCTCATGAGGCATGGGTGTAAAGCAATTATGATATACGCGAACGAGCCCAAGAAAGAATTACCGAAGATTGGAGACGTACCCGTAGTACGTGACTTTGAAGATGTATTTTCGGATGATTTACCGGGAATGCCGCCCGAGCGGGAGGTAGAGTTCGGAATTGAACTAGTTCCGGGCGCGAAACCCGTAGCAAAAGCACCATACCGACTCGCACCATCGGAATTACAAGAATTAATGTCGTAGATTCAAGACCTACTCGATAAAGGATTCATAAGGACGAGTGTGTCTTCTTGGGGCGCGCCCGTGCTATTCGTAAAAAAGAAGGACGGAAGCATGCGCATGTGTATCGATTACCGGGAGTTGAATAAACTCACGGTAAAGAATCGATACCCGCTTTCGAGAATAGACGATCTATTCGACCAATTACAAGGTGCAAATTGGTTTTCAAAAATTGACCTTAGATCGGGGTATCACCAGCTAAGGGTCAAGGAGGAGGATGTACCGAAGACGGCTTTCCGCACGAGATACAGACATTTCGAGTTCCTCGTGATGTCATTCGGGCTAACAAATGCACCTGCGGCTTTCATGGACCTCATGAACCGGGTTTGCAAGCCGATGTTGGATAAATCGGTAATCGTGTTTATTGACGATATTCTGGTATACTCGAAAAATGAAGCAGAACATGCACGCCAATTACAAGAGGTACTAGAGACGCTCAGGCAAGAAAAGTTGTATGCGAAATTCTCGAAATGCGCCTTCTGGTTGCGAGAGGTGCAATTCCTCTGGCACATCATAAGCGCCGATGGAATATTAGTAGATCCTTCAAAGATAGAGGCCGTGTCAAAATGGAGCCCTCCGAAGAATCCTTCGAAAATTAGAAGCTTCCTAGGGCTTGTGGGATACTATAGGAGATTCATTCAAGATTTCTCCAAGATAGCGTCGCCGTTAACTAAGTTAACCCGAAAGGAGGAAAAGTACATTTGGGGTGCTGAACAAGAAAAAGCGTTTCAAACGCCAAAAGAGAAGTTAACTCAAGCTCCGGTATTAACATTGCCGGACGGGGTCAAAGATTTGGCGGTATATTCGGATGCCTCACTATCGGGGCTCGGATGCGTTCTGATGTAACGGGGCAAAGTTATAGCTTATGCCTCGAGGCAATTGAAAATACATGAAAAGAAATATCCAACGCATGGTCTCGAATTAGCTACGGTGGTGTTTGCGTTAAAAATATGGAGGCACTATTTGTATGGGGTAAAGTGCACCATATTCACCGATCACAAGAGTTTAAAATACTTCTTCGATCAAAAGGAGTTAAACATGCGACAGAGGCGATGGTTAGAAACGGTGAAGGATTTCGACTGTGAAATACACTACCATCCTGGAAAAGCAAATGTGGTGGCGGATGCTCTGAGCAGAAAAGCGGACTATGTCCCAATACGAGTAAGATCGATGCAGCTGATATTCGCTAATTTACACATATTTTAGTCCCCCGTTTTATCCCCATTTTATGCGTTTTCGGCCGTAAAACCGTCATTCGGATACTTAAAAATGTATACTTTTGTTTACAGGCCTAAAACTGCATACCAGACAAGATGATAGCGAAAACGAGGACTTTTCGGACAAAACGACAAAGCTGCGAACATTCTGTTAGAATTCTGACCTGGACGAATGGAACGGTCGTGCCACCTAATGCACGACCGTGCATATCCGACTAATGCAGTCCAGCCTGACAATGAACGAGGGTGCGACTTGGCGTGCAAGGCAATCCCGGTGACGCACGGTCGTGCGTTTGATTGCACCCCGTGCGGATTCGATGACCAGCCAAACCCCGGAACTGAACGACCAGTGCTGTTGTCCGTGCAACAAGAACCCGGAAACGAACGGTCGTGCCTAAGGAAGAACGGTCGTGCGAGACCGAAGACCGGTCAAGATCTGATGACGTCATGCAGTATGGTGCACCATACCTCCAATAATTGCAAAAAGTGAACGGTCGTGCCATAAAGTGCACGACCGTGCGAGATCGAAAAAATATAAAAAACCTGCAGAAACATTCTGCTCGTAACTCTGGACATTTTAGAAGCGATTCTGGCGATTTTCAGGCTCCAGAGGCTTCTGCTTTCACCCGGATTCAAGCCACATTGTGCCGATTAGCTTCGTTATCTTCCAGATTCTTAATCTTATGCTTGTTTATGGTTTGGTTTTCTAATCTTTCCATGATTTTGTTAATCTTTCAAGCATTTAGATTATTGTTTATGTATTATTGTAGCCTTTGGGCAAAAACACAACAATCCCTTGCTTGATTATAGCCATTAGTATGTTAATCTTTGTTTTAATGACATTTGGAAGTATTTTCTATGTTAATCTTTGATGATTAGTTTGCAACCTTGTTATTGATATTGATTTCTTGATTATAAATAATTGTGTTGGATGATTGGTACTTGGTTAGTTGAGATAGTTGAAAAATGAAGCTTAATTAATCTTGTATTAGTAAACTTTAAACTTGGTTAACTAGTTTAGCTTGGTTAAAATGTGTGCATCATGATACTAGAAATGGTTAGTGGTTTAATAAAATGTAATTATTGTTAATCAAGAAAGCTTGCCGTCACGTAAGGACCTTAACGGGTTAAATGGTGTCGTTATAAATTCTTGCCATGATTTGTTAGCTTAGTTAGTAGTTTAGGCCAAAATTGCTTTCTTGGTGAATTTATGTGTAAGATTTGTAAAATGAACTCGGTTGTGATTTAATCTAGTTTATGCTTGTCTCGGTGGTTGCATTGTGTTTATCGGTGTCGCTTTCCTTGTTTAAGTGAGGTTAGAAAACTCCTAACGGATGACTAACTTATTTTTAAGAGATTTTCATAGACATTTATCAATTGCATGTTAAAGAACAATTTTAGGTGGTTAAAGTGTCTTTATCGTTTTAACTTTCCGAATGATTGTCATGTTAGGATTCCCGAAAGGGATACTAATTGTCTAAAAATGGAAATTGACCGAATGCTTCTAGTGCCAAAACCGACTTAGTTGACATGCTTTGGTTGTGTATTAAGCAAGGCTATTTATCTATTATCTATTATGTTTTTATAAGTAATTGTTTATGCTTACTTTAGTTTATTAAAAATCAAACAACTTATGTTTTTTTTACCGGTAGTTTAGTGACAAAGTTCTAGTATTATTCCTCCGCCCATTTCCTTGGATCGATACTTGGTTCTTACCAATACTTTACTACATATGTGACGGGGTACACTTGCCTCTTTCGTGTGTGTTTTGATGTTAAAGTAATAATCACTTTTATAAATTTAAAACCGAATCGTGTGTAATTTCATTGCAAAATTATGTATATAAACGGCGCTACCAGAAAAACGTCATATCTCATTAAATGAATTATGACAACGTCTGCACATATTTCAAAAAAGAGAAGATGAAAAAGTACTACATGTATTCATGTTTTATTTTTCAAATAACGTCATAAACGTCAGATCATGACGAAGCAGGTCAGAACAAGGAAGAAAACTCACAAGTTTTCTTCAAAGATTTATCGAAAAACAAAAAAATGCGCAAGTGTATTTTCTCATAAAAAAAAATCTCCACTTTCACGCCAAAAACCCTGCAGCAAAAAGCATTTCTCTCTCATAGTCCAGTGCTCCACTTATTTGCATAAGAGCAACACTAGACTGGGGGGACTTGAAGGGGTAAGGTCCCAAAAACCTCGTTCCGAGCGTTTGGACCATACCACAACCTCGATTTTCTAACCTTCTTTAGACCTTGCGCGGCTGCACACTGGTCCAATAAAGAAGACTTAAGAGAAAAATCACAACTTCATCTTTAATCCTCTTTAGACCTTGCGCGGCCGCGCACTGGTCCAACAAAGAGGACACAGAAGGCTTAAGAGACAAATAGCAGACAACACTTACGCGCCAAAAGGAAATCATAAACCCTTGCGCTTTCTTCCATAAACAAAGGATGAAAATCCTAAGTTGAACACTCCCGCCTAAATAATATCCAGACTTGGATATTATTTACCCAATTGGTGCCACACGATAAAGAGTCACACAGGATTATGGCAATAACCTTCTAGAAAGGACCCTATCGTGCACCACTAAACGGTTACAACCGTCTGGACACGTGTCATCACCTCAGACATCCCTGAAATCACGATGATGGCATGAAGTTAGAGAGAAACCTCCACTTGGTCACTTTCCATGTGGCAAACCCCCAGCCATAGATCTAAACAGCGATCCGTGTGCACTCACGTCGGATCGAGAAACTTAACGGAAGAAGATGTAACCGCTTACGGGGTTAGCATTTTCCGTCAGCATTTCACCAACGAGTTTTCCCGCCCAAAACTCTCGGCTATAAATATGAGAACCATTCAGGTATGAAATTCAAGTTACACACACTTCGTCAGTACTTCTTCTTCTCCATTCAACACATACTTATTCTCACGCCGGAGTCGGGTCAAGGAGAGAACCCCCTTCTCACCTTGACGAGGCTAACGGTGTTTTGTTTTGCAGAGTTTACCGGAGAAGGATATCAGTCACATCGAATCAAACGAGAGAAACAACCCTTTTATGCAGAACCAAACCCCCTAGATAACTTGATTCCGGTCAATTATCTAGTGTTTCTTCATTGGCGCTCACCGATTTCTCAGTTTCATCTGTTTTTTCTCGTTTCGATTCATATTTTCTTCATTCTCTGTATCATATGGCAGAGAATTCATCATCACCGGATTTATTTATTCATTTATTCTTTTAGTTTTCGGCTCCTAAAAATCATTTTTATACAAGCCGATTCGATTTTTTTATTGTGTTGATTTTTATAAAATTTCGGGCCCATTTTCGGATTTTTATAAAATTTTCAGCCCATTTAAAATAATATTCTGTTTCTTTTCAAAAAAAAAACAGCATTATTATATTAATAAAATATTCATTGTGTTAATTTTTCGTTTGCATGTTGATGTTCTCGACCCCCGCTCCAGAAGTTGTTGAACCGTCAGACGAACCCGAGCGTGATCTAAGGAGACGTCTTCGCGCGAGATCTAGGGCGGTTGGGATACTGCTCGCAGGAGGTGAGCCGGAGCCGGTGGTACCCGCTGAAGCCGAGGGCTCACGGGAAGCAGGAAACAGAACCATGGCGGACGATGAGCGACCTTTGAATGAGACAAATCAGCCCGGAAGGGCAGGCCTGGAGCCGAGTATCCTTCAACCTACTATTGATGCACCTACTTTTGAAATTAGATCTAGTATTATTAACATGGTGCAGAATTCAGTACAGTTTGACGGGCGTGAGCATGAGGATCCCGGGAGGCATATTGCTGCTTTTCTTGCTATTTGTTCGACATTTAGGATTACAGGTGTTTCAGAGGATGCAATTTGGTTGAGATTATTTCCTTTCTCGTTGCGTGACAAAGCTAGAGCTTGGCTTATGTCACTTCCAGCCGGGTCCATCAGGACCTGGAATCAGTTGGCGGAGCAGTTTATGCAGAAATATTTTCCACCTGAGAAAACAAACAAGCTACGGAACCAGATTGTTTCCTTTCGCCAGGATGAGGGAGAGTCGTTACACGCGGCCTGGGAGAGATTTAAAGATTTGTTGATAGATGTTCCACATCATGGCTTCTCCAAGAGACAGCTGGTCTTGACGTTCTATCAGGGGCTCAGTTACCACACGCAAGAGCGATTAGACGTGAACGCAGGAGGCGATCTAGGAACTAAGACACCGACTGAAGCGTATGATATCATAGAAAAAGCTGCGTTGAAATCCAGCTCGCGTCGGGAAGGAGATAGAGGCCGGGCAACATCATCATCATCTCGCACAGGGGTACACGCGGTGGACGACTACACGGCTATTACTGCACAAATCTCGGCTCTAGCAGCGAAATTCGATAAGTCCCAGATAGCCGCGCAAGTTGGCTCGGGGTGTGACCAGTGTGGAGTGTCACACGAGCCTGGTGCGTGTTTTCAAGGAGTCGTATACGAGGGCCACGAAGAAGTGGATTTTGTGAGTAATCAGGTGAGGCCGCAGAACAACCCGTACAACAACACCTATAATCCCGGATGGAGAAATCACCCAAATTTTGGGTGGCGAGCGAATACAGGCAATCAAAACCCATTGGGGTTCACTCCGCGCGCTCCAGCGCAGCAGGGTCAGGGTCAGCAGTTCCAGCAATACAACCAACCTTACCAGCAGCGTCCATATTCATATCAGAATCAGGGCACTGGGAGTAGCTCCCAGCAGCAGGCCCCTCAGTCTAGTTCCAAGCTGGAGGATATGATGGCTCAGCCTCTTACTAGTTCCTCGAGTGCGAATCAGTTGGCTGAAAAATGCTACCAACAGAGCGAGGATCGTTTTCTTTCCCACGAGGGAGAAATGAGGAGTCACAAAGCCTCGATTCAAAATATCGAGAATCAGGTTGGTCAGCTGGCACAGATGATGTCTAAAAGGACCCCAGGTGGTCTTCCGGGCAATACAGAGCCAAACCCGGGCGGACACAGGGATGTGAATGCTGTCATGACCAGGAGTGGAAAGACTACCGGACCCGTCATATCGGATTCATCACCGATCACTGAAGCGGTCCCGACTGACACACCGGACGAGGTGCAAGCCAGGCTACGCCCAGCAAGTACAGCACAAGTCCAGGAGCCGGTCAAAGATTACACTCCTCCAGTACCTTATCCAGGCAGGCTGAAGAAGCATAAGAACGACGAACAATACGGTAAGTTCCTTGAGTTGTTTAAGCAACTACACATTAATATACCGTTTGTTGAAGCCTTGGCCCAGATGCCAAAGTATGCGAAATTCCTTAAGGACATCCTCTCGAATAAACAGAAACTCGAGGATATTTCATGTGTGGTGATGAATGAAACTTGTTCTGTCGTTTTGCAAAACCGTCTGCCCATGAAAATGGGAGATCCGGGTAGTTTTACGCTCCCGTGTTTGATTGGAAACATGTCTGTTAGCCATGCATTGGCTGACTTGGGAGCGAGTATCAACCTTATGCCATATAAGGTTTTTACTAAACTGGATCTGGGTGAGCCGTCACCCACTAGGATGAGCATTCGGTTGGCCGACCGTTCAATCAAGTATCCGTGTGGATTTGTGGAAAACATGCTTGTAAAAATCGATAAATTTGTTTTCCCCGTGGATTTTGTTATTCTTGACATGGACGAGGATTCAAGAGTACCTTTGATACTTGGACGCCCGTTCCTCAATACTGTGAGGACGATTGTTGATGTGGCAGCTGGCCAAATCACGCTCCGAGTGAATGATGAGCACGTGACATTTGATATCAAAAGATCGATGCAGCATCTGCAAAGTCACGATGATAAGCTTTATTATGTCGACACTGTCGTGTGGGGACCTAATTGGCATTACGCAGGAGGGCCATGATTTCGAGCAGCCAGTCTATCAGATTGGTGACGATGGTTCCCAGAGTCCGGAGCGGTTTCTAGAAATTGGTCATGTAGAAGAAGAGAAAGCAAAACCTTCGATTGAAGATCCACCGTCTTTGGAGTTGAAAGAACTCCCGCCACATCTCGAGTATGCATTTCTTGACGAGGAGCGTCGCTTACCGGTCATAATTTCGGCATCATTGGAAAAGGATGAGAAAAATCAGCTTCTTGAGGTTCTAAGACTTCATAAGAGAGCCATTGCATGGAAAATCATGGATATCAAAGGCATCAATCCTTCTTTTTGTACTCACAAGATTCTGATGGAAGACGAGTACAAACCGTGTGCACAGCATCAGAGGCGTTTAAATCCGAATATGCAGGACGTGGTGAAGAAGGAGGTAATTAAGTTGTTGGATGCCGGGATGATTTATCCTATATCCGATTCTGTGTGGGTTAGTCCAGTGCAGGTTGTACCCAAGAAAGGTGGTATGACTGTAGTCTCAAATGATAGGAATGAACTAATTCCTACCCGTACCGTCACTGGGTGGCGAGTTTGCATTGACTACCGCAAACTCAATGATGCTACTCGTAAGGATCACTTCCTGCTTCCATTCATCGATCAGATGTTGGAACGTCTGTCGGGGAAGTTGTATTACTGTTTCCTGGACGGGTTCTCTGGGTACTTCCAAATTCCTATAGCTCCTGAGGATCAGGAGAAGACTACCTTTACCTGCCCCTTCGGCACATTCGCCTACAGGCGTATGCCTTTTGGGTTGTGTAATGCACCAGCGACCTTCCAGAGATGCATGGTTGCAATTTTTCATGATATGATCGAGGATTCTATGGAGGTTTTCATGGATGACTTTTCGATATTTGGGGATTCCTTCGATCATTGCTTGGAAAATTTGAAAATGATGTTGACGAGGTGTGAAGAGACGAATCTGGTCCTAAACTGGGAAAAATGCCACTTTATGGTGAAAGAGGGCATAGTTCTGGGACATAAGATTTCTCATGCTGGTATGGAAGTCGGTCCAGCTAAAGTTGATGTTATTTCACGACTTACGCCTCCCACCTCTGTGAGAGCGATACGGAGCTTTCTTGGTCATGCGGGGTTCTATCGGCGATTCATAAAGGACTTTTCAAAAATCGCTAGACCCATGACCCGTTTGTTGGAGAAAGACGCTCCGTTCTGTTAGGATCTGAGGCCCTCATGAAAGTGTTTGTTTGTGTAAAGTTGCATAATCAATAGAGATGAACAAAGTTTAAGTGCAGCGGAAATGAATAACAACTTTGTAAACACAATCAAGGTGAAAATAGTTTTGAGAAAGCATATGCAATTCATTTAGTCAAAAGATTTACAATAAGAATCAAATGATTACAGATATGCTTACATACTAAGCTCCCCCTCAGCCAGATGCCCCAAGGTTGGTTTGCACAAGATGAAAGGATTGAATTGAGGAGAAGAACTCTCTCAAAACGAATCAAATGTAACAGTACAGAGTACTGCTCCATTTATAGACAAACCAAACCGCTGATGCATCTCAGCTGACGTCACCAGGAAAGCGACGTCTAACAGCCTAACAACCTGTATCTACTGTTCTTATACAAACACTGCTAAACCTAACAACTGACAATACATAAGACAGATGATATACTAAAATACTGCTCTCTCTATTCATCAGTGCTTTCATCAAGGTTGATCAGTCCTTGACTGGGCAGTGCTTTGTCATCAGCAGTTTATACCAGCAGTGCTTAATTTCCAGCAGTCTTCTAGGCTTCATCAGTAGTTATGTAGAGCAACAGTTGTATCCGGGCAGTGGATATAAGACCATCAGCTGTTGTAATCACTTTCAAGGGAGAAGACATAGTGTAAACAGCTGCTTATTGTGAATCCACTGTTGTGACCAGGTTTTGGCTTTACATTATCTGTTCCTCTGGTAGGGTTCAATCCCAACAATCTCCCCCTGGAACAGATAATGCCAAAACCTGTCTTTATTCTGGATCTTTATTACTCATCAGAAGTTCCCTTGCTTTTCTTTTGAATTCTTCTTCAAATTCTTTTGAACTTGCATCATCTTCATCCCGGCACAGTGTAAGTTCAAGGAGATCCTGCAAATCTTCAACACTAAGGCCTGGTGCTTCTTTCCTTGATATGTACTTCACTTCGCCATTGGATCTGACCAGGGTCAATACGTGGGTCTTTTGATCAGACATCCACTTTAGTACTTTTAAACCCAATGGGTTTCTTGGGAGAGATTTATTCAATGATGAGTTTGGAGAAGTTGGCCTTGTGAAAACTTGCAGACTTTCAGACATTCTTTTGAAGGCCATTTCAATAACATTGTTCGCTGCAGCTATGTCTTCTGCAGTTTCTTTTTCTATCTGCTCCTGTCTCTTTTGTTGATCTGGCTCACTGTCTAAAACTTCTGAAGTAGATGGTGATGCAGGTTTAGTTAACACCTTCTTAAAAAGGTTTTGAAGTTTTTCTGAGTTCTCTTCTTTTAGACCCATTTTCATGATGGTTTCTTTGAAGTACTCAACTTCCTTTTCCTTCACCTCTTCACTGGTCATCTGTTCTCCTTTTTCTTGGTTTGTCATAAGAGTAGATCGGAACAGTGTTTTGAGGTTTTCTATCTGCTGTTCAAGCTTCATCATTTGTTCATGCTTCTTTGAAGTGCTTGAAACAGTTAACTTCCTTTTCTTTAGCCTTTCATAGGCTTCATCAGTCTGCTGCTTTGACCATTTTGATATGGCATTGGCAGTATCCACTTTTGCATCTATCAATTCCTGTTTCTTCTTTTTGTATTCAGAAGTAAGATCAGCAATAAGCTTTTTGTACTTATTCCAATTTGGAGCTGTCTTCTTCTTACTTGGATCACTTTTCACCCTTTCAATCCTGTTTGCTTCATATTTCAAGGCAACAAGTGGCCATTCTTCAAATTGTTTTTCTTCAGCTGGATAGAATTTTTCTTTCATTATATATGCAAGATATTCTTTTCTCATTGCTTTTCGTTGATCTGTCTTTTCTTTGATCAGACCTTGTGCATATTCTTCCATCAGCTTGACTTTTGTAAGCAAAAATTCAAGTTTTTCAGAAATGGCTTCATCACCTTGATCTTTGCATTCGAGTTTAGCTCTGATCTTTGCTTGCCTTGCTTTCATCTCAAGATATTCATCCATGTCTTCTGGGACTACGAAGCCTATGAGAGAAGGAAATCTTCTTTTTGAAGGATCATCCTCGGTGTAAAATTGTTTCATCTCATTTTTCACAGCATCTAGTTCCAGTGGATATTTAGCAGCAACAGGGTCATATTTTTCATCAGTTGGCTGAGTAGTTTCTCTTTTTCTTTTGTAAAGTTTTATAGATGAAGAGGGTTTTGGTTGTGATGTAGGAATGACAAGAGCAGTGGTGGATGATTGACTAACAGCTGTTGAAACAACTGGTATTTCAACTGCTGTTGTCATTACAACTACTGATGTGTCAGTAGATGTCTTCTGCTTTTGAGCAGGGGATGAAAGTGATGAAGTACTTTTTGATGGTGGTGATGGTGGTGGTGAATCATAAGGAATGAAAACCCTTCTCCTTTTTATTGTAGGAGAGGATGATGATGTCGTTGGTGAAGCAGTGGTTTGAATGATGGACAGTGTCTGACTAACAGTGGTTGAAACAACTGGTGTCTCAACCACTGTTGTCATTACAGCAGATGTTGTAACATCTGCTGTCTTCTGCTTTTTGGCAGGAGGCAGTGGTGGTGATATGATTGTGGATGATGATGGTTGTAGAGCAGTGGTTGTTTTGGTGGTGTGTGTTGGAGTGGTGTGTGTTGAAGGGATGGCAGCTGTTTAGCTACTGACAGCAGTTTTTGTAACTACTGTTGTATCAGCTGTTTGGCTAACAGGTTTTGAGACCTGCTTTTCTTTTTCTTTTTCTTTTTCAGGCTCAATATACAGGCCATGTTCTATTCCCATCTTGTTCATTTTTCTCAACAGCTTGATATTCTCCCCCTTTTTGGCATTATCTGAAGGGGGGTTATCAAGAAATGATAGGGAAGAAGGAACTTTGCCAGATGCGCTTTGAATGCTAGCCTTTATAGCCTTGATATCCGCTTGAGTGTCTTTAAACCTTGATTCCACCATGTTGGTCAGCATTTGTACATGAATAGCATGCTTTTGATCATCCATATGTTGCTGTTTTTCAAGCATGGGTTTAAAAATATTCCAAAGCTCATTTTCAGCAAGTACATGTTGTGCAGGTGCTTGAGCAGGAACAGCAGTGGCTTGTGCTTTTTGAGCTTTTAAAATCTCTTGCACCATATCTTTAATTTCAGCAACTGAGTCTTCAAGTTTTTCAACCCTGTTCGTCAATTCCTGATATTTTAAATCATCACCCAAATTAATGGGATCATCTGATTTCCCTCCTGAAGAGGTTATACCAATGTGTGACTTAGGAACAGTGTTCCAGAGATCATCCATTGATGCCCCTTGTTCTTGGTACTGGGGACTTCTTTCTTCAGCACTCAATAAACCTTTGATGTTACTGGTGGTCAAAATAGGCTCACTAGTGGTTATCGATGGTGCTATAGAAGAAATTGCCTTCAAGGGAGTCTTACTTATGAAACAACTGTCCAACTGAAGATCTGTTGATCCATCAGTTGTAGTTGCTGCTCCACTTGAACTACTGACAAGAGTTACTTGTAACTCCTGCAGTGTAACCTCCTCAACTGTTGCTGGGATAGCAGAGGTATAAGCAACAGACCCAGTCACTTGTGGGGGTATACTCTCAGTGATAGGTGATAGAGAGGAACTGGTTTGTGTCTGTGCAATATCAACCGCATGCAACAGGGGTATTATTGATTGTGGTAGAATGATTGGTGAGGGTATGGGAGTTGAAAGAGACATGTCCTTGGGATCAGGACTGTGGAAGATAGAACCAAGTGGATCCAGAGCTTCATAATTTGGTGTCCCTGTGATTACAACCTGATCCTTTTGTGAGGATGCAGGAGGAGTTTTAGGCAATGGTTGAGATCTTTCTTCCAACTGCTGTGAGGAAGTAGCAGCAGTGGTTTGTGGTGACATTTGTGTTGTCACAGGCAGTTGCTCTGGGATCTCATCTTCCAGAGTTGCCTTTTTCTTGGGTTTAGTGGGCTTTTTGGAAGATTTTCTTTTGGTCTTTTTGGAGATGTCAGGTGTGGGTTTCAAAGCAGTGGTTGTGCTGCTCTGATCACCTGGAGCAGTGGGCTCAGCAGCAGATGTCTGAGGAGCAGTGGTAACTGCTGAAATCTGCTCAGACACCTCTGCTTTTGTTTTTATTGGTGCCATCATTCTGGAAAATGTTTCTTTTGTTAAGCCTTTTATTTGAAAATGGACACCTTGTTTGGGCAAATTTTCATCCTCTTTTTCAAATTTTTGTTTAAAGTAATAGCTCAGAAATCTTGGAAAAAGAAGAAATGATTTGCTACCAACATTCTTAACCATGTCATTGAAGATCTCCTAGGAGTAGTTGTAATCTTTATTGTTTAAAATAGCATAGCCCAGGCATTGAATCTTCAATGGTATTTCGTTAAATGCTGTTGTTTTATTTGAAACACAACTTAAAAGTGTGTGAAATAAAAACCTAGGTGCAGATGGAAAATATCCTTTTTGTAAGGTATCTACCTTTGATTGTTCTGCATATCCCCTTTTCAGAAAATCAGCTTTTAACTCGTTTTTGTCAAAGGAAGTTTTACCTTTCTGATCATCGAGTTAGAAGACTTCTGAAATTGATTGCGGAGTGATTTGAATCACTTTACCCTGTGTCGAGGAGTTAATGGCTATGGCTTTGTCATCTTGTTTTTCAAGTGTTGCCTTTTTCCAAAACTCTCTTTAGGTTTGTAGATAAATGGGAGCGTCTGCTGTCAACAAAGTTTTGTACTTTGATGCAGATAATGTGTCAATGATGGAGTCGAAAGTGTGGTTATCGGTAGGTTTTGTAAGCAGACCCAGATAATTATGAGGAGATTTGTATGGTATCTCGATGGATTCTTCGGCCGTTTGAGCGACCTCTTTTGAAGATGATGGTGATTTTGGTTTAGATTTTGATTTTGACTTCGTCATTTTGATGAAGAAGAATCGGAGAGTGTTTTGGGAAGAAAGGTTGGAAACTGCTTTGAGAAGAGAACTTTTGGAATTCAATTCGACAGTGTAAAACCCTGTTTGGGGGTTTAGGGCAGGGTTTTATTTTAGGGAAAAAATGATCGCTGATGTGGCAGCGGTTATTTTGATCGGAGGGCTAAAAACTGACCACGTGTCAAACACTGATGAACTGGATGAAGGGTGGAGAACAGTTGTTTTAAGAGCCACTGATGAATCAAGCATCAGTGGTTACAACGGTAATAATGAGGACAGTGGATGATTTTTACTATCAGTGGACAGCATATCAGTGGATAAGACACTGATTTTGAGCATCAGTGCTTGCCAAGCAAAATGAAGATTCAGTGGTTGACTTTCAGCAGTGGATAGTAATTAGGAAACAGATGTTTGAACAAAGCAATGATTAGGGTAAATGATACAGATTTGGAGGACAATTATTTCAGCAACTTGTTTTGAGAATTTTCATTCAAGGTTTTGCCACATGTCAATTTCACATTTTGAAGCTTATTCAATTTTCTGACAGTGGATTAGTACCCCAGATGATGAGAACTTTTTTTTTTTTTTTTTTTTTGCTAAGGCAACTCATTTTCGTTTGATATTCAAATTAAAACATGAGTGCCCTAATAATTTAAGCACAATTTAGCAATCAACCTTTGATAAATGTTTAAAAACAAACCTGAGTATGATATGATCTCGACATATGTACCATTTCCTTTTGACCCATTTAAGAGAAAAAAAAATAATACCAACCAAAATAAGGTACTATATCCTGACAGGTAACTGAAACAATTGCCAACAAAAACAAGCAAAAGTTCAGAATATATTATTCTAAAAAAAATGAACAATATATCCTGGTTATTCGAGAAAATCCTTTATATAAAAAAAATTAAAGGATTTTCTGAGAACAACATCAAAAAGGTCTGGCATATTTTCAAAAGAAAACGTAATCATAACTTTCTCAGGTTTATGAAAAATGGTCAGTGGTTTGACAGCAGTTGGTAGAACATTCTGAATACATTTTGACCACTGTTTGGTACCATTATCTTTGTCAGTTGATTGCAATCATGAGGACACATGGATAAATTTTTGAACATTTGTCTAGTCCTCTTTGGAGTTCATTCATGGAAATCAAAACCTTTTTCTGAACAGATGAATGCACATAGTTGCTTAATAACCATTATTACCCTAAACTTTGACTCATAAGTGTTTTATGTTTATACTATTTTCTTTTGACTTCAAAAGTTTTGAGATAAACACACTTCTGAGTTTTTGTGAATTTTCTTAATGTATTTTAACATAGTTGATTTTGTCCTTTTGAGGAACTCAACCTGTTTTCAACACATAAGATCTGAATGACTAAAGTTTTAATTTCCCTCTTTTTATGTTATCAAAAACACTAATGTTTTATGAACATAGGTTTTTGTTAATCTGAGGTTCATACTTTAGCATTTTAATAAGGTGACATCACAATCTTCATAACAGCAATTGAAATCAATTTTGAAAATATGAAATAATCCCATAGTTTAGCAGATATGTTTTCAGATCTGAAAACTATGAGTGACTTATGCATGATATCACTTGTTGTGTGAGATTTGTGTGTCATATGACATCTTGGTTGATTTACAGAGTTTTTGAATAACCATTTTGATCATAATTTACTCGTTACTCTGTTTTTCAACTGAATACAACCATCCTTAGTATCAATGAATTTTGAGCCGAACTGTTATGTCAAATTGATTGTTAGATCGAATTTGACTGTCCAGGCTCTGATACCAATTGTTAGGATCTGAGGCCCTCATGAAAGTGTTTATTTGTGTAAAGTTGCATAATCAATAGAGATGAACAAAGTTTAAGTACAGCGGAAATGAATAACAACTTTGTAAACATAATCAAGGTGAAAATAGTTTTGAGAAAGCATATGCAATTCATTTAGTCAAAAGATTTACAATAAGAATCAAATGATTACAGATATGCTTATATACTAAGCTCCCCCTCAGCCAGATGCCCCAAGGTTGGTTTGCACAAGATGAAAGGATTGAATTGAGGAGAAGAACTCTCTCAAAACGAATCAAATGTAACAGTACAAAGTACTGCTCCATTTATAGACAAACCAAACCGCTGATGCATCTCAGCTGACGTCACCAGGAAAGCGACGTCTAACAGCCTAACAACCTGTATCTACTGTTCTTATACAAACACTGCTAAACCTAACAACTGACAATACATAAGACAGATGATATACTAAAATACTGCTCTCTCTATTCATCAGTGCTTTCATCAAGGTTGATCAGTCCTTGACTGGGCAGTGCTTTGTCATCAGCAGTTTATACCAGCAGTGCTTAATTTCCAGCAGTCTTCTAGGCTTCATCAGTAGTTATGTAGAGCAGCAGTTGTATCCGGGCAGTGGATATAAGACCACCAGCTGTTGTAATCACTTTCAAGGGAGAAGACATAGTGTAAACAGCTGCTTATTGTGAATCCACTGTTGTGACCAGGTTTTGGCTTTACATTATCTGTTCCTCTGGTAGGGTTCAATCCCAACACGTTCGTATTTGGAGATGATTGCTTGAGGGTTTTTGACCTTCTCAAGCAAAAGTTGATTGAGGCCCCTATTTTAGTTGCACCGGACTGGAGTCTGCCATTTGAAATTATGTGCGACGCGAGTGATTACGCTATAGGGGGCATTTTAGGACAGAAGAAAGAAAAGCACTTTCACCCGATCTATTATGCGAGCAAGACTCTTCACGACGCTCAGGAGCATTACACCACGACTGAAAAAGAGCTCTTAGCAGTTGTTTTCGCATTTGATAAATTTAGATCGTATTTGGTGCTTTCGAAAACCGTTGTGTATACTGATCACGCAGCCATTAGATATCTCTTCAGCAAACAGGACGCCAAACCGCGTCTAATCAGATGGATCTTGTTGCTGCAAGAGTTTGATATTGAAATTCAAGACAAAAAGGGTGCATTGAATGTAGCGGCTGACCATCTATCTCGGTTAGAGCATGGAGACATCGAGAACTCGCGTTGGGATTCAATCAATGACAATTTCCCACACGAGTCGTTGATGAGTGTAGAGATATGCGATGAGTCACCTTGGTTCGCCGACTATGCGAACTATCTTGCTTGCGGGATTCTGATAAAAGGGTTGACTCACCAACAAAAGAGGAAATTCTTTTCGGATGTCAAGTACTACATTTGGGACGATCCTTTCTTATTCAGGGTGGGTGCTGATCAGGTGATCAGAAGATGTGTTTCTGGGAAAGAGGCGACCGATATTCTGCGTCATTGTCACGAGGGACCTACCGGAGGCCACCATGGAGCCAATTTCACCGCCAAGGTGTTGGATTCCGGGTTTTATTGGCCGACTATTTTTCGTGACGCGCAGAGTTGGGTAAAAGCGTGCGATGCCTGTCAAAGGGCGACGAATATATCAGCACGCGACGAAATGCCCCAGAACTGGATACAAGTTTGTGAAGTCTTTGACATTTGGGGGATAGACTTCATGGGACTGTTTCCCCCCTAACGAGGTAACAAGTACATCCTGGTCGCAGTTGACTATGTATCAAAGTGGGCGGAGGCACAGGCCTTACCCACAAATGACGCCAGGGTGGTCGTGAGATTCTTGAAAAGTTTGTTCGCCCGATTTGGCGCTCCGAAAGCGCTTATTAGTGACAGAGGGACTCATTTCTGTAATACGCAGCTTGAAAAGGCTTTGTCCCGTTACGGTGTGCATCATCGTTTGTCCACACCTTATCATCCGCAGACGAGCGGGCAGGTGGAAGTTACTAATCGAGGGCTAAAGCGCATCCTTGAGCGGTCTGTTGGTGTGAACCACAAGGAGTGGTCGGACAAACTCGACGAGGCATTGTGGGCATTCCGTACAGCTTACAAGACCCCTATTGGGACTACTCCCTTTAGGTTGGTATACGGAAAAGCATGCCATTTACCGGTAGAGTTGGAGCATAAAGCTATGTGGGCTTTGAAAACTGCGAATCTGGACTTGAAAACCGGAGTTGAAGCCCGGTTTCTCCAGATCCATGAATTAGAGGAGCTGCGACAACAAGCTTATGAGAGCTCCATCCTCTACAAAGAGCGCACGAAGAAATTTCACGACAAACGCTTGAAGGACCACAAAGAATTCCAAGCGGGTGATCTTGTTCTTCTTTACAATTCACGGCTGCGCTTATTTCTAGGGAAGCTTCATTCACGTTGGATAGGACCATACACAGTTAAGGAGGTATTTCCATATGGTACTGTTGCAATAGAGAACGCAGATGGCGTTACTGTCACACCCCCAAAATCCACCTGCGGAGTATCACCGCTTGGGAGCGTGACTGACCAGGATCAAGCCACCAATCATATCGAACAAATGTAAATAGTAATGTATTTCAAACAAACCACTATGAAAGGTGTTCAAAACATGAGTATAATTCAATGTTTAGCGGAAGCATAAAAGTAAACCCAATCATAAGTATAAGTATGAAATGGCATAACGTCAAATCAAGCATTTATGATCCATGTCCACAACGACCGCGCCTCCCGTGCAAGCTCCATAAGTACCTAAGGTCCTGCAAGGCATGTAACAGAGAGTCAACAACTAGTTGAGCGAGTTCACAGAAAGTAAATGCGTAATAGTAAGTTCGTATGTAACATGTGGCTCTACTGGGCCGATAGTGCATTCTATTGGTGGGGGCTTCCCGTGTTGTATACCCACTAGACTATTCGTAACCATAAGTATCCTTCCCAATCCGAGGATAGTAGTAAGTATAATTTTACGTAGGTTTTACGTAAGTGCCCTTCCCAACCGAGGACAGTACGTAGCGAGTACGTAGGTTTAGCGCTGGCGTCCTTCCCAATCCGAGGACGGTAGTACGTAGGTTTAGCACTGGCGTCCTTCCCAATCCGAGGACGGTAGTACGTACATTTTACGTAGGTTTAGTGCTGGTGTCCTTCCCAATCCGAGGACAGTACGTAGGCTTTGCGTAGAATTTGGCACAGGCATCCTTCCCAACCGAGGACCGTGGTAAGTAGTCTAGTGGTAATGTAAGTACAAGTAGCCATTCAATCTCATTCCCAACCCAACTGGGGAATCCCATGCCTTGGTAAGAGTGTGAACTCACCTTGGTTTGCTCGGTATGCTAAGTATGTGCTCGCAAATAAATCAATCACGTCCTAGAGTATGCACGTATAGAATAATCAGTTTGTGTTCAAGTTGTTCACGTATAAGCAAGTAGTACGTATTCGCAAGCATTCAAGTCATGTTTATTATTTAACAGCAGTTAAATATCTTAGTTAACTTCTAACAGAGTTAAGTCATGTTACTGTGCAAAACATTCAAGTCGGCGAAACACATAAGTTGGCGAATCACAATATTGACGAAACACATATCCTGTTTCGTCGAGTCTTGTTTGGCGAAACAGGATTTCTATCTCGTCGACTTTCCTTGGCGAAACACTTTCTGTTTCGCCAAGATGTCTGTTTCGTCGAGTTATCAGTTACGTCGTATAATCAGTTACGTGAAAAATCTGTTACATGGTAACCCTAATTCTGTCGTCACATCATGCGAGGTATTGGAACAATCATCATACAATCATACCGTCATCACTAAGACAAATCAAAACAATATGCTTATCAATTATCAACTAATATGCTCAGTAGTCTAGACTCATTAAATCTATACACAAACTCATCATTGAAATAACCATTCATGGCCGACAAGATTATATTGTTGTCATGTTGCTATATGATTAAACACCAATATATTATAATTCTATTGAACCACAATAAAAGACCACATGTAAGTCTGACTGAATTCATATGGAATATTGATTTAATTGGACCACAAATTGATAACTCACATGCATATATGGAATATTAAAACGGCTGACAGTTTACACAAACATGCTATCGACTTTGAAGTTCTTCATCTTTCACGTGTATTGTCAGTATATTCGCACATAAACCGATATCAGCCATTAACATACAATCAACTAATTATTCATGCAAGATACTATCAACTACTAGTGATTCCAACTATACAGTTAACAAGCAATTCATGTAAAGGTTGGACACTAACCGGAAATCTGAGTTGATCAAAATGATATTGCAAATGAGGGAAAGGGTTTCTACTGTTGCCGTCGTTCTCTAGGGATAGATGCTCTAGGGTTTTCGGTTGTGATGATAAGTTTCACGAATGAAACAGTTTTGTGATATAAAACTCGCGTAACAAGGTTGGGCCCATAACTGGGCTTCGGCGTATTACTGGGCCGGCGAAACAGTTTTGTTTCGTCGAGATGTCTTATGGCGAAACACTATTGTTTCGAGTATATTCATGTGTTACACAGTTTAGGTGATTTTCTAAAATACTAAGCCACATGTTATCATATCAATCACATACATGCAACACTCACAAAACCATACGTTTTATCATATCACAATGTACAGTTACAAGTCAAACAACTAAACAGTCCAAGTCAACGTGCAATAAATGCGAATAAAGAATGTCGGAAACTCGAGTTGTCACATTATCCCCAACTTGAAAGAAATTTCGTCCCGAAATTTAGCATGCGGTTACTGAGGAAGCTAGGTAAGTTGTATCGTTTACTGGTTTTCCTGGGGTGTCACATCATCCCCCCGTTGATTTGGAATTTCGTCCCGAAATTCTGCAGTAGTAGCTTCAGCCTCAGTAGTAGTTGCATTGGTTCCGAATAACTGGGGATATTTGAGTTCCATTTGATCTTCTCGTTCCCAGGTATACTCTGGGCCACGACGGGAGTTCCAACGAACTCGTACAAGAGGGATTCTCGTGTTCTTGAGGACCTTAACATCCCGGTCCGTGATTTCAACAGGTTCCTCGACGAAGTGCAACCGTTCGTCGATAGTGAGTTCCTTCAAGGGAACTATGTGGGTCTCATCTGACGTACACTTCTTCAGATTCGACACGTGAAAGACGTTGTGAACTGCACTGAGTTCAGGTGGTAAGTTCAGTCTGTAGGCCACTTTGCCTATTTTCTCGATAACTTCGAAAGGTCCGACGTATTGTGGATTGAGTTTGCCGCGTTTGCCAAAGCGAACCACACCCTTCCAGGGCGAAACTTTGAGTAGCGCTCGATCCCCAACCTGGAATTCGAGTAGTTTCCTGTCTTTATCAGCGTATACTTTCTGACGGTCACGAGCTGCCGCCATGCGTTGTCGTATTTGTGCAATCTTTTCAGTAGTATCAACTACCATTTCTGGACCTGTGATTTGACTTTCTCCCACCTCTGCCCAACAGAGAGGTGACCGGCATTTACGCCCGTACAATGCCTCGAATGGAGCAGCTTTAATGCTGGTGTGGTAGCTGTTATTGTATGAAAATTCCACAAGTGGCAGATGCTTTTCCCAACCGTTGCCAAAGTCTATTACGCACGCCCGAAGCATGTCTTCTAGAGTTTGAATCGTGCGCTCAGACTGTCCATCCGTCTGAGGATGATACGCCGTGCTCATGTCTAAACGAGAGCCAAAAGATTTATGCATTGCTTGCCACAGTTCTGAAGTAAAATGAGCGTCGCGATCAGAGATAATAGAGGTGGGCACACCGTGCCTCGAAACAACTTCCCTAAGATATACGTCTGCTAGTGTGGAGAACTTATCCGTTTCTTTGATTGCTAGGAAGTGAGCAGACTTAGTGAGTCGATCCACGATCACCCAAATAGTGTCATTTCCGCGCTGGGATCTAGGTAAGCCAGTAACAAAATCCATGGAAATTTGCTCCCATTTCCATTGTGGTATCTCAGGTTGTTGGAGTGGTCCTGACGGTTTCTGATATTCTGCCTTGACTCTCGCACAAGTCAAGCATTTGCTAACGTATGTGGCTATGTGGGCCTTCATGCTAGGCCACCAGTATGTAGTCTTAATATCGTGGTACATTTTATCCGAACCAGGGTGTACCGAGTAGCGAGACTTGTGAGCTTCATCCATTACCAGCTCGCGTAAGTTGCCGTACAGTGGGACCCAAATGCGTCCTGTGACGTAGTAAGCACCATCTTCCTTCTGTTCTAAACGTTGCCTTGAGCCGCGTAGAGCTTCAGCCCTGACGTTTTCTGGCTTCAATGCTTCTACCTGAGCATTTCGTATCTGAGAAGGAAGACTAGACTGTATAGTGAGTTGTAAGGCTCGTACGCGCTTAGGCGCGGTGTCCTTTCGACTGAGGGCGTCAGCCACAACATTGGCTTTGCCTGGGTGGTACCGGATTGAGCATTCGCAGTCGTTTAGCAGTTCGACCCATCGTCGTTGTCGCATATTCAATTCCTTCTGTTTGAAGATATGTTCGAGGCTTCTGTGATCCGTGTAGATTGCGCACTTGGTACCATACAAATAGTGTCGCCATATCTTAAGTGCAAAAACAACCGCTCCCAGCTCTAAATCATGCGTAGTGTAGTTTCGTTCGTGAATCTTAAGTTGGCGCGAAGCATAAGCAATAACTTTATCCCGCTGCATCAACACACATCCAAGACCCTGGATAGATGCGTCGCAGTAGACTACAAAAATCGTCCGTGCCTTCAGGCAATGAGAGAATAGGTGCGCTACAGAGTCTATCCTTTAAGTGCTGAAACGCTGTTTTCTGTGCATTTCCCCAACGGTAAACAACACCCTTCTGCGTCAGTAGTGTAAGTGGCTGAGCAATCTTTGAGAAGTCTTTGATGAACCGTCTATAATAACCCGCCAAACCCAAGAATTGACGTATTTCCATTGGTGTGCGAGGTGCAGGCCAGTTCTTGATCGAATCTACCTTGGATGGATCAACATGAATCCCATCCTTGTTTACCACGTGGCCTAGAAAGTGGACTTCACGAAGCCAAAAGTCACATTTTGAAAATTTAGCGTATAGTTGTTCCGTTCGAAGAAGTTCCAAAATAAGTCGTAAATGATGCTCGTGCTCCTCCTGACTCTTCGAATAAATCAGGATGTCATCGATGAAAACAATGACGAACTTGTCAAGATAGGGTTTGCACACCCTGTTCATAAGGTCCATAAAAACTGCAGGCGCGTTCGTCAACCCGAAAGGCATGGCCAGAAACTCGTAATGGCCGTAGCGTGTTCTGAACGCTGTTTTGGAGACGTCCTCATCCCGGACTCTCAGTTGATGATACCCTGACCTTAGATCAATCTTCGAGTAATAGCTCGACCCTTGCAACTGGTCGAATAAGTCGTCGATGCGTGGAGGAGGATAGCGATTCTTCACAGTCACCTTGTTCAATTCGCGGTAGTCTATACACATGCGGAAGGTACCATCCTTCTTCTTTACAAATAGTACTGGAGCTCCCCAAGGCGAAGAGCTAGGACGTATGAAATCCTTTTCCAAGAGTTCTTGCAGTTTCTTAGACAGCTCTTCCAGTTAAGTTGGAGCTAGGCGATAAGGTGCTCGAGCTATAGGTGCTACTCTAGGAGTTTGTCGCCATGAATCACCAAAGGTTCTTAACCAGCACGAGGAATGCGGATGATCTTTTCTTTGCAAAGAGTCTCTGCTCGATGTTGAGTTAGCCAATCCACACCAATATCGATGTCAGAACCATCACAACGCTGGGGTCATTCCTAGTATCACCCTGACCAATCACGAACACTCGACCCCTGGCACCATTGCCATCGTTATTACCCCCGTTGCTGTCTTCACTAGTTCCCGTTTCCTTGGTTGGGGTTCTGATTCTGGTTCTGGTTCAACCGTGGGCAGTGTCTCTTGAAGTGACCTTCAGCACTACACTGATAACATCCCTTGTTACCCTGCTGTTGCTGCTGATTCTATAGATCTTGTGTCTGTTGTTGTTGGTTCTGGCTTGCAGGACGTGAGTTTCTACCATCTTTGGCTCCATGACCAAACTTGTCGCATCATTGACAATGATTTCGGTTGCACTGCCCGCTGTGGTGCAAGTTACATCGTTTGCACTTTGGGTGGTTTCCCCTGTATCCACCCTGCCCTTGACTACTAAAAGGTTGCTGACCAGGACTTTGGTTGTCATCGATCTTTAACTGCTGTGCCTGGGACGGAATCGTAGTCGAACCCTTGCTAGAGGTTCCATCCCACTTTCATTTGTTGTCACTGGGAATAGCAGAAGTAGTAGTAGTAGTACCAATACGTCTAGGCAGCTTGTTCTGTTCCACTGCCTGGTCTGTGAGACGATGAGCAAGATAAGTAACATCTTGAATAGTAGCAAGATTAGCAGTCATCACATGGCTTTGAATTTCTGGTACTAAGCCTTTGAGGTACAGCTCAATGCTCTTGATGGGAGGATCCACCATGGTTGGACACAAAATTGCCAGTTTGTTGGATTGTTATCGTGCACGCTTCTATCTCTAACCCCGTCATCTTCATGTTAAAGAACTCCACTTCCAACTTGTGGATGGCATCATAACTACTGTATTCACGTTTGATTGGTTCCTTAAAATCATTCCATGGGGTGGCATTAGCAGCCGCCAACCCCGGTATCGTAACTTGCGTGTTCCACCAAGTTTGCGCAGTGCCTTCGAGAATATCAGTGGCATATTTCACCTTACGAACCTCAGGTCATTCGCACATTTGAAGGCCGATTCGAGTGTCGCTGAAAGTAGTAGGACGACAGTCCATAAAAGTCGTGTATGTGCACACAGGTGGCTGAGCGTGTTGACTTGTCGTGTGCGTAAGAGTAATCAAAATTAAGCACAAGTGTTGAGTTACGAGAGTAGGATCTAAAGATCCTAGAGTAAGTGGTGATGGCAGGTTACACCTCCTGCCTGGGCAGCTGCGAGTGCTGCAGTAACTTGTTCAGTGATCGAAGCCGCCAACTGGGCTTGAGTTAGGTTAACGCGTCCACTCATGATCTTGACATCAAGGAGAATATGTGGGTGAGAGGTTCGCGAATAGTGCGAAGAGAGTGAGCACACAAGTGTTCTCATGCAACAACAATTAGTGAGCATTGTAATCTAAGCATACCACGAGCAAAGTTCTATGTAATTCTAGTATGTAGGCAATAAACATAAACCTTATTACCTAGGATGTCGAGTCTTGCACGTGGAGCGAAGCGTCGTTGTGGATCGTTGAGAGCACTGTTCTGGTTATAGTCTGGTTTTAATAAAAACGTTTTCCCCATATTAAAACCAAGTTCTCTATAACCAATGGCTCTGATACCAATCTGTCACACCCCCAAAATCCACCTGCGGAGTATCACCGCTTGGGAGCGTGACTGACCAGGATCAAGCCACCAATCATATCGAACAAATGTAAATAGTAATGTATTTCAAACAAACCACTATGAAAGGTGTTCAAAACATGAGTATAATTCAATGTTTAGCGGAAGCATAAAAGTAAACCCAATCATAAGTATAAGTATGAAATGGCATAACGTCAAATCAAGCATTTATGATCCATGTCCACAACGACCGCGCCTCCCGTGCAAGCTCCATAAGTACCTAAGGTCCTGCAAGGCATGTAACAGAGAGTCAACAACTAGTTGAGCGAGTTCACAGAAAGTAAATGCGTAATAGTAAGTTCGTATGTAACATGTGGCTCTACTGGGCCGATAGTGCATTCTATTGGTGGGGGCTTCCCGTGTTGTATACCCACTAGACTATTCGTAACCATAAGTATCCTTCCCAATCCGAGGATAGTAGTAAGTATAATTTTACGTAGGTTTTACGTAAGTGCCCTTCCCAACCGAGGACAGTACGTAGCGAGTACGTAGGTTTAGCGCTGGCGTCCTTCCCAATCCGAGGACGGTAGTACGTAGGTTTAGCACTGGCGTCCTTCCCAATCCGAGGACGGTAGTACGTAGATTTTACGTAGGTTTAGTGCTGGTGTCCTTCCCAATCCGAGGACAGTACGTAGGCTTTGCGTAGAATTTGGCACAGGCATCCTTCCCAACCGAGGACCGTGGTAAGTAGTCTAGTGGTAATGTAAGTACAAGTAGCCATTCAATCTCATTCCCAACCCAACTGGGGAATCCCATGCCTTGGTAAGAGTGTGAACTCACCTTGGTTTGCTCGGTATGCTAAGTATGTGCTCGCAAATAAATCAATCACGTCCTAGAGTATGCACGTATAGAATAATCAGTTTGTGTTCAAGTTGTTCACGTATAAGCAAGTAGTACGTATTCGCAAGCATTCAAGTCATGTTTATTATTTAACAGCAGTTAAATATCTTAGTTAACTTCTAACAGAGTTAAGTCATGTTACTGTGCAAAACATTCAAGTCGGCGAAACACATAAGTTGGCGAATCACAATATTGACGAAACACATATCCTGTTTCGTCGAGTCTTGTTTGGCGAAACAGGATTTCTATCTCGTCGACTTTCCTTGGCGAAACACTTTCTGTTTCGCCAAGATGTCTGTTTCGTCGAGTTATCAGTTACGTCGTATAATCAGTTACGTGAAAAATCTGTTACATGGTAACCCTAATTCTGTCGTCACATCATGCGAGGTATTGGAACAATCATCATACAATCATACCGTCATCACTAAGACAAATCAAAACAATATGCTTATCAATTATCAACTAATATGCTCAGTAGTCTAGACTCATTAAATCTATACACAAACTCATCATTGAAATAACCATTCATGGCCGACAAGATTATATTGTTGTCATGTTGCTATATGATTAAACACCAATATATTATAATTCTATTGAACCACAATAAAAGACCACATGTAAGTCTGACTGAATTCATATGGAATATTGATTTAATTGGACCACAAATTGATAACTCACATGCATATATGGAATATTAAAACGGCTGACAGTTTACACAAACATGCTATCGACTTTGAAGTTCTTCATCTTTCACGTGTATTGTCAGTATATTCGCACATAAACCGATATCAGCCATTAACATACAATCAACTAATTATTCATGCAAGATACTATCAACTACTAGTGATTCCAACTATACAGTTAACAAGCAATTCATGTAAAGGTTGGACACTAACCGGAAATCTGAGTTGATCAAAATGATATTGCAAATGAGGGAAAGGGTTTCTACTGTTGCCGTCGTTCTCTAGGGATAGATGCTCTAGGGTTTTCGGTTGTGATGATAAGTTTCACGAATGAAACAGTTTTGTGATATAAAACTCGCGTAACAAGGTTGGGCCCATAACTGGGCTTCGGCGTATTACTGGGCCGGCGAAACAGTTTTGTTTCGTCGAGATGTCTTATGGCGAAACACTATTGTTTCGAGTATATTCATGTGTTACACAGTTTAGGTGATTTTCTAAAATACTAAGCCACATGTTATCATATCAATCACATACATGCAACACTCACAAAACCATACGTTTTATCATATCACAATGTACAGTTACAAGTCAAACAACTAAACAGTCCAAGTCAACGTGTAATAAATGCGAATAAAGAATGTCGGAAACTCGAGTTGTCACAGTTACATTCAAAGTAAATGGACATCGGTTGAAGTTGTACGTTGCCGGGCCGATTGAGTCGGCGGTGGAGGTAATCGAGCTCCAAACCCCGCACACATCATAAGTGTGGGGAGGAGAGAGTCTACGCTACTGACTCGCGGACCAAAAATGTAGCAAGAACGTCAAAAGCTCTTTAGGGGTAGTATCGTCTTTTTATTGTTTTTCTAGTTTTAGCGTAATTTAGATGCGTTTGTTAGTTTCCGTTAGTTTGTACAATTTTCTTACGTACCGGGCGAAGGTTCTATGTTGCGATATTGATTAAACAGTTTGCGTGTTGAAAAAATGGCGAAAAACGGCCAAAACAGTTGCTGGAAATGGCTTCTGTAGAAAAAACTGATCTGCAGCTGTTGCACGACCATGCCTCGAGTCGCACGACCGTGCGTTTTTGAGCTGGCTTGCACGACGAGTCGCACCCCCGGTGCATCTCCGAGAACAGCGTGCTGGGTTTGAGCGATGTCGGTGACGCAAGACCGTGCGATAGGTCGAACGACCGTGCGTCAGGCTGAGGGCAGTTTTGTCATTTGGTAGTATAAATACCCTCATCTGCAGCCCCCATTCACAATTCACGAAAACCCTAGTCACACCAGCCGTTCCAGACCGTTTTTGCCTCAAATCGCACGGTTTCTTCGCACGGGTTCACACACTTCTTCGCACGGTACGTTCCTTCTTGTAGTTTTTCTGTTTCTTCGCTTTCTAGGTTAGATTCATCCGATTCTTCAAGGCTTTTTAGGGTTCTCTTCATAAATACAAACGAAACCCTAACCCTTGTTTGAATCGTGCATATCGTGAACACCCGGTTGACTTTCCGACCCCTGTTGGCCCAAAACTTGTTGAAATTTTGCAAAAATCAGGCTGTTCAAGTTCAGGGGTCGGATTCTGCAAAAACATGGTCGAACGGTCGTTCCTCATATGGAACGGTCGTTCTTTGCCGGCTGTTCATGTTGGATTTCAGGTTGGTCCGGTGATGCACGGTGGTGCGATTTACTGCACGCCGTGCAGATGCGACAAATTCCGGCCATCCTTGCTTGTTCTCAGCGACACATGACCGTGCGTCTCGTCGCACGTCCGTGCGACAGGCCCAGATCAGAATAACAGTTTCTTCATAAGTTGGTGTTCTGCTGTTTTTGAGTGAAATTTTTCATGTTCCCGCTTTTCTAACGATATTCCTCTTACAGATGGACCATCCTTTCCTGCAATTTAACCCCGATGATGAGCGAGAAGCTCTTTGTATCCTGAGACGTGACGCCTTATGGAGAAGGCGAGGGCAATTCGGAGTCCCCCGGAGGCTGGATTGGGAGGTTATGAGGGAGCTAAATCAGTATGACAGACTTGAAAACATGCTCACTATCCCACTTGTGCGCTTAATATCTATCAACCGCCCAGTCTATCATGAACTAACGATAGAGTTCTTCTCTACATATGCCTACGAAAAACCAATTGCTCATAGAAGGCCAAAATTCCGCTACAAGGAGCGGATAACTTTCAGGTTGGGTGGACAATGGCACACTTGGTCAGTGGGTCGATTGGGTAGGAGGCTTGGAATTTATACATGGGAAGACATGGATTCCGTATTCTTCACGGAGCAGTTTACCTTTCCAACTGATGCAGCACGGGATTCGTTTTGGGCTGAAAATGCAATTGGTGACCCTTACAACCCGAGAATGTCTAAAGCTTCAAGATTGAAAGACCTTTTGGTTCGAGTGATGCATCATGTATTTAGCCACACTATTTGCGGCCACATGGACAGTTTAGGGAACTGTCCAACACCGGATTTGATTTTTCTATACGCGCTGGTTGATGGAGTACATATCAACCTAGCCGCAAGGATGGCTGAATACTTTGTGAAGAGCTCAGGGAGGACACCCAACAGTCAAATTCATGGCGGTCAGTATGTGACCGAAATTGCTTACAACCTAGGGTTGATGACTGATGAGGTGCTTGAGAGTCTCACTCATGTGACCGATGGTGTTTATGTTGATATTCGGTCATTGAAAGCAATGGGGTTGATTATTGAGTTGGATCGGGGGGATAGATTGAGGGGTCTAAACAACGAGGTCTGGGACCCGTTGCCTCCTGCTGAGGAGGAAGATGAGGATGTAGAAATGGGGGAGTAGCATGCAGTGCAGCATCAGGAGCAGCACCAACCACACACACCACCACATTCACCACAGCACCATGATTACTACCAGTACCAGGACTGGCCAGAGTTTTACCAGCAGTTCCAACAGATACGAGTTACGCAGGAGCAGCATGGTACTTATATAGACCAGATTAGGACTAGTCAGGACCAGATCAGCGCTAGTCAGGATTAGCTCAGGGCTACTCAGGATCAGCTTAGGGCGAATCAGGACAGTTTGTATCAGGGGGTGAGTGCTGGATTTTCATACCTATTTGGGGAGATGCATCATGCCTATCCCGACTACTTTCAGCATCCCCCACAGTTCCCACCATGGAACCCACCTGGTTATGGTGATACGGGCCCGTCCTTCACAAGAGATGATGATGGTGACGACGAGTAGGAGGCGGTGGATTTGGTCGTTTGTGGTTTTATTATTTCCGTACTTTGTTTATTTTGGGGTGTTCATTTTGGTTGTTATGTCAAACACCCCCGGTTATGTACGCTTTATTTTCAGACGCTTTACTTTTTATGTCTTGTTATGTTTGGATTTTAGTAGTTTATTTATGTAAATTATGGTTTATGTGTGTTTACTTTATTTCTGTTCTGTTTTGTTGTACCTTGTGACCTATATGCAGATTTTGGCTATCAAGTCTTTGATCGGAGCACATGACAGACACAGCTTGGAAGTCTCGTTTCATCAGAAATCATCTTGAGGGGAGTACTATTATCCTTTTTCTCTATATTACGGGTTTCGCATTGGGGACAATGCGAAGTTCAAGTGTGGGGAGGGGGTTAACTTTGTTAACTTTGTTTGTCCTCTAAAAAAATTCAGAAAAATCAGAAAAATCATTCAA
This sequence comes from Helianthus tuberosus, assembly GCA_030545235.1. NCBI lineage: Eukaryota > Viridiplantae > Streptophyta > Magnoliopsida > Asterales > Asteraceae > Helianthus > Helianthus tuberosus. The sequence goes on from CM060363.1 coordinate 77,478,755, forward strand.
AAATATCTGTATTCTGTTTATATTTTAGTAAATAAACCGGTTGGTTTAGAATATGCGAGGACGCGTTGAGGGAAGAAAGCGAGAGCGAAGGCGATAGATTATGCATTAGTTTTGTTGCGAACATTCGGGTTTCGTTTTAGATTGCGATGGCTGTGCGAGTTGTGCGTTTATAAAATCAGGGAGTGAAAATCGTTAAATCAAGGAATCGATAAAGCGTAAAGTTTCAAAACATAAATAAGTTCCAACCAGTTGTAAAATCGGCGGGTCGTATGATAGAGTGCCTTGGGTGTTTAGGCGTCGACTACCCAAGGTAACCCAACTATATTTAACAAGTTCATGCATGCGCGTTGACCTAGAAAACTTCATGCTTCCACTGGGATGCAGCTCATGGCATTCGTCTTCCTAGTCATCGCGTGGCTCAAGTTATCGTGTTAGTCGAGTCCTTGGTGAGAGCTTTTTTTAAAAAAAAAAAACAGTTTATGGAGAGTGGAACGGCTTATTAAGGTACGGGTTTCACCCCTGACTTAACAACTTTGTTCCTAATTGTGGTTATGCCCTTCGAATAAATTCGTGAGTTCCACTAGATTTCGAAATGGAGACTTTCGTCGAGATGTGGATGTCACTCCTAACTCGATGAAAGGTTCTCGTGCTAGAAAAATGCGCTGAGTGAGCGATCTCGTCGAGAGTTCCTGGTTTTCACACCTGGTCTCAACTGGATCACTCGGTTTTGTTATGCGAGTATTTTCGAAAACATGTGTATTGTGTTGGCCTTAGGAAAGGCTAAGTAATATTCAGGCCTTAGGAAAGGCTTCTTCGTGTGAAGCTGTAGTGCGCGGTGTTCACACAAAGTTGTAGCTTTTAGCAATTTCGATCGAGAGTATCTGGTAGGCCCGATACAACCCTAATGGGTTCGTACGAGTCGGCCTGTTGGTACTTAGACTATAGACTAGGTCAATTTCTAAGATGTCGACCCGAACTAGGTTGAGTCTGGCCTAATTCCCTATAGTTATGGCTCTGATACCAATCTGTCACACCCCAACCGATGGCGGAATCATCGGGTCGCGGCACTAGGCGAATCAGATTGCTCAAGAGAATCCATAACAACTATATTGCGATAATATTTAATACATTCGTTATCCCATACTAACAAATAATAAAATCACATAAGTTATCACAGATTTCTTGTCCTCTCGAACAATACAAATCCGACAACCTAGATTTTAGTTGAGTTTCTAGACTTCCTAGCTTGATTTGAAATAGCCTGCGATCTAACCTGTAGCATACGTTAAAATATTGTCAATACAAAAGTATTGGCGAGTATACAGGTTTGATATGTAATAGCATAATAGATTAAAAGGTGTTGCGAATTTCCACATGCATAAACGTAACACACGACATATATACTCACAAGACTGATACTACCAACTAAGTCCTCGATGCTCGAATATGCGATGGCAAACTAGACCCCGTCGGGCGCAATAGTACTATACTAGTCGTGGTGGGACGTCGCGAGTATAAGCCCTAGCACATATGCAACTAGCATCACGTATATCTATGCATAACAGTTATTCGCAAGTGATAATTCGATTGATTGAATAATTTGTTTGATAAGTTTGATTTGTTAGGAACGTATGTTACACCCAAAATGCGATTAAAAGGGGTTCAAGTATACTCACAGTGCGTGTTTAGCGAGAGCACAGTTGATTGGATTGGTTACGAGTATGTCTGAGTTAGCCTAAACATCAGATGATATCGTAAGCGTGCTAAACGCGAAGAGTCAAATGATCGGCCTAATGGCGATTCGATCGGATGTCCATCCGGTCGGATGAGCTGATCCGGTCGGATGATCATCCCTGGTCGGATGAGTATATCCGGTCGGATGAGGCTGTCCGATCGGATGAGACCATCTCCGTTCGGATGACCAGTGCAATGGGTCGGATGACATGCTAATTGGGTCAGATGACAGTCATCCGGTCGGATGATATGCTATCCAATCGGATGACATGCTATCCGATCGGATGGCATGTGGTCCGTTCGGATGACATGTTGTCCGGTCGGATGACACGTCTGTTTTAATGTCCCGATCAACAGTTTTTGAGTGTTTTTGGAAGAAATACGTGTGGTTTCACTGAGATGTTGCGATATCATTTTAAACAATGATATTTCATCAGTTTCGACCCGTTCTAACGGCCGGGAACCACCCCGTTCCATCAGATCTGGCCGTTCTTGACGTTTTCTCATGTTTAATCCCGAAATCGTTCAGTTCTTGATTAAATATATATATTTTTAGGTGAGATTGTTATAAAACATGTGGAAATCACCCAGATCTGAGTCGTTTATGGTGGAATGAGGTCACACTTTGAAGTTCATACGAACTCTTGGTGACATCACCTTAAAACACCTCAAATCAGTAGATTTCACGGTTAAAAATTGAGTTTTAAAAGACAGAATGATGTAGAATTGAGTGTAGATCATAGAAGTACAAGTTTTAGGTTGAAATCTTACCGGAAATCACGAGGAATCAAGAGAAAAGGGTCCTAGAGCGTGCTTGGTCGAGTGGGAGCTGTCACATCACTTGAACAGTGATGTGACATGCTATTTATAGGCAAAAGAGGAGAATGGGGTTACTGGGTCGGATGGCCCATCCGTTCGGATGGCAATCCGTTCGGATGGCCCATCCGTTCGGATGACCCATCCGTTCGGATGGCCACTCCGGCGCGGGGAGTTTCTCCGTTTTTGATCGTTGCGATAGTTTTTGGAGTACGCACTTTCTATAGTTAATTTATATTATTATTATATATGTATATATATCACTAGGGGTCGTATTTACGTATCCATATTTCAAAGTTTCGATATAACAATCGGTTTTCGTTTCGAGTGTGCGATTACTAGCGACATTTCACGGCCATCAAGGAGGGTAGTATAGGTCCTTTCTCGATGTCATCGTGAACGTTATTGTGTGTTGTGCCACAATGACTGACGGGGTACCACTCACTCGTATTGTCATCATCGTCACGACGACTGGAGCTATAGCACTCACCCGAGAGTCTTTGTTAGCGTTAATTGTCTGCGTTTCGACACATCACGGCCATCGAGGAGGGTAGAATAGGTCCTCACTCAACGTCACCGTGAGTGTTAGTGTTTGTGATGTGATGTAGCGATAATGTATTGCGAAAATATGCGATTATCCTTCGAATAGCGATGTAGTTACATTATGATCCGAATCTCTGATGCTAGGCGTAACGAGTATATCGAGTAGTAACAACGCACGAAAGTGCAGGTTGTTACACCAACATATGTGACTAGTGTAAGCTATACTTACCTTGCATCCGAATTACGTTTTTCCTTCATTCTTGATTCGTTTGACCCGCTTCCTTCCCCAAGCTTTCACCTAGCTTGCCAAGCGTCAAACTATTATTGTAATTGTAAGATGGTTAGGTTAGTCATAATCCTTTACGACTATTCCATCCTACGCTTCTTATATCGAATTTATCATTCGATCATATACTTGGTCGGTTTGACTTTTTAAAGTCAATCGACTTATCAACTTATTCAATGCACATTTGGTTTATTGAATTTCGCTTAGGCATTTCATCCGAACTCTTAACGAAATCAAATTTTACACACTAACTACTAGGTACTTGATTTCAAGCATCTATATCACGATCTTAACATCAATTCTCTTATATTATACAAAACCCATTTCGTGAGAAGTATGATCTTGTACCCAAATTCATGGTTTAATCGAACACCTTCTATTTGTTATCATGCATGTTGATTCTAAGCATAGTTATATCATCAATTTCATCATAACATTAAAACCCACTTATCTAAGTGTGTTAATTCATCAAATCCTTCAATTCATAGCATGTTATGTATGATTTTCACTTAGGGTTTCGTTCCTAAGCAAGTATACATCACTAATCTAGCCATAGCTTCTCTAATCCATGCCTAATTCACGATTAGGATGATTATCAAATTTTTACAACTTCACGAATGTTAGAAATTCGACATACCTTACGATCCCCTTGACTTGGTGATCGTTTCTATGTATTCAAATCCGAATTTGGCCTTCAATTGATCCTCCAATTTGAAGATTATGTTGAAGAACTAGGGTTTGCTCCATGGGAGCTTTCTCCTGATCGTATACACGCACACACTATGTGTGTGTGTGTTTTATTTTGTTTTAATAAATAACTTTTCCAGTTATCTAACTTTGGTCCCTCGTGTTTGGTTGGTTATTAAGTAGGCCACAACCTTATTATTTCTAACAACATTCCCACTTATTAACTAGGTTAAATAATCCTAGTTACCTTAGTGGGTTCAGGGAATTTATGACTTGGTTTATTTTAAGTCCCGTTCACTCAGGCCTTTTTATCCACTTTAATTTCCTCAAAAGGGTTTGTTCACTTTTTATTTAATATTAGGTTTATTTAATTAAATCCTAATATTTACCGGGTTACTTTTACCACTAACGGTACTTTACCCGTCTTTTAGTATTAACGTGGTTTGATTACCAAACCCATTTTTGGGGTGTTACAAATTAGCCGTGCATGATCGATAGGACTTGATCACCGAATGAAGAGAGCTTGAATATCATCATCTTGAAGCTTTGAAGTGGTGGAAATAGTGATTAGGGTTTGGAATGATTGATGGTGATGAATGGATTGGAAAGGTGAATGATGATTAGGGTTGTGGAAGTGATGATGATGATCGAATCGAATGATTGTCAATCGAATGGATTGATTAGAGGATGAATTGGTGGTGTATCTTCGCTCCAAGAGGTGTTTCTCCCTTCCAAATAGAGTGTAACTCCCGTTTATGGGTCAAACAATGTGTTATAACTCGTCCCACATCAAGGAAACTCAAAATTCACGATTTGCAGCAATAAGGGGCGTCGCCAACGGCCCCCTGGGCGTCGGCGACGGTGTGCCAAACTTCCGACGGCTTATCTTGCTGTCTACGGACCTTTTTGCGCGACGGACATATATGTGGGGCGTCGCCGACGGTGCCTCTAACTCCTATTTTTTGTTTTCTTCATAACTTCTTCGTTATAGCTCCGTTTTACTCACCGTTTTCGCCCACGTACTCGTAATTCAGCCCTCTATCATGCCATCTTCCAATATATTCATTTTATATCCATTAAAATTCCACAAAACACATCCAATCTTCGTGATTAACCCGGTTTTGTTCATTTCACATCCCCGGTTGATCCGATTCGCGTCCCGGTGCTCCGTTTAGCTCCCGATTAGCTCCTTAAACTCTTTTAGACCTGTAAAACACAAATCCCATTAAAAGTAGGCTATTCAAGATTAAAAGCTACGTAAAAACATCAACTTAAGCACAAACGATCACCGGTTTTCGACCACGTACCAACCCGCACCACCCATGAGCACAGAGAATGTGCAAGAACTCCGAACTTTTGGTGAGGAGATTTTAGAAGGAAGTGAGAGGATGAGACAAATAGGGGAACGACTTGTCTGGAAATTTGACGAGCGTAATATGGACTTTTGGATGAACCCCTATCAGTAGTAGTAGTAATATATATATATATATAGGGAGAAGATCATGCGAGAACCACCTCTTATTGCGAGAACCGCGAGAACCAATGTGAACACAACCAAAAATGCCTAAAAATAGCTAAAAATCACACAAAATTTTTTTTTTTGAATTTTTTAATATTCTTTATAAAAAAATCGCTACTTTTCGAAGCAAAAAAAAAAAAAAAAAAATGGCTTCGAAAAGTAGCGATTTTTTTTATAAAAAATTCAAAAAAAATTTTAGATTTTTTTTATTTTTTTAGATTTTTTATAGATTTTTTTAGGTTTTTTGGGGTTTAGTTTTTAGCATTTTAGCTTGGGGGGGGGGTTTAGGTTTTTGGGGGGTGGGGGAGGGGGGTTTAGGTTTTGGGGGGGGGGGGGGGTAGGTTTTTTTAGGTTTTAGTTTTTAGCATTTAGCTTGGGGGGGGGGTTTAGGTTTTTTTTTGGGGGGGGGGGGGGGGCTAGGTTTTTTTTTTTTTGGGGGGGGGGGGGTGGGGGGGTTTAGGTTTTTTGGGGGGGGGGTGGGGGTTAGGTTTTTTTAGCTATTTTAGGTTGTGTTCACATTGGTTCTCGCGGTTCTCACAATAAAGGTGGTTCTCGCATGAGCTCCTCCCTATATATATATATATATAGGGGAGGGTTATCTTGAGAACGCTAAATATTGCGAGAACCGTGAGAACGAATGAAAAAACCTATCAAAACTGAATTTTTTTAATACAAAACCTCATTGTAATAAAAATACAACATCAAAAAAGAATTTATAACATCAAATAATTCATTTCTTCTCTCAAAATCACTTTTACAAGATTTTTTACACATGTGTAAATGTAACAAATTTACACATGTGTAAATGGCAAACTTACACATGTGTAAATTTTCTTTATTTACGAATTCACGAAAATTTAAACGTGTAAATTTAATTTCTAACATTGTAATCGGATAATAATGATAAGTGTAAAAAGAAATATTGAATTTGAATTGTTTTTGACCAAGTTCTCGTGGTTTTTTCATTCGTTCTCACGGTTCTCGCGATATTTAGCGTTCTCATTTAAACCCTCCCCTATATATATATATATAATATGTGTGTGTGTTTGAAAATATATATATATATATATGTAATATCTAGACAACAGCTACGGATGCATACTAGTATTGTATTTTCAATTCCAGTTGTATTTGTAATAGATATAGATGCATAATATAAAATAGAGTAAAGGTCGCAATGTTCGACGATTTTGATCAATATGCTTGTTGTGTGATTGTTTGCATTAAATATTATCTTATGATATTAATATGTGGTAAATGGTTAAAATCCAGATGGACAACGAAGTGAATCAAGAAAACCAGAATAACGATAATAATGGAAACCAAGTAGATCACAGTGCCATCCAACACATAGTGGCACAAGGAATTATAGATGCGATGGCATATATTATCAAAACGGTTAAGGAAGCGGATAAAAAAGTAACAATGGCGGTAAACGACTTACTGAACCAGAACACAACGTAAACAATGGACCAATACTTCAAGTGCCCATTCCCAAAAGAAGAAAAGCCATGTCTTATGGTTGTTCTTATAAAGAATTATGGTCTTGTAAACCAATAGAATTCTCGGGCAATGAAGGAGCCATTGCAGCTCTACGCTGGATAGAAAAGACTGAGGCAGTCTTAAAAATAAGCAAGTGCGCGGAAGGGGATAAGATAATGTTTGCTTCCAATCTGTTTAAGAACTCAGCCTTAGAATGGTGGAACACTATCCTCTAGTCTAGGAGAAGCAACAAGGTTTATAATATGGAATGGAATGAGTTTAAGAACATAGTGGAAAAGAAATTTTGTCCTCCTAATGAAAAAGAGCAAATAGCAAATAAGTTCTTAAACCTTAGAATGACTGGAGTAGATAGCAAGGGTTACACTACTACATTATTTGAATATGCTAGAATAGTGCCAACTCTTGCATCACCAGAACCAGTATTAATCACCCGTTACATCTGTGGATTAATCAGTGAGATTAGGAATGTAGTCAAGGCAGCTAGACCCCAAACCATAGAAGAAGCTGTAGAACTAGCAAACACCTTGACTGATGAATTGGTGCGTACGCGAGAAGAGGACCAGAGGAGAAACCTAGCTCAAAGGCTTACCCAAGAATTTCGTTATGGAAATTCCAACCGTGGGAAAAATGTAGGTTCTACCTCTGCACCTTATTGTAAAGCCTGCAAGAAAAAGCATTCAGGAAGATGCTCCACCTACTGCAACTTCTGCAAGATACCAGGACACAAAGAAGAAGATTGTAGGAAGAAACCTAGTAATGGAGTGTGCTTCAACTGTGGAGAAAAAGGGCATATCATGCCAAACTGTCCGAAACTAGCTCCAGCCATGAACAATAAGACTACTAAAAATGCTAGAGCATTTGTTCTGACGGCAGAAGAAGCCAAAATGATTCCAGACGTGATTGCCGGTACGTTTTTAGTTAATGATGTTTTTGCTAAAGTATTATTTGACTTTGGTGCAAACCAAAGTTTTATTAATACTTCATTTTGCAAACTTCTCAATCAACCATTAACTAAACTACCACAAGAATGTCTAGTAGAAACATCAAATGGAGAAACCATTAAGATTACTGAAATCTTGCAGGGAGCAAGAATAAAAATTTTAAATCAAAAGTTTATTGCAAACCTTTATCCAATGAATCTGGCAGGATTTGATGTTGTATTAGGAATGGATTGGTTAATAGCCAATAAAGCCAGTATTCTATGTGATCAAAAGTTAATCCAAGTAAATTCACCAAAGGGTGAAAATATCACAATTAAAGGAGATAAGCCATCTAGATCCACAAAATTCATCTCTGTGATGAAGACAGCTAGTTGTATAAGGAAAGGATCATCAGTATATTTGATTTCCATAATCATTAACACTAAAGGAAAAGAACTGAAAGATATTCTAGTAGTATCTCAGTTTCCAGAAGAATTACCAGGACTACCGCCAGACATGGAAGTCGAATTCCGAATTCATCTGCTACCAGGGACAACACCAATTGCCAAGGCACCCTACCGTTTGGCTCCAACAGAAATGCAAGAGTTAAAGAAACAATTGGACGAATTGTTGGAGAAAGGATTCATACAGCCAAGCTCATCGCCATGGGGAGCACCGATCTTATTCGTAAAAAAGAAAGACGGGTCAATGCGAATGTGCATTGATTACCGTGAATTGAACAAAGTCACGATTAAAAATCGGTACCCGTTACCGAGGATCGATGATTTATTTGATCAATTGCAAGGAGCTCGATTTTTCTCTAAGATCGATTTACGCTCAGGATATCATCAATTAAAGGTACAGGAAGAGGACATTCCTAAAACCTCTTTCAGAACAAGGTATGGCCATTATGAATTTACTGTCATGCCACTTGGTTTAACCAATGCCCCAGCCGCATTTATGGACATGATGAACCGAATATGTAAGCCATATTTGGATAAATTCATAATTATCTTTATAGATGATATTCTCATTTACTCCAAAAGCAAGGAGGAACATGCAAAGCATTTGCACGCACTTCTAAGTTTATTAAGAAAAGAAAAGCTTTATGCAAAGTTTTCGAAGTGTGAATTTTGGTTAGAAGAAGTACAGTTTCTTGGGCATTTAGTTAATCATGAAGGAATTCATGTGGATCCCAAAAAGATTGAGGTAATTACCAAATGGAAAACCCCTGAATCACCAACCGAGGTTAGAAGTTTCTTAGGATTGACCGGTTATTATAGAAGATTTATTCGAGATTTTTCTAGAATAGCCATTCCCTTAACCAAGCTAACCTGTAAATCTGTTAAGTTTGAATGTGGACCAAAACAAGAAGAAGACTTTAGAATTCTTAAGCAAAGATTAACCAATGCACCCATACTAGCGTTACCAGAAGGAACTCAAGACTTTGTAGTCTATTGTGACACTTCTAAGTTAGGTTATGGATGTGTGTTGATGCAACGTCAAAAGGTTATAGCCTATGCATCTAGACAACTTAAGAATCATGAAGAGAATTATTCAACCTATGATTTGGAATTAGGAGCCATAATTTTTGCCCTTAAGATTTGGAGACATTACCTTTACGGTAGTAAGTTTACCATTTTTACCGATCATAAGAGTTTAAAATATGTCTTCGGGCAAAAGGAGTTGAATATGAGGCAAAGACGCTGGATGGAAATCCTTAGTGATTACGATTGTAATATCCAGTATCATGCAGGAAAGGCTAATGTAGTAGCCGATGCTTTAAGTCGAAAGTATCATGAAAAGCCAAAAAGAGTGCGTTCTCTTAAATTAAATCTACAGGTAGATTTAAATAACCAGATTAAGGAAGCACAAGAATCAGTAATCAAGGACGATACAGAAAAATTGAAAGGAATGATTAAGGAATTAGAACAAGGAATAGATGGAATTTGGAGATTCCATAAGAAAAGAATGTGGATACCCAAATTAGGAAACCTATGCCACCGTATATTAGAAGAAGCCCATAAATCTAAGTATACGATGCATCCTGGAAGTGATAAGATGTATCAGAACTTAAGAAAAAAATTTTGGTGGATAGGAATGAAGAAGGATATAGCAACTTATGTTGCCAAATGTCTAACATGTTTACAAGTTAAAGCTGAATACCAGAAACCCTCAGGTTTATTACAGCAGTTAGACCTGCCAGTTTAGAAATGAGAATTAATAACAATGGATTTTGTTACCAAATTACCCAAGACAAGAAAAGGTAATGATACAATCTGGGTTATTGTAGACAGATTAACCAAGTCAGCTCATTTCCTACCGATAAAGGAAATATTCAGTATGGAACAGTTAGCTAAGTTGTATGTAAACGAAATAGTTTCATTACATGGAATTCCTTTATCAATTGTTTTTTATAGAGATAGCCGTTTTACCTCTCATTTTTCAACAAGTTTCCAAAAAGCAATGGAAACCAAGCTGAATCTAAGCACCGCTTATCATCCCCAAACGGACGGACAAAGCGAAAGGGCAATTCATACAATGGAAGATATGCTTAGAGCTTGTGTAATTGATTTTGGAGGTAATTGGGACGATCATCTGCCACTAATAGAATTTTCTTACAATAACAGCTATCATACCAGTATCAATGCTGCACCATTCGAAGCACTTTATGGACGGAAGTGCCGAACTCCAGTCTGTTGGGCAGAAATTGGAGAAAAACAATTATCCGGACCAGAGATAGTACAAGAAACAACTGACAAGATTGTTCAAGTCAAGGAAAGGCTAAAAGCAGCACGTGATCGACAGAAGAGTTATGCGGATAACAGGCGAAAGCCGTTAGAGTTTCAAGTAGGGGACAAGGTGTTATTGAAAGTCTCTCATTGGAAAGGAGTGGTAAGATTCATCAAAAGGGGAAAGCTAAGCCCCAGGTATGTTGGACCTTTTGAGATTATTAGAAGAATAGGACATGTAGCCTATCAGCTACAACTGCCAGAGGAAATGGCAGGAATACATGATGTGTTTCATGTATCTAATCTCATAAATGCTTAGCCGATGAATCATTGGTGGTACCTCTTAAAGATATAGAGGTAAATGAGAAGCTTAAGTTTGTAGAAAAGCCTCTACAGATTGAAGACAGAAAGGTCAAGAATCTTAAACACAAGAGATTAGTTCTAGTCAAAGTGAAATGGGACTCCAAGAGAGAACCAGAATACACTTGGGAGCTTGAATCAGAGATGCAAAGGAAATATCCACACCTATTGAATCAGATATAACAACCCTCCAAAATTATTTTCGACACCCCTAATATGTTTAGAATGCCCCTATACGTCTTAAAATACACCCCGTACACGAGAAATGGCCCTAAATACCTTTAATTTCACAAAATTTAATTAAAAACAAAATTTTATAGTCTGTGGCGGCCCGCGAATGACACACCACAGGGTTACGCGGGGCGTGACGGCCAGTACACCAGGCCGCACCGGAGTGTGCCACGTGTCCGACGCGTGTGGGGTCTAGCAGTTGACTCGGCAAGCCTATAACGGGACACGTAGTCCCTGGCGACCCACGAAGGCTAAGCCTTAGGGCGCCGCGGGGCGCGACAGCCCTGCTGATCAGCCCTATAAATTGAGTCGACGAGCACAGTTCACAAATCGTTCAGAATTCACTTCTCTCACTCAATTCTACATAGCAGTTACTATACCCGGGCATTATACCCCCTAATTAACGAAGTTCTGCCTCGTTGTAAGTATCACAACCCCCGGTTACGTATTAGATACGCTGCCCAATTGATCTAGGGTTCCGTAACGGCTGTCGAGGTTCTGCCCGACGTAGTTGTTAGAATTCTGTCTCGGGGAGGGTATAACTAATGTAAATATTGGGTTATTATACTAACGCGTGTGCATTGTGTAATTAATAGATAATCACCAGGAAATTACAAAGGAAAACCCTAAGATAGCAATGTGAGTAATCCTCCTTTTTGCAAACTGTTTTTATAAAACCTCAAATGATTTACATTATATTAAACAGTGATTGAGTATTTGTATTCTACAATTATCGTCGGTATGTTGGGGTTTTGTATACAAAATTTGTTACTACACTGTGAGTAGTAACATGACCACAAGTCGGGTTGACAGTACCGTGGGTGATAATTAAAGTAGAAAATAAACAAATGTAATTGCGAGATCGCCCTCAATGCTGTAAATGGTTTTACCTGTCTTGATTAATCTGGGATTCACTCACCAGTATTTCCCACTGACAAAATGTTTTAAACGCGTTTCAGGTAACAAAATGTGAAAGCCAAATAGAAGCCAGCTGGACAGCACTGAAGGATTGGAAAAGTGGCTATAAAAGTTACCTAAATAAAGAGATGTTTTATTTAAATAAAATAGGGTTTATCCCTATGAAAATGTGTGTACTGGAAACTTGGGAATTTCCCACGTGTTTAATATTATAAAAAGGTGGTATTTTACTCTGATAAAATATTTCCTAACTACGGTCCTGATGTAATTTCCGCTGCCAAATTGATAAACACCGATACCACTAAAACTGGTCGCGACTGCCCGTTTTCGGGTAAATAGGGGACGGGGGTTGCGACAATTATGGTCACACAGGTCAAGCAATGCCTACCAAAGTGTATGATCCCTGTTCAAATTATAAGTTTTAGAACTTGAAATGGGTTTGACTTTTAGAACTTGAATTGGGATTGACCTTTACAACTTCAAGTGAGTTCAGAAGTTGATCTGCCTTTACTTATACATGTTTGACCATTGATTCTGGTCAAACAGGTCAAACAATGCCTACCAAAGTTATAAGACATGCCTTTCAGAACTGTACTTTAGTATAAGTCCTGTTGTGCAAACCAAAGTGTATCATCCCTGTTCTATTTATAACTAAGTCAGATTATGCATTAAAGGCCTAAATCCTATGGTACAACAATTAAGTTAACGACTTGATTATCACAGCCTTGACTAAATCCTTGCTCAAATGCTATCCTAAACACATTCAAGTGTCACACCCCGATATTTCCACGTATTACCGGTGGGCCCGGTGGGGGAGTACCGTGACGTAGTTGATATCATCATAGTCAATCAACACAAATTTAAATGCACAGCGAAAGCAAAAGATAGATTCATTTCAACTTTAATAAATTGTAATATTAAGTATCACAAATAATTGAAACAGATCCACAGGCGGATCAAAATAAAAAGGAAACATCGTTCAACAGTCTTATGACATCCAAGCTTGCGAGACTTATTGTGGATGCTAGGAGAAAGCCAGCCTATTTCGAGTAGTACCTGCACTTAACTTTTTTGGGAAAATACGTCAGTTTACACTGGTAAATACAATTAACTGACTCATTTTGAAAAGTTTAATAAAATTGATTTGAATGCACGTGGCACAAAACTTTTTATAACTTGGGATAATTATTTGAATATAATACTTGTAAAAGAATTACATGTTTCTTATGCGTTCAGTAGCCCGGTTCGTGCCGGGTTAAAGATCAATAGACACACCACATTATTTGTTTAGGCACTGACGGGTGTACGCCTACACCCCGTGCTTAGGTCGTGGCCATTTCGTAAAATGATGCCAAGGATATCCGGGACATGGTCATTAACCCCCCAAAGGCTTTAAGCAAACAAAAATTTCCAAACGGAGCATATCAATGGTTTAACCTCTATTCGATTAAAGATTCAATGCCCGACCAAGCGGTATTTTATATACCATACCCCAAGCCCGTATAGGGAAAATAAGTTAAAAGTATTTACCTGAGCTGAATATAAATTCAATCCCAGCCGTATATCAACTCAGCAAGTACAGATAGCTTTTACTGGGCTCCTAATCTGGAACGAAGGTTTTTAATAACCTATTAGATTCCTAACGGGTCTTTAATTAAGCTTGAGCTTAGACTGGTTAGTTTTAAAGGAAGGTTCGGTTCAAACGCATGAGTAAGCGAAGACCGGAATAGAATGTGATTTAGACCCGACAAGTTTGAAGACTTGTATAATATGGGTAAACTAAACACATTCTGGATTTTGAGACAAAAATGATAAGGTTTGACCCGTTTCGGCTAAACTATGCAAACTAGTTACATAAGCCGACCGGAACGCGAAAAGTGCGTAACGGGTAACCATATGAGTCATATACAAGTTTCCTAAGTTAATATGCCTTAAATATGTTGAGACATCAGTAAGATATCTCTTATTATGCCCGAAATGGATTTAAATTCAAATTATGTTTCGTAAGGGCATTTTGGTCATTTAAAAGGTTATAAAAGAGTTTAATTAGTAATCTGAGTTACAGGTCTGATTCATTTAGTAAATATACTTAATTTAATAAGTTATAACAGTAGGGTACTAGATATATGTGAAATTTATCATTTAACACCAAACTATGCACCTTAGGGGTATTTTGGTAATTTCACATAGGCTAAAAAGGTCAAAACTGAAATTCTGAGTTTAAAACTTTCAGCTTACTGTTAATGTATAAAAATATACTTAAAATATCAGTAGGTATCAACCTTATATGTTTAAAATAGTTTTAATACATACTATGCGTTAAGAACGCTTAAAAAGGCGATTTGGAGCCATTTCCGGGTTCTATATAGAAAGCTGATATTTTTATTATTCCAGAAGGTTTAAAATAATTTATTTATCATATAAAATCAGTAGCAAAAGGTTTGGGGTCAAAAAGATTTGAAAAACTCATTTTATAGCTCAAAAGGGCAAAACTGGCATTAACCGAATTAAAGCTACAACCCTACGTTATGCTCAGCCTAAAATTAATTAAAAAACTTTAAAAATCCCAAAATATTATTTTATATCAGTAGCTAAAAATTTGGTATTAAAAATCGGGTTTAGATAGGCTATATGCTAATTATGCCATTTAATTCACAAAAAGCCTTCTAATTACGCTAATGAGCATAACTCTTAATCTAGACCTCTAACTGATGTCAAATTTTGGGTACACGTTTATAAATCAGTAACCAAGGTTTCTACTCTTTTATATTTTCAAAAATCACATTTTATGGTGAAAAGGGCATACTAGTCAACTTTTAGGCAATTAACGGAAACTTGCATTATAATTAGACAACTAGGGAACCAAGTCGTATAATCACAGAGGGTTATACTAACATGTAACTAGGTTCAAAAGAAGCTCTAAGGCAAACCTAAAGTAGGCTAAAATGGGTCAGAACTGAAAGTCAAAGCAAAAGTCAAATTATGCGACTTTCGGTTCCGAACCGGGTCTCTAGTGAAAATTGTCGGGTTGAACATGTTTAGACATGTTCTTACATTAATTATCAAGTTATATTAATGATAAAATAGGTTACATGGATCCTACATTGCTAATTATGTAATAATTTGAAAATAAGTATCCTGATGACTTTTTAAAGTTAGCTTTGACCCGACAATTGACCTAGTTAGAGTGGGAATCAGAGAGTACCCTTTTAAGGGTTTATTACCCACATAATTACCTACTTATAGGTACTTTTAATTCGAGATTTGACTGAACAAATTTTAATTAATCTCGAAGTCAAACCTTAACTACGACGGTTTGACTTTTAGCTAATTAATTAAGCTAAACTGAATTTAGAGGGATTAAGGACACTTACAAAGGTCCTAAGTATGATCTAAAAGCTGATGGAAGTCTGCTAGAAGTCCCAAGAGTTCCAGAGCAATGCTTGATATACAAATGAAATTAGCAAGTCCAATTGTTGCAACTTCACTCCTTTATATAGTGATTTCAAATGCATAAGATCATGCCAAAGTAGTCTACATGTGTTGCAAGATCATCCCAGGTGTCCCTATGATGCCAAAACCAGTTGCAAGACCCTTGATTTTCGAAAACCACTCATCTAAGGCGGTGCAACCTGCTGGACAGGCACCTGTCCAAAACCGCTGCCAGCGACGTCCTTACGGACCGTAAGGGTTCAAGCTTACGGTCCGTAAGCAACCCTTTACGGACCGTAAGCCTTAGCTCTTACGGTCCGTAACCGATGCCCAGAGACAAAATATTTTTCACCTTCTAGGCCTTGCTCCAACATTTCTTACAAGTCCGAATCTTGTGCTTATTTTCAGTAGAGGGGACCAAGTTTTCAGCTCTTGCATGCCTTGCATGTACTTACAAAATTTTGGATCTTTGTGGAAGGTTTTTAAATGTCGGAAATACCAAGAATTCACATTGGAATCATGTCTTATGATATAATAAATTTGTTATTTAGGAATTCCAGATTTATTTGCATAATTTGAGATGTTGATTAAATATATCATGGCTAGGGATTTATTAATAGGTCGCTCAGAGGTATAAATTAACATGTCGACACTTTTAAATCCTACCTTACATCTTTATCTGGATCCGTTTTCATAACACGTTTGCATTACATGACACGTGTCTTTATTTTATTAGGTATGAATACGAGGTGTTACATCCTCACCCCCTTAAAAGAAATCTCGACCTCGAGATTTATTGAAACAATTGAGGGTACTTTTCTTTCATGGTGGACTCCACCTCCCATGTGTACTCGGGACCTCTGCGGGCATCCCATTTGACCTTTACAATAGGTACATGCTTCCTCCGAAGCTTCTTAACCCGTCGATCTTCAATCGACAAAGGTTTCTCCACAAATTTCAAGCTCTCATCTATATGCACATCTGTGTATGGTATGACTAGCGATTCATCAGCTAGACATTTCTTTAGATTGCAGATGTGGAATACGTTATGAATACCACTGAGCTCTTCAGGTAAGTTTAACTTATAAGCCACTAACCCTACACATTCGATAATCTCGAATGGTCCTATGTACCTTGGGCTTAACTTACCTTTCTTACCAAATCGCATCACTCCCTTCCAGGGTGATACTTTTAGCAAAACTTTATCACCAACCTCAAACTTTAGAGGTTTTCGCCTTTTGTTAGCATAACTTTTCTGCCTATCCCTAGCATAACTTGTCCGTCGCTTCAAAGACTAAGTCAGGTCCTGATAATTGAACTTCTCCTACTTCCGCCCAACAAATAGCCGTTCTGCATTTTCTACCATATAATGCCTCAAAAGGCGCAGTCTTAATGCTCGTATGATAGCTATTGTTATAGGAGAACTCGATCAATGGCAGGTGGTTATCCCAACTACCACCTAAATCAATCACACATGCACGAAGCATGTCTTCTAAAGTTTGAATGGTACGCTCACTCTGCCCATCCGTCTGCGGATGGTAAGCCGTACTAAAATTCAAACGTGTGCCCAAAGACTGTTGGAAACTTTTCCAAAAATGTGATGTGTATCTGGTATCTCTGTCAGAGATAATTGACACTGGTACGCCATGCAGAGATACAATCTTATCTACGTACAATTGGGCTAACATGTCAGAGCTATAAGTCTCCTTAATGGGTAGGAAATGTGCTGACTTAGTCAGTCTATCTACTATCACCCATATAGTATCATTTCCTTTCTTTGTCTTTGGCAGCTTGGTGATGAAATCCATTGTCACCATCTCCCACTTCCATGTGGGAAGTTCAGGCTGTTGTAGCAAACCTGACGGCTTCTGATGTTCAGCTTTGACTTGTGCACACGTCAAACATTTAGCTACATAGGCAGCTATAGACTTTTTCAAGCCTATCCACCAATAGTTTGCCTTTAGATCCTGGTACATCTTATCAGCTCCAGGATGAACAGAGTATTTAGAACTGTGGGCTTCCTGGAGGATAACATCCCGAAGTCCTCCATAAACTGGAACCCATATTCGTCCATTTAACCTCAGAATTCCGTCCTTGCCATAGGATAACTGTTCTTCAGTTACTCCTAGCTTTTCATCAGTATAGTTAGCTTCCAACACAGCTTCCTTCTGTGCAGCTAACAATCTTTCGTTCAAACTATTCTTTATCTCAATGCTTTTAGCATTGATTCTTATAGGTTTCACTCGCTCCTTTCTACTCAAGGCATCGGCAACTACATTCGCCTTGCCAGGATGGTATCTTATTTCACAGTCAAAATCATTCAAAGTTTCCATCCAACGTCGCTGCCTCATGTTCAAGTCCTTCTGATTGAACAAATGTTGAAGGCTTTTGTGATCAGAGTAGATCACACATTTGGTTCCATACAAGTAATGCCTCCACAGCTTTAATGCGAATACAACGGCACCCAGCTCTAAGTCATGGGTGGTGTAGTTCTTCTCGTGCACCTTTAACTGACGTGAAGCATAGGCAATAACTTTGCCTTTCTGCATCAGCACACATCCCATACCTGTGTGCGATGCATCGCAATATACCACGAATTCTTCTATTCCATCAGGCAATGTTAACACTGGTGCATTGCTCAACCTTTGCTTAAGAATGTCAAAGGATTCCTGTTGCTTAGGGCCCCAGTCAAATTTAATCTTCTTACGCGTCAACGAAGTTAGGGGCGCAACAATCCTTGAGAAGTTTTCAATAAATCGCCTATAGCATCCTGCCAGTCCTAGAAAACTACGAATCTCTGTAGGCGTCTTAGGCTCTTGCCAGTTCATGACAGCTTCAACCTTAGCGGGATCTACTTGGATACCACGCTCACTAACCACGTGTCCAAGGAATTGGACTTCTCGAAGCCAAAATTCACACTTCGAAAATTTGGCATAGAGTTTCTCATGATGTAGAAGTTTAAGAATACAGCGAAGATGTTTCTCGTGGTCAGCTTGGTTCTTCGAGTAGATGAGGATGTCGTCAATGAAGACGATGACAAATTTATCCAAGTAAGGCTTGCAGACGCGATTCATGAGATCCATGAACGTGGCAGGTGCATTAGTGAGCCCAAAAGGCATCACTAGGAACTCGTAGTGACCATAACAAGTCCTAAATGCGGTCTTGTGTACATCTTCATCCTTAACCTTCAATTGATGATAGCCTGACCTCAAATCGATCTTCGAAAAGTAGCTCGCCCCTTGCAATTGATCGAACAGATCGTCGATCCTGGGCAAAGGATACCTATTCTTGATAGTGACCTTATTAAGCTCACGGTAATTGATGCACAGACGAATCGATCCATCCTTCTTTTTGACAAATAGGATTGGCGCTCCCTAAGGAGACGAACTAGGTCTAATGAAACCTTTCGCCAACAAATCATCTAGTTGCGTCCTCAATTCCTTCATCTCTGTTGGTGCCAACCTATAAGGCGCTCTCGCGACAGGTGCTGCTCCAGGGATGATGTCAATTCTGAATTCTACTTGTCTATCTGGTGGTAAACCATGTAGTTCTTCAGGGAAAACTTCAGGATATTCAGAAATGACGGGGATGTCTACAATCTTAGGCTTCGGCTCATCAATAGTCACTTGTGCCATGTAAATGACACAACCTTTCTTCAACCATCTAGATGCTTTGAGCATAGACACTTGCTCAGGCAGTCCATATTGGGTGTCTCCCTGAATGGTGAGTGGCTCACCAGACGGAGTCTTAATCACCACTTGCTTCTTGTTGCAAACAATCTGGGCCTGGTTATGAGATAACCAGTCCATGCCTAAAACGATGTCGAAACCGGCTAACTTTAAAGGAAGCAAGGATAGTGGAAAGGAGTGGTTCCTAATAGATATGAAATATCCATCTAATACGGTTGAGGCGGTTTCTAAGGTGCCATCAGCTAATTCCACCTCATATTTCATACTTAGGGTTTTAACAGGTAAATTCAGTAACTTACAAAACTTATTATCTACAAATGATTTATCAGCTCCTGAATCAAATAGCACTCTCGCATAGATATCATTTATGAGGAAGGTACATGTGATCACATTGTCGTCCTGAACAGCTTCCTTTGCATCCATCCTGAAGACCCTAGCATTGGTCTTTTTCCCATCCTCAGTTTTCTTGGTGATCTTTGGACAATTGGACTTGATGTGTCCTTTTTCACTGCAATTGTAGCACGTAGCATCCTTGATTTTCTTACAGTCTAAGGTCTTGTGCTCAGAAGACTTGCAAATTCCACAAACTCTCGGCTGTGACTGGGATCTCGACTCAAGTCTGCACCTCCCAAAATGGTGCTTCTTACAAACCTTACACTTGGGTTTATCACCCGACTATTGACCATCTTTCTTGGATCCATAACTCTTTCTGTGGTCATTGTTTCCCTTGTGCTTCTTATCTGACCGTCGTGAATTGTCATCTTCACGCTTCCTTTTCTCGGTATCCGTGTTCCTCAGCGATCTCTGCCTGACCGCGTCCAGTGTGAGGGACAGGGATATATTAGCTGCAGACCTGAATGTAGCTGGCCGAGAGACTTTTACACTTGCCTTAATTTCTGGGGCTAAACCCCCAATGAAACGAGCTATTCTTTTGGGTTCCGGGGTCACTAGGTAAGGAACCAGCCTTGACATTGTATTAAAGCTCGTAAGGTAAGCTTGGCAATCCAGATTTTTCATTACCAATGACAGAAAATCTGACTCAATCTTTTCAACCTCATGCTGAGGACAGTAGTTCTCTTTGATGAGGGTAACAAATTGTTCCCATGTCATATTGTACAGTGGAATCTTCCCAGTAGCTTGAATCAACGATCTCCACCAGGCTAAAACCTCACCTTTGAACGATTGAGATACAAATTTTACTACATCCTTATCAGCGCACCCGCTGATATCAACCACGGTATCCATTTCATCCAACCATGTCATGCAGTCAACCACTCCTTTCTCCCCAGTAAAGTCTCTGGGTTTGCATGAGACGAAGTATTTATACGTGCAGGATTTACCACGCGATCCCCGCTTAAGCTCGATCTTCTTTGACGGGACACTTTGCTGGTTCGAGGAGTGATGATCGTCATCATCCTTCTTTGGCTTATCTAGCTTAAAGGGTGACTTACTATGAGCCTCAGAATGTGTTTTTGGCTTAGAATGGGGTGCTGATTGGGTCCTACTTCGAGTACTACTCGATTCACTATACTGCCTATCTATGGCTTTAGTGACAGCATTGTCAATTAATGCTTGGAGTTCTGCACCAATTATATTTATCCTGGTGGTGTCATGATTCTCCTTTGGCCGACTGTTGACCTCTTCAGACTCGGCCATGTAGTTGGATTGCTACATAAAATGATGACAATGATTCATTTAGGGAAATATAATAGGTTTGCCATCTTGATAATTTATTAACCATGGTAATTAAAGAACCATATTGGTTAATTTGTTAAGAAATTTCCTTTGGGAATTTTTTTTATTAGTAACCCTTAGTTCTAGAATAAAATATAATAATGGCACAATAGGCCTAGTCACATGGACATTTCTAAATTTTAGGTCAAGATCTTATAGGATCTAGTTATTAAGGTTTGAATCAAGGTGACCTTTCTTGACAGGGAGTTTATAAGCTACGACAGTCTTTTGTCTTATATGGCAATAATTATAGCCCGTAGGCATTACATCGCAAACGGATGTTTAATTAATAATAAATAATTGGGATAATTTAACGTAAGGGTGGCACATGTGATTTTGCGGATCACATTAGCCAATAATGTTAACATATTTGCAGATGTTAACAGAGACTTGAATCTTTTTAAACAGGTTTTACCATATTAGCCAGGTCTTATTATGACATACAAGCTAGGTTTTACCTTTTAAGATTCTTTTTAACATTTAACGCAGAACAATTTTTAAATTGAGACGTTGATAAGGATCTGAATCTAATTGGGGAACTACCGTCTTGGCCTTGTCTTAAGATGACACAAAGGCTAGGTCTTGTCCCTTTAGACTTTATCATTCTAATATAATGATAGATCTTGTAAAAATATTGTCATTATTTATTTATATTTTTGTTTATGCATATAACTAAAAATAAAAACTTAAATTTAACCATTTCACCACATGAATTTAAAATACGAGTCTGCCCTGAACGGAACTTCCAAATAAAATAACATGCCCGCGCAGGGGCTAAACAACACCACATACCCACGCAGGGGTCAACGGAAAGATGTGCCCATGCAGGGCTTAACAACCAAAACATACCCACACAGGGGTTAAAACATAAAGACATGCCCACGCAGGGGCAGAATACAAAAATATTCCCTCGTAGGGGTTAAACAAAAAGGCAAGCCCACGCAGGGGCCGAATTGAAAAATAAGGAAATACAACCAATTAATTGAAGGATTCAATGGTCCTTCTTGCTTTTTCCTTTTATCAAACTCGCCAATCCCTTAAGGAAACCTTGCCGTTCCCCGCGATCTCTGTGAACCTGATGCTCAACTTGGTCCAGTCTTTGGAAATTTTCCTCCCGTTCTGGCGGGGAAAACCGTGGTACCTGCGGCTGCGGCTGCGACTGATATGGAGGTCGAAGAGACGGCTGCTGTTGGTACCCATAAGCTGGGTATCCGACTCCCCAAGGAGTTCCGTAAGGCCCTTCGGGGTTAAGAGCATTGTAGTTCCACGCCGCCAGGTATGGGTCGATCTCCGCATAGTTGAAGATGGAGTGAGCCGGCTGCTCGAAGGGATTATACGTTGCAGGGCCAGTGTAGGTAGGAATTGGGTTGCCAAAGCCCAAAGGTGGTGGTACAACATGTGTAGAGTTCACTTCCGGGTTGGGGTTCGAAGGTCCCCCCATCTGTTGGTTTTCTTGGAGCGGTGGGTAGTGGCTGCCACTCGATGGTTGAGGGGTGCTGATATGCACTCCTCTTCCTTGCACGGACATCCGTGCATTTGTTCTCCTTCTCCTCAGCGGCTCAGGAGGCTGCTGCTGAGGTGGTGGTGGTGGCGGGGTAACTGCCACAAAGCGTGAATCCCCGGAAGGATCCTGTTGCTGCTGCTGCTGCTGATAAGGCGATGAATGGTGAGAGGGTGTGAAATACCATTCATGCTGGGTGAATCTAGCTTGGTAACTGTCTGGACCACGGTAAGGTGATCCATGAAAAGATGATCCGTCAGAAATTTCAATAGGGTGCGTGGGGGTACCGGTCGGTGGTTCGGTAGGGTCGGTATCCTCATCCATATCCATGGCGTGGTCTCCAGAAAAGTAATCTTCAGGCCCCAATGGGTTAACACCCACTGGTTCTTCGAGGTAGTTAGCCGGGTTGAACCGACTTCGGAAGATATGTGACGGGTTATCAAAGGAGTGACGAGAGTTGGACCTCTGGAGAGGGATAAATGAAGGCTGTGGGTTTTCAGGCTCATTTTCTGAATGGGGTCCAAAAGAGTGAAGGTAAGACGGTGACGAAGCTAACGAGACAGACCGCCTCGCTGGCTGCAGATGCGCCCTCCAGTCTCCCTATGGACTGGTGCTAATAGGAATAGGTGAGGTTCGCCTTTGAGAAGGCCCGACCTCATGGTCGTGGCCTGCTACGGGTCCTTTTCCTTTTCCTCTAAAGAATCTTGGCGGCATATTTTAAACCTGTCAACAAAATCAAAGATAACAACAAGGAAAGTATAACAGACCAAAAATAAAACAAAATCAGGATTTGTCCTATGTTCTTTGTCTAGACTCGAAGGTTCGAGGAATGTGCAATTGTGTAACTGAGATTAAACACAAAAGGCTAGTGTTTAATTCACTCAGTGTTGGCTTTGATACCAACCTGTCACACCCCGATATTTCCACGTATTACCGGTGGGCCCGGTGGGGGAGTACCGTGACGTAGTTGATATCATCATAGTCAATCAACACAAATTTAAATGCACAGCGGAAGCAAAAGATAGATTTATTTCAACTTTAATAAATTGTAATATTAAGTATCACAAATAATTGAAACAGATCCACAGGCGGATCAAAATAAAAAGGAAACATTGTTCAACAGTCTTATGACATCCAAGCTTGCGAGACTTATTGTGGATGCTAGGAGAAAGCCAGCCTATTTCGAGTAGTACCTGCACTTAACCTTTTTGGGAAAATACATCAGTTTACACTGGTAAATACAATTAACTGACTCATTTTGAAAAGTTTAATAAAATTGATTTGAATGCACGTGGCACAAAACTTTTTATAACTTGGGATAATTATTTGAATATAATACTTGTAAAAGAATTACATGTTTCTTATGCGTTCAGTAGCCCGGTTCGTGCCGGGTTAAAGATCAATAGACACACCACATTATTTATTTAGGCACTGACGGGTGTACGCCTACACCCCGTGCTTAGGTCGTGGCCATTTCGTAAAATGATGCCAAGGATATCCGGGACATGGTCATTAACCCCCCAAAGGCTTTAAGCAAACAAAACATTTCCAAACAGAGCATATCAATGGTTTAACCTCTATTCGATTAAAGATTCAATGCCCGACCAAGCGGTATTTTATATACCATACCCCAAGCCCGTATAGGGAAAATAAGTTAAAAGTATTTACCTGAGCTGAATATAAATTCAATCCCAGCCGTATATCAACTCAGCAAGTACAGATAGCTTTTACTGGGCTCCTAATCTGGAACGAAGGTTTTTAATAATATATTAGATTCCTAACGGGTCTTTAATTAAGCTTGAGCTTAGACCGGTTAGTTTTAAAGGAAGGTTCGGTTCAAACGCATGAGTAAGCGAAGACCGGAATAGAATGTGATTTAGACCCGACAAGTTTGAAGACTTGTATAATATGGGTAAACTAAACACATTCTGGATTTTGAGACAAAAATGATAAGGTTTGACCCGTTTCGGCTAAACTATGCAAACTAGTTACATAAGCCGATCCGAACGCGAAAAGTGCGTAACGGGTAACCATATGAGTCATATACAAGTTTCCTAAGTTAATATGCCTTAAATATGTTGAGACGTCAGTAAGATATCTCTTATTATGCCCGAAATGGATTTAAATTCAAATTATGTTTCGTAAGGGCATTTTGGTCATTTAAAAGGTTATAAAAGAGTTTAATTAGTAATCTGAGTTACAGGTCTGATTCATTTAGTAAATATACTTAATTTAATAAGTTATAATAGTAGGGTACTAGATATATGTTAAATTTATCATTTAACACCAAACTATGCACCTTAGGGGTATTTTGGTAATTTCACATAGGCTAAAAAGGTCAAAACTGAAATTTTGAGTTTAAAACTTTTAGCTTACTGTTAATGTATAAAAATATACTTAAAATATCAGTAGGTATCAACCAGTGTTTTAAAAACCGGTAAATACCGGCCGGTTATACCGGTATTACCGGTTCCGAAAGCAAATCCGGTGCGAAACACCACGGTAAATAAGTGAAATGGCATAAGATTCGTACCGGCGGTAAAATCCGGTATACCGGTTTGAACCGTAATACCGGTACCGCCCATGGTTATTTTGGTTTGGGTTTTTAGTATTCTAGAGTTATTTTGGTGCGCGTGCGCGTGTACGTACGTATGTATGTATGTCTATACGGGTAAAGCAATGTTATTGGAAAGATTGTATTTTGAAACTTGAAAAAGAAAGAGGACATGATAATAGTTATATTATAATTTATTATGTTAGTGAAAAAAAATAAAACTGATAAGTTATGTCAATATAATTCATGTACGTATGTATCTCTATGAAATTATAGAGTTAACTAGTTCATCCGGTTGAATCACCCGGTACAACCCGGTTCTACCGGTTGAACCATTTTTAAGGCCATCCCGGTATGATTTAAAAACCGGTTTTTAAAACATTGGTATCAACCTTATATGTTTAAAATAGTTTTAATACATACTATGCGTTAAGAACGCTTAAAAAGGCGATTTGGAGCCATTTCCGGGTTCTATATAGAAAGCTGATATTTTTATTATTCCAGAAGGTTTAAAATAATTTATTTATCATATAAAATCAGTAGCAAAAGGTTTGGGGTCAAAAAGATTTGAAAAACTCATTTTATAGCTCAAAATGGCAAAACCGGCATTAACCGAATTAAAGCTACAACCCTATGTTATGCTCAGCCTAAAATTAATTAAAAATCTTTAAAAATCCCAAAATATTATTTTATATCAGTAGATAAAAATTTGGTATTAAAAATCGGGTTTAGATAGGCTATATGCTAATTATGCCATTTAATTCACAAAAAGCCTTCTAATTACGCTAATGAGCATAACTCTTAATCTAGACCTCTAACTGATGTCAAATTTTGGGTACACGTTTATAAATCAGTAACCAAGGTGTCTACTCTTTTATATTTTCAAAAATCACATTTTATGGTGAAAAGGGCATACTAGTCAACTTTTAGGCAATTAACGGAAACTTGCATTATAATTAGGCAACTAGGGAACCAAGTCGTATAATCACAGAGGGTTATACTAACATGTAACTAGGTTCAAAAGAAGCTCTAAGGCAAACCTAAACTAGGCTAAAACGGGTCAGAACTGAAAGTCAAAGCAAAAGTCAAATTATGCGACTTTCGGTTCCGAACCGGGTCTCTAGTGAAAATTGTTGGGTTGAACATGTTTAGACATGTTCTTACATTAATTATCAAGTTATATTAATGATAAAACAGGTTACATGGATCCTACATTGCTAATTATGTAATAATTTGAAAATAAGTATCATGTTGACTTTTTAAAGTTAGCTTTGACCCGACAATTGACCTAGTTAGAGTGGGAATCAGAGAGTACCCTTTTAAGGGTTTATTACCCACATAATTACCTACTTATAGGTACTTTTAATTCGAGATTTGACTGAACAAATTTTAATTAATCTCGAAGTCAAACCTTAATTACGACGGTTTGACTTTTAGCTAATTAATTAAGCTAAACTGAATTTAGAAGGATTAAGGACACTTACAAAGGTCCTAAGTATGATCTAAAAGCTGATGGAAGTCTGCTAGAAGTCCCAAGAGTTCCAGAGCAATGCTTGATATGCAAATGAAATTAGCAAGTCCAATTGTTGCAACTTCACTCCTTTATATAGTGAATTCAAATGCATAAGATCATGCCAAAGTAGTCTACATGTGTTGCAAGATCATCCCAGGTGTCCCTATGATGCCAAAACCAGTTGCAAGACCCTTGATTTTCGAAAACCACTCATCTAAGGCGGTGCAACCTGCTGGACAGGCACCTGTCCAAAACTGCTGCCAGCGACGTCCTTACGGACCGTAAGGGTTCAAGCTTACGGTCCGTAAGCAACCCTTTACGGACCGTAAGCCTTAGCTCTTACGGTCCGTAACCGATGCCCAGAGACAAAATATTTTGCAACTTCTAGGCCTTGCTCCAACATTTCTTATAAGTTCGAATCTTGTGCTTATTTTCAGTAGAGGGGACCAAGTTTTCAGCTCTTGCATGCCTTGCATGTACTTACAAAATTTTGGATCTTTGTGGAAGGTTTTTAAATGTCGGAAATACCAAGAATTCACATTGGATCCATGTCTTATGATATAATAAATTTGTTATTTAGGAATTCCAGATTTATTTGCATAATTTGAGATGTTGATTAAATATTAATGTTAGGGATTTATTAATAGGTCGCTCAGAGGTATAAATTAACATGTCGACACTTTTAAATCCTACCTTACATCTTTATCTGGATCCGTTTTCATAACACGTTTGCATTACATGACACGTGTCTTTATTTTATTAGGTATGAATTTACGAGGTGTTACATCAAGTAGCAGTGAAAGAAATTTGATCCTAAAGACAGTCAAGTAGCAGTCAAAGTCATTTGATCCTAAACACAATCAAGGAGCGCTCAAAGTCAAATGCATTAGATCCTAAACACAGTTTAGTAACTTCAAATCAAAGACAGTTTAATAAGCATCATTAACACTTAAATATCACCATTAAAGACCACCATTCATACACAATAGTTTAATAACATCCTAATGACCATACACATATAACAGTTAGATAACAATACAAGGGTAATCCTGATCATTAACTTCAAAAACCTAAAAAATGACTAGTTGTCAAAATAACCCTTTAAACTGTTATACATAAGCTACTAGTTAGGCATCATATGTACACCCAAGCAAGCCCCTTGTCTTCATGCTCGATGGCTAAAACATAGCTCGATCCTGAACCCCCTTCCTGTCTTTAACAGGACCCGATATTGGATCTGGATAAAGCGTTAGAGTCATCTACACTACACTCTAATTCCAACGAGGATTCCATAAAAACAATCCACATTTCAGATTATATACATGGCACGCATCATGAAATCAACGATTTTAAGTAAAATTAACACAATGTTGTAGCAATAATGTGGAAAGTAATCAAAATGATCACGTATTGCCTCATGATTAAGATGATCAGAGCTGTTGTACTTTGATTGGCCGGAGAAGTGGGATGACCGGAGGTTCAGTTGAATGCGGGCAAGATTTGGGGGATAAAAGGGAGTGAAATGGTGGTGCGTGTGATGGAAGACTGAGGATTAGAAAGGTGTTAAAGAGTAATTTTTGGGTGAAATGACCCAACCCACATCGTTAAATATTGGAACAATCAACACATGAAAGTTTGGCCCAGAGACTTGATTGATTTCAATTGACAACCACACATTTTTTCAAACAAAAACAAAGCCTGTATATATGATTTAGTGTAAACCACATGGACTTAAATTTTACTTTACTAAAAAAAATATAATACTCTCTTTAACTTTTAAACTCAAACCTAAAAAGTATATATATTTTATTTAAGGCACGGATAATAATATAATGCACGGTTTAAATTCAAACACAATAATAAATGGGGTCCATTATAGGCTATAGCCGTTAAATATCTCTTTATTAACAACCCCTTTATTTTTTCACTCTCCCCCTTCCTTTATCCCCTTTTACAAAAACAAACCCTAAATCCAAATTCAAATACTTCAAACCGCCACAACGTATACACATTTCAAATTTCATCATTACAAAACATCTGCAAAAAGTCAAACGCACACCATAAAATCCGGATTCTTCATGTCTCCATTTCAGATCGAATAGCCGTAATTCAGTGAGTTCCGGATCCAATTGAACAAAACCCTATGAAATACACCAGTTTAATTTGATTATTTTTTACAAAAATTGCAGGAGTTGGTTCTAGATTCGGAATAATATTCCTCACATCATCTTTCAGGTATGAATATTGAATCCGAAGTATTTTGATTGATTATTATGTTACAGTTCTTGTTAGTTGTTTTAGATTCTTATTTTGTTTATTTTGTGAATTAGAATGTTGAGAGATTTCAAAATTATGCGTCGGAATTCGGGTAAAAGCCCTAATTTAGACGAACCGGAAAATGTACCTGTAAATGTGAAGTTTCATGAAGCGTCTGTGTCGAATGTGAGTTCGGATTCTTCGTCTAGGCCGCCGTTGAATACGATTCAGGAACTAGGGTTTAAGGTTGGCAAAATGGATAGAACACCTACTAAGGTTGACGGTGGTAGGGTTTTAGAGTCGGGGATGTCGATGAGGACTCCGGAGAAAGGTTTGGGGAGGAGTAGGTATGGGTGGGGTTCGGAGTCGAGGAATGAGGGGAGAATTGGGAATGGGAATGTTAATACGCCTAGGTCGTGTAGGACGATTGGGAGAGCTGTGAGTTCGGGTTATTCTGAGGGGAATTCTACGCAGAATACACCTACGAAGAGTGTGAATAAGCCCCCGAATCCGGGGCTGCTTCATGGAGGTAGTTCGAAGCCTCCTGCTGGTGGTAGTGTTCGCAGTTATGGGAACATTGCAGCTTTATCTAGAGGGTCTCCAAGCACGCACACTACTGTAAATACGGTTGAGGTACCACATTTTGAACTTAAAGAAGATCCATCGTTCTGGATGGATCATAATGTACAAGTAAGTTCCCTTTTCAACATAATTACATTTGTGTTAGCTTCGTAATCATTTAATGTAAGAAAGATTTAGCTCATGGGATTTTCCTTTTCTTTAGGTTTTGATACGAATTCGTCCGCTTAACAACATGGAGCTTAGTACTCATGGTTATAACCGGTGCTTAAAACAAGAAAGTGCACAATCTGTGACCTTTGTGGCGCATCCGGAGACAAGATTTACTTTTGACCATGTTGCATGTGAAACCATTGACCAGGTACTATAAAGGAGCAATGCTTAATTTTTTGTTGTACATTGGCACGTTTTTATAAACCGCAATACGTTTACAAAAAGATATAAGTTTTAAATTTGTGCAGGAAACACTTTTCAGGATGGCAGGTCTACCAATGGTAGAGAATTGCTTATCAGGTTATAATAGTTGTATCTTCGCGTATGGGCAGGTAATATATCAAAACTTGAAGTCTGAAAATAGATACAACTTTGTACATGCAGTTTAAATTACTTTTTTACTCATGTAGACAGGGAGTGGAAAGACACACACCATGCTTGGTGAAATAAATGAGCTTGAAGTAAAACCAAGTCCATATCGGGGAATGACTCCACGAATGTTTGAGTTCTTATTTGCTAGAATAATTGCGGTAATTTTGCCACATTATTGATAGCAATTTATTCTTGTTCACACATTTTTCTTTATTCATAAAAGATGTTCTATATTTACAAACCATTTATAGGAAGAGGAAAGTCGAGTAGATGAAAGATTAACATACAACTGCAAGTGTTCATTCCTAGAGATATACAACGAGCAAATTACCGATCTCCTTGACCCTTCCTCTACAAATTTGCATGTAAGTTTAACCCTTTAGTTTCCTTACAAACATTAACATTATGCTACTGTCTCTTATGCTAACTTAAAAAAAAATTCAGCTCCGGGAAGATGTTAAAAAGGGTGTTTATGTGGAAAATTTGACCGAATTTGAAGTTCACACTGTGGGTGATATCTTGAGGCTTCTGAGTCGGGTACTATATGATCTCTTAGTAAAATTGTATTACATTGTTATCTTTACTTTTTTTTTTCTCATTATTGATGTGTTTTTATAGGGTTCTGCAAATAGGAGAGTTGCTGCAACAAATATGAACAGAGAAAGCAGCCGTTCCCATTGTGTTTTCACATGCGTAATTGAAAGTAGGTGGGAGAAAGATTCAACTTCCAACCTACGATTCGCAAGGCTAAACCTTGTTGATCTAGCTGGTTCAGAAAGGTGTGTTATATTTGAATTTGATTAGTGTTATGTTTACTTGTTTTTATTATGTTTTTTTGTGGTATGGCTTATCTTATCTTCTCCTAACAGGCAAAAAACTTCGGGTGCTGAAGGTGAGCGTTTAAAGGAGGCTGCAAACATTAATAAATCGCTATCCACCCTAGGGTATGAACATCTTACTTGTCTCATTGGAGCCTTCTTTTTCTTGTTGTGTTGAGGTGGCAAATTATTGTGAATACAACTTTATTTCCAACCCATTTATAATCAAATGGTCAAAACTCAAAAGTGCCACCTCTATTGTTTTGTGAGCCCGTTTTGTAAATTGTAATCCTAAATCCACTTGTGTAGGCATGTAATAATGGTTCTAGTAGACGGTGCTAATGCAAGAACACGACATATTCCTTATAGAGACTCAAGGCTCACTTTTCTTCTACAGGTGAATACAAGAATCCTATTGTTTCTATTAAGGGTGAAATTTGGACTTCTTAAAATTTGCTATTGCTTACAATATATATTCTGCAGGACTCGTTAGGCGGAAATTCAAAAACAATGATAATAGCTAATGTTAGTCCCTCCATATGGTATGTTCATATGTCTAAATTTTTTACACGTTTTTTTTTACCTTATAACTAACATTTATATTTATTTAGATTTAATGAATAGTGATAAACCATCCATCTATTTTTTGTTAGTTCTGCTACTGAAACGTTAAACACTCTAAAGTTTGCACAACGTGCAAAGCTGATTCAGAACAACGTAAGCAAGTTATAGTTTTTGTTAAATTTGATTAAATTTACACACTTATTCATCTTAGTTTCAATATTTTAATCTTGTGTTGTCATCACAAAGGCTGTGGTAAATGAAGATGCCTCAGGAGATGTCATGGCACTTCAACACCAGATACAACTTCTAAAGGTAGTTCTTTTTTTTTTTCTTTCTAACTCACGATAAGATTAGATAATTTTACAGTAAATAAACTGAAGTTATATTAAATCAGGAGGAGCTCGCTATCCTTAAGAGACAAAATGTGTCCAGATCTTTAACATTTGGTCCAAAAGTCAACGAAGAAACCATACAAGAACACGAAAATGATTTCGATAATACGCTTGGACACGATAACAAAACCCTGAGGGTTTCCTCTAAACAGGTATATCAAGTAGTATTTTTTTTTGTTATTCAGTTAAGTATTAGTTTTTTGACTTTTTCACAGATTCAGTATGTTTATCTGGCCCATTTAAAACATAAGGAAATTGTGGTTAAAAAGAAGTTGTGTAGAGTGTATGAAGAATCTGTTATAGACGTAAAGATTTTTGTATATTAGTGTAGTGCTTTTGGTTTCCTTATATTCTTTATGTTCCTCAGCTAAAATCATTAGAGGCCTCTTTGACCGGAGCACTGAGAAGAGAGCAAATGTCGGAAAGCGCTATTAAACAGCTTGAAGCAGAAATAGAACAGTTAAACCGTTTGGTAACTATTTATTCCTTTACGTGTTATCATGCATTTGGAACACACACACATATATTTCGTGTGTATGTGTATTGGTGTTTAAAAGGAAATTTGCGTGTAGGTTCGTCAAAGGGAGGAGGACAATAAGTGCACAAAGATGATGTTGAAGTTTAGAGAAGATAAAATTCAAAGAATGGAGTCTGTGGTTGCTGGGTCAATACCTGCTGACTCATACTTGCTAGAAGAGAATAACATGCTTACTGAAGAAATTCAGATGCTTCGTGCAAAAGTTGATAAAAATCCAGAAGTTACACGATTCGCTTTGGAAAACATTAGGCTTCTTGAACAACTTAGAAGGTAAATTAAAAAAAAAAACAAAACTTTTACAATTTTGTCCATTAAAAAAAACATTTTGACTTTATTCTCGTTGTTGCGTTTCGTTTTTAGATTACAAGATTTCTCTGAAGAAGGGGAGAGAGAAATGTTGTTAAATGAAGTATCTGAACTGAGAAATCAGGTACTTGTACTTGTGTACTTTATTTCGAAACTCTTGATTCTGCTGTATTGTATTCTTCGTAACTAAAATTGTTTTGGCAGTTGGTTCTTGCTCTTGATGAGAATTCCAAGCAAGATGGTCATGCGCAAAAGGTACCATGTGAAATTTTGATATTTAAACTACCATATTTATACTTAAGAGTTTAGACACTCATATATATTATTTGATAATGGATACAGGAAGCTGCACATGACGCTAAAGAAAACACTTCTCTTCGATTGGAGGTTGCACCGTCTTTTCTTGATAGAATGTGAAAGCTTATCACCCGTTTTAGGTTTAACGGTCCATTTTCTATTTGATTTCAGTTGGAAAGGAGCCAAGAAGAGTTAGAGAAATGCAAGAACAACCTCAACTCTTGCTTAGAGCAAAATGCAAAACTCTTGAGGGAAATTCAGGATGTAAACGCCTTATTAGAAAACAAGAAATCTCTGGTGCATGAAAATGATGATGGTATTGAGGTCATAAAGGTAACATTTAGTTATTATAAGTAAAAAATATGGTATATGAAGCAATTAGGATCCATTTTGACATATAGATTATGTTGTTAAGTAGTATAATGTTCTTTACAGGAACCCATTTTGGAAGCTTCTTCTGTAGGCAAACGCTCCATGCATGCATTCCAAAAGACACATGAAACTCATGTGGAGTATTCTGATGATGTTATGGATATGCAATTAGACGTAAGTTTTCTCTTTGAACTCAGCTCGTAAAGTTCAGGCTCAGCTCGACTCAAATACTCAAGTCTTGGCTTAGCTTGGCTATAGCAGGCTTATAACTAATGAGCTTATGGTAGATATTAGTAAAAAAAAGTCAATAATGGTTATTTTCTATGGGTGTTCACTGTTCATCAACCGTTAAAACCGACCGAACTACCAAAACCAAAGGAGGTCAGCCGGTATGAGATTCAAACGCTTTGGTTCACGGTTTGGCGATTTTAACTGTGATCCGGTTTGGAACTTGAAACCAGCTGTGAAAACTGAACCAGTGTTTAACATTTGTTATTTATATACCTTTTTTCTATTTTGGAATATATAATTATGTCTGTCTATTATAATCATGAACCATCGTTATTATTTTAAATTTTTTAATACAAACTAATGATATTCTAAAAATAGAAAAAATCTGTTCAAACCACCAAAACCGAACCTTAAACTGGTAAAACTAGCTGGCTTGGTTTTCCGTTTCCCAAAACCGGCCAAACGGGACCATGAACGCCCCTAGACAATCCGTATTCAAACTGGTAACATTGTAACAATACCGTTTTCACATAAATAGAAGTTTAGTATCATGTTTGATTTATGTTTGTTATTTATCAGCATTTATATATGATCTTGCTTCAGGAGTCCATACAGTTGTCTCGTACACTTGTAAAGAAAGATGAAGCTCCTGTAAGGTACATTGAAGAAGCCATTAATCTTCAAATGCAAGTAGACATTCTAGAGATGATTTTAAAGGAAGAGAGCTCAACCCGTGCGGAAATTGAGGAAAATTATAAAGATTTGAAGGATGAGCTCGAGGAAGCAAAGTCTGTAATCGAGGCTCTCGAGACTCAACAACTAATATCTATCAACGAGCTCGAAGATCTCAGAAACCGTAATAACAAATTTTCTCAAGATCTGCACCTGCCACCATCTTCAAATGAAACGGAACGCGTGCAAGAAAAGATGAACCGGATGCAGGATTCTCTTGAAAAAGCCAGGAGAACAAATAAATGGTATAAAACCGAACGGGAATGTAACGCTGTTAATGAAGAAGAAATGGATGAAGTGCGGAAACAAGTCGAGGCTGAAACTGCTGAGGTCATCGTCTGTTTGCAAGAAGAAATAAGCAGTCTTCAGGAGCAATTACTCGACAGTAACACTAAAGAAACGGAACTCAAACAGGAGTTGACCAATGTGCAAGCGAAGTTGACCGCCATTACAGAATGCAATGAAGCTTTAAAGGAAAATTACGAAGAAAAAGAAAGAGAACTTAACGTGTTGACTAGTGAGATCCAGGAGGTTCTTACAACGGGTCACAACGCACTTGAAGACGCGTTAAACGATCTTGATGATGTCACTGTATGTGAGCAATTACAAATAATCACAAAAAACATCTTGGAAAAAGATTCAAAAATAAAGGAACTGAATTTATGTTTAGAGGACGCGAAAAACAAAGGTACTGAAATGGAGGGAATGCTGCGGTCGTTAAAAGGGGCGACTTTAGTGATGTCGGAAGCGCACCAACAAGACTGCAGTGAAAAAGATCAAGTAATCCGCCAGCTGTCATCACGGTTGAGTGAAAAAAGTTGTGTGATAAACGAGTTAAGTAACGCAGTCAAAGAAAGAGAACAGCAAATAAAGAAGATATCAGATTGTGCAACGGGCGCGTTTGTGGTTGTGAACCGGTTTTCTGAGATTAAAGACGGTTTAAATAAAGCGCTGATGCAGAAAGACACGGAGCTTGAAGAATTAAAGAAAAACCACATTGTAACATTTCTAACAGATTAATTGAATATCGAGTAAAATGTCATTTTCGTCCCAGAGGTTTGGCCAGTTTTGTGACTTTCGTTTAAAGGTTTGTCTTTCCGCATCTGGATCCAAAAGTTTTGAAATCTTGCGATTTTCATTCAGCTTGTTAACTTCATCCCTTTTTCTCTGTTAAATTAAGTTAGAGGCATTTTCGTCCTTTTTGCTAACTTAAAGGGCAATTTGTTTTTTTTCAAAAGACGGAAATACCCTTGACTTGATGAAGAAAAATGGATGGAGTTAACGAGGCGGATGAAAATGGCAAGATTTCAAACCTTTTGGATCCAAATGTGGAAAAACAAACCTTTGGACGAAAGCCGCAAAACTGGCCAAACCACAAGGACGAAAATGGCATTTTACTCTTGCATATATTGGTTTAACTTTCAAGTTTTAATATTGTGTTTATGAAACATTGTAACAATATAGGTTCAGAGTTGCAGAAGTTCAAGAGATGTTAGTCGCAGGGACGACACGATAGTTCTTTTGAAAAAGGAGCTTGAAACCGCACTCGAGAGTCTTAAGGGAGTGAAAGCCGAGATGGCGAGACTACGTTCTGAGAGAGATGTAATTCGGCTTTCTGAGAAACAGAGTCGCCAAAGTATCGAAGGCTTTGTGCCGCAGGTTCTTGCGTTACAAGCTACTTTAGACAATTTTGAAAAACAAACTGAGGTAGCAATTGTTTCTTTGGATAACAAGATTCAAACCGTTGAAGGACTTTTACAGAAATCATGCAAATCCTGTCACCAGAAAAGAAAGGTATGCATCTCCTTTACAGTTAACGTTCAAATCTGTTAAGAAATTAGCTATGAACTCGAACCAACGATTCCCAACGATTATTATTGATCTGAATTGAAAGCATAGAATAGGAATTGAAAAGAAAACGAACTAACTTACCAATTGATTCTAACGGCTATGTAAAAGCTCTAAATCCCCAAATCTTAGCTTTTAACTAACATTAACAACCCATCTTTCAAAAGTACAACATTAGTCCCTCTAGTTCTGTTTTAAATCAAAAACTACTTGAACTTTTATAAACTTTTGAGTAATTGCAGAAATGGCCCTTCAATTTTGACTTCAATTCTCACAAAATATACTCCGACCAAGAAACTGTAACATTTTATGCTCGTTATTTCTGTAGAAATAAATTGATGAAATTGATATATACTTTTATTTTTCTTTATTCATTGGTGTTTTAGATATTCGACAAATAATCAAATATTTAAAAAAATGTCATATCAATCATTAATTGTTAGTAGGATGTAGAGATTTCAAAATGAAGCATAACGAGTTGGGCTGACCCAGAGTACCTTTTTATCAATTTTTTTTTCTATATGTGTTAAGTGTATCAAATTTGATTCTAAAAGTTGTATAATTTCAGTAATAATTTATATTTTTTAATAAAATGATTTCGGATGTTTTATGCGCTAAACCACTTTGGATTACTTAGAGATACAGTATAACCAAACAATTGTTTTATGTGTGACCTCTAGATGTATGAAGTAGCAGAACATGTTCAAACAATTGTTCTTATGTTGTGGCATTTATTTGAACTGACTGATATAATTTATACACACAGCTCTATGAGCATGAACTTATGGATGCCAAGGTAAATGCAGCACAACAAGCAGCAGAATCTTCTTGTGTTTACGCTAAATTTGCGGAGGCCCAATACACCATCAAAGAAGCAGACGTTATGATCAATGAGCTACTGATCGCAAATGAAACCATGAAGCTCGACATTGAATCTCTAAAGAAGAAGGAGGTAACTTTAATAAACGAGCGGGATACGATTATGCAACAGTTTGAAACCGATACTATGGGAATGAAGAAAGAAATAGAGGAGCTGGAGGGTATGATTATTCAGACCCGTTCTATCGTGGATCAAGATCTGATTCCAATAGCGTCTGATTTCTTTTGCGTAAAGTCTCGAATTCAAGACTCTAGCAAGTTAATTCAGTCATGGATTGAAGACATATGGTCTGAAATAATCGCGAAAGACTGCGTTGTCTCAGTTTTACGTGTCTGTCACATGGGAATACTTCTGGAAATGGTAACGGGATTAAACGCGGAAAACGGGCTGCTTCATCACGGGTTATGTGAATCAAGTTCTCTGGTGTCACAACTAAGAGAACACAATTGCAAATCAAGAAATGAGCTGGAAATGTGCAGAGAAATTCAAGCGAAGTTATTGGCTGACATCAAGAATAGTTTCGATCGTGTGTCAAAGGGTACACAAGAAACCGATATACTTTCAGTCAAGCTAGCGAGTTTTGAGGAAAAGATAGTGAATTTACAGGCTCAAGAAGAAGCAATGGTGGAAAGATCGAAATATATGGGATCCGAGCTTTCGGCTTTAGTTAAAGAATTGGATGCTGTCGGTAAAGACGAAGAGGTTAGATTTCTTGAAGAAACGTTCATGGTTGATTTGTTAGAGAAAGAGATCGAGCTCGTTGTTCTGTCAGCGAAACTGAAAGAAGAAGATTCACAACGAAAGGATCTCGAGAACGCGAATAAAAACATGAGTACGATTTTTGTGAAGTTTAAGGAAGACAAAGGAGAGGAGATTGACTTTTTGCGCAAAAAAACGAAGGGAATAGAAAGTCAAATTCTTGAAAAAAGTCAAACTTTTAAAGAGGAGTTGGAAGTTAAAGATATGGAGCTAAGGAACATGAGGCTACATGTCAAAGATATGAACGCTGCGCTCCAACAACGTGAAGCTTTTAACAATTTGACCGTGAAAGAGTGTGTTAACTTGATGAGTAGTATGGACAAGGAGACTAACAGAGTGTTTAGTTTATTAAGTGAGAGAATTGTCTCACTTGAGCAAAGACTTGAAGAGATAAACGGGAGCACTGAAAAGACGAGTACGCATATAGAAGAACTTCAGTCGTTAGAAGATAACGCTAAAGTTTTGATTTCAGAAAACGTGTTACTTCAAAGTGAGATGGACCGTAAAGAGGAAGTTCTCGAAGGTTTGAAAGCTTCGTTGGAGGTTTTAGAGGACGAGCTACGGTTGTTGAAGGAATTCTCGTCTAATAAACAGGACCAGAAAGACGAAACCGAAGAACTAAAAGCTTCTTTAGAACTTTTAAAGAATGAGCTAAACGAGAAAGTTGCGGTGATTGCCATGCTCGAGGCGGATGTTTCACGAGAGGGTGATTTGGTAAAATCACTATTTTCCGAGATTGAAAAACTGACGGAAAGCGTTAAAGATGCGTTGAAAGCGAAAGAGACGTGCGAGGCGGAGTTGGTTGAGGCGAAGAAAGCTAACGAGAGCTTGGAAATGGAGTTGGTTCAGTTGGAATCGGATCTTTCGGAAATAAATAAATTGGCGGAATCGAGAACAATTGATCTAAGAAGTGTTAGTTGTAAAAGGGATGATCTTCATGCCGAACTTCTTGAAGTAAGAAAGGAGTTAGAGATGGCACAAGCCATTGCGGAAGAAAACGAGGCAATTGCTACCGAAGCTAAACAGGTAGTTGATTTTTCCAAAATTTTAATTTGAGTAAAATGACATTTTTGTCCCTGAGTTTTGGCTAGTTTTGCAACTTTCGTCCAAAAGTATGTTTTTTCGCATCTGGATCCAAAAGGTTTGAAATCTTGCCATTTTTATCTGTCTCGTTAACTCCATTCATTTTTCTTTGTTAAGTCAGGGGTATTTCCGTCTTTTTTGTTAACTTAAAGGGCAATTCGGTCTTTTTCACTTTATGTATACTCGCTGGAGATGTCTAACAAAGACCGAATTGTCATCTAATTTAACAAAAAAAGACGGACATACCCTTGACTCAACGGAGAAAAACGGATGGAGTTAATGAGCAGAATGAAAATGGCAAGATTTTAAACGTTTTGGATCCAAATGTGGAAAAACAAATATTTGGACGAAAGTCGCAAAACTGGCCAAACCTCAGGGACGAAAATGGCGTTTCACTCTTGATTAAAATCTCATTCATGATTTGTTTCATTTAAACCATTTAGATGGCGGAGACAAGCAGACTGCATGCCGAAGAGAAGGATGAGGAGGTGAAATTATACGAGAAATCTGTTGAAGAGCTTGAGTTTATTGTAAATGCACTCGAGAACCAGGTGAGCGTAAAAAGAAATTTACCTCTCTCATGAATATATCAACTTTTCGTTTGGAAAACTTTACAATTCACATAACTTCACATATGGAAATGAATCATTTTTGTTGTATTTTTTAAGGTTGAAATGGTCAAAGGAGAGGCTGAAAGGCAACGATTGCAACGGGAAGAGCTAGAAGTAGAGTTTCAAGCTTTTAAACAGCAGATCCACACTGTCCATAGTAACGACTCAGACGTAAAAAGGTTCGATTACACAGCACACTGTAATAACAGTATGATATTCTGATGAGAAAAAGTTAATTGCTTATTTTTCGTTACACATGGATTTTATGTCTTATAGGCTTCTAAATGAGAAAGAGAAAAGCCTTCAAGAGGTCCTTCAACGCGTCCAAATTTTAGAGAAGGAGATCGCCTCCAAGGATTCAGAGGTGAATGTTCTTCCATATTTTTTTTAATTTTCTTTTCTTAAACATGTATATGGATTCAGGTTATAACTACTTTCGTTTTTTCTCTTTTATAGATTCTCCAACATAAAGCTCACATCAATGAGCTCAATCTGCATGCTGAAGCGCAAGCCAGAGAGTATAAACAAACTGTAAGCAACATCCTGGTTACTCATTCTTAATTTAGATCATCAAGACAATTTTTGAGAAATGTGCACGTTATAAAGACGCAATTGTTGGACTGATGAAAGATTGTAGAAGGTTCTACTCTTTTTTCGGATTTAGAAACTATGCAGTTAATATCGGTGATATATCACCGCTATATCGGTTATCTGTGTCAAATATTGGTACCAATATCATCGGCGATATCGACCGATACTTGACAGATATATAACCGATTTTCCCGATATCAGTACCTTTCTTCTTAGTTCTACCATTCGTCTTTCTTCTTATTGCTGCTATGAGCGTTTTAAGTCATAATTGTTAGTGTTAATGGTAGGAGAGTATACTGAATTGTTATGTGTTAAATTGCTATATATATAAATTCTTCATGATATTAAAATTACCAATATCCCACCGCGATAACCTATATCTCAAATATTGGTCCTTGACTGATATCCAATATTTTACCGCATTAACAACATAGTTTAGAAAATAGTTTTCTTATGTGTTTCTGGAAATACAGTTTAAGACACTGGAGGCAATGGCTGATCAAGTTAAATCCGATAGCTCTGCTCCACTAATCTCAAATTCACCGTCAAAGAAACTCGAAAAGAACGCATCAAGGGCACGAGGTTCCGGTTCTCCTTTTAAATGCATCGGTATAGGTTTGGCACAACAAATGAAATCAGAGAAAGACGAAGAGCTTGCAGCTGCAAAACGTAAAATCGAAGAGCTTGAAGCATTGGCCGCTAGTCGTCAAAAAGAGGCATAAAATTTTAATATTCTCTTGCAAAGTTTCATATTTTGTTGCTATCATGTCTTATATGCATTTTTATTTTCAGATATTCGCGCTGAATGCAAAATTGGCCATGTCCGGGAGCATGACTCATGATGTGTTGCGTGATTTATTGGGCATAAAGTTGGATATGACTACCTATTCGGTATAAAGCTATAAACTTGTTTCTTTTCTTGATTCTAATGCGAAATGTGTTTTCGAGTTTTGGGGTTAATCCTTAACCCCTAGTGGTTTGTTTGTGTTTTATGACAGTCTTTAGTAAACGGCCACCAAAATGAGGAAATAAATGAAAAGGCTCAAGTTCATAATGCTGAGGTACAATACAAGGTATACTCAGCTCTACCAAACATTAAATGTTTTAGCATATCTTTGTATATAATGATTTATTTATATTCCAATATTCCCCAAATAAATTTCTGTGACACGAGTGACAATTTTTTTTATTCTTTCAGGAAGAGGAGGTTGTCAAGCTAAAGAAACAACTGAATGAATTGGTCAATGAACGACAAGGGTAAATTAGGCATCTGAGTAACTTAATTTTGATTTGAGGAGTTTGGCATTTTCATTTTGTGGGTCTGGTGGGTTGGGTAACCGCTCAAAACTGAGGTATCAAAATGGCGAGGTCCGTTGGGTTGGGGATCCGGTCAAAACTGGCATTTTTGTATGGGTCGAAATAATTTAGGATGCGTTCACAAACTGTTCATGAACACTTACCGAACGCGATTTCATGTTCGTGTTCGTTTGTTCAAGAAATGAATGTGTTCGTGCTCGTTTGTCAATTTTAGGTAACGAACACAAGTTAATGTTCATGAACACAATGAAAACAAACGAACACAACCAAGCGTTCATGAACAAAATATGTAATGCACTAATACTTATTAAAAAAAATTATTTGTCGGAATTTTGAAGTATTTAAATGAGAAATAAAAATTATAAAACTAATGAACTAGATGATAGAAACTGAGATAGGACTAATTCTGTGATGACTCCTGTTTTTTGTTTTTAATTTTTTTTTAATTTTTGGTAAATAGGTGGCTGGAGGAAATTGAAAGAAAACAGGGTGAGATGATTGCAGCGCAGGTTGCGTTAGAACAACTCCGTCAAAGGGATCGTTTACTTTCAACCGAAAACGAAATGTTCAAGGTTTGAAATCCTAAATAAATACTCTTAATGCACTATAATTCCTCACGGCATACTTCTTCTAACTTGCTATTTATATTTCTAGACTGAAATCGGTAATCACAAGAAGAAGGTCATGGAGCTTGAAACCGAAGTAACCAAGTTATCAGGCCAACAAAATCTTCAACAAAGAATTCATCATCACACCAAAA
Source organism: Helianthus tuberosus (assembly GCA_030545235.1). NCBI lineage: Eukaryota > Viridiplantae > Streptophyta > Magnoliopsida > Asterales > Asteraceae > Helianthus > Helianthus tuberosus. Next base: position 77,520,946 of record CM060363.1, read on the forward strand.
TAAAGGTAAACTATAAGATAAAATCCCATTCGTTTGGTCGGAAATGCCATCGCTTACGATAAGAGATTTTTTTTAATAATAACTACTGGGTTACCACCGGGTTGAAACGTAGATAAATAAGCAAATCGTGATGGGCCAGTCTACGTGAAGATGAAAAAACCACGTCGCGACAGTATTCATAAGTCATGGAAAAGTTATCTGTTCAGTTCGTTATAGTATCGACACTCGTTATAACCATAAAAATGAATATGTGCGGCGGGTTTGGAATGTAATTGAAATAACTTACTAATGACGGTACACACGGAAATTTAGAAAAATATTACATTGCGAAAAAACTAAAAAGAAACGAAAGAAAATAAGTAGAAGGAAAAAACTAAAAGTTCAGGGTCTAAATAGTAATTATAATAAAATGTAAAGGGAAAAAACAAAAAGTTGGGGTCTAAATAGTAATTATAATAAAGTGTAAGGGTAAATAATAAAAATAAAACTTATTATATTTGAGGGGCTAAATATGTCATTGTTAAAGCTGAGGGGCCAAAGATGTTTGATGTGGACAAAATCGCGTTTTAATATATATAATAATAATAATTACAGGAGGAGAATAATGCATTAAAAGCTCAGAATGAAGAACTGAGTCGTAAGCTGAAAAGAAGTGATGTTATCCTAAGCCGTGTTAAGGAAGAACTTGCTAACCTACGTGCAGCGCACGGGAAGAACACATATTATGTGGAAACTGAGCTACAACTTGTTGAAAATCTTAAGGTTTGTTTCAAAACCATGATCTTATTGTTGGTCCAAGGTTGTTTAGACTTTAGACCATCTTGGGAAATATTAAGTTATAGTTTGTTTTAACTTTACAGGAAACTGAAGAAGAGAGGGACCATTTAGCTCAGAAGTTGGCAGCTTTATGCACCAGTATTTTAAAGGTTAGTTTAGTATATATCTATTGCTGAGGTGGCAAACGGGTGGGTGATGCGGGTTGGATAACAAGTCAAAACATGCAGTTTATGTTTAAAATAGTTTAATTTTTACTAAATATTTTGCTTGACGAATGTATTTCAAATATACACTGGTGAATTTTGACTGGTGCGGACCCATTTGACCGGTTTCATTTTAAGTTATTTTTTTCCAAGTTGACCATTAAGAGTCAGACGGGTTGAAATTGTCACCTCCAAATAAACACTCGGGATAAATGTTCATGAATTCTTGAGAGATGAAATGCTATACACCAAATTCTTTTTTCTCAATAAAGGCTTGACCTTTGTTGGTTGTTTACTTTACAGTTGACTTGTATAATTAGCGTACCGTTTGATTTTTTGTTGCAAATAAACCTTTTATCTTGGACTTGAAATTTTATAAAAATTAGAGCATGATGATATAAAAAAGTAAATCCTTCAACTAATATAGAGAAAATTACATAAATTCAACAGGCAACTGGAGTAAATGGGCAGACATCTGATGTTAATGTCACCAAGGCCGAAGAAGCGTTGGAGCAGTTCCAAAGACGCGTGGCTGCCCTTGAAAGGGAATTACAAGATCTGCAATACAAGGTATATAATAATAAATTCGTCGTCCTGTTGGGTTAACTAATAATCATTGGTCAACTTCAAGTCTATGAGGAACTAATGCATTTGTGAATGGGTTTAACAGAACAGGATCTGTAATGAACGTGCAAGATTGTCTGAACTCATGCCACAAACGGCTAAAGAAAACAGCAGATCATCTCCATTTCTTTCTACTTTGGATCGGTGAAGCGCGTTTGATGACACTTGAATTCAAGATTTCTTGAAAATGTTTATGTTGTATAGTTTTGTAAAATAGGCTTTTGCCCTTCACATGAAAGTTTGTATAGTTATAGAATATATGTAAAAACATTCAACTTTTACCTCATGAATATAAATTAATCTTGAAATTCTGTCATTTGGATTACTGAAACTTTGAAAGATTAGGAATTAAGAAATGTTGAAAGAGAGTTGATAGATTTAAGAAAAAAATATAGAAAGTCTTATAGCTATGCTTAATGCCATCTTTAGACATTTGTTCTATGTTTGTAGATTTATTTTGAAGCGTTAGGATATACTAGGAAGTTTATTTTGCTAGGAAGTGTAGGAAGTAATCTTGACTATCTATTAAATAATCAATGACTGAGATTAAATGGGTGAAATTGAACAAAAAAAGAGGCGCGTGAGTTAGTTTGAGGGTATTCTAGTCCATCCAGGTCAATAGTTTCTCTCTCCTCCAATTCCCCATCGTTTTTAAAACGTTAATAACTTTTTCATACGACAATATTTTTTTTATAAAAATTGCACCATAAAAACAAGCGTTTTTTTATCTTTAAAACGACCACACTATTGCTATACTTTTGAAAAAAAAATTCGAAAACCCAGATGCGTAAAACGCAATGGATAGAACAACACATTATAACCCGGGTTCTAAAACGCAATCCGGTTTCATATGGTCGTGATTATGTTTTAACATGGCCATTCCTCTATTCTAACATGATCATGTTTATGTTTTAGCATGATCATGTTCTCTGCACTCAAATTCTGAAGAAAACGTACCAAAAACGCAATGGGTTTCACATGGTCATATTTCTCTTTTAACATGGCCATGCCTTTGTTTTAACATGGTCATGCCTCTGTTCCAACATCCAGGTTCTAAAACGCAATGAGTTTTAACATGGTCATGTTTATGTTTTAACATGGTCATGTCTTTGTTCCAACATGATCATGCTTCCCTTTTAACATGATCATGTTCTTTGATGTTCTTTTACACTGCAGTTTTAAAACACAATGAAACCCAAAATCAAGATTTTGCACTATATATTCTAAAAAGCAATAAATATTTTGCATTGTAGGTTCTAAAAAGCAATGGAGTTTTAACATGGCCATGTTTATGTTTTAACATGATCATGCTTTTGTTCCAACATGACCATGCTTCTATTTTAGCATGATCATGTTCTTTGCTTGTAAAACGCAATAAAACTAAAAATTAATATTTTGCACTGTAGGTTCTAAAAATAATGAAGTTTTAACATGGCCATGTTTATGTTTTAACATGGTCATGTTTTTGTTCCAACATGACCATGCTTCTATTTTAGCATGATCATGTTCTTTACACTCCAGGTTGTAAGACGCAATGAAACCAAAATCAATATTTTGCACTGCAGGTTCTAAAAAGCAATGAAGTTTTAACATAGGTTCTAAAAAGCAATGTAGTTTTAACATGGGTATGCCTTAGTTCCAACATGATCATGCCTCTGTCTAAGCATGATCATGTTCTTTGCACTGTAGGTTCTAAAACGCAATGAGTTTTATTTAACATGATCATGCCTTTGTTCCAACATAATCATGCTTCTATTTTAGCATGGTCATGTCTCTGCTTTAACATCCAGAAGAACAAAAATGAAAAGAACTCTAACTAAAAATATTGAGGTGAAAAACGCAATTGAGGTTTGATAACTAAAACACAATGAAAATAAAAAATTACACAACTTACAAAAGAACTCTAATTAACGACGGTGGACGGAAAAAGAACTCTGATACACCGTGGGGGAACTGGTGGCGGTGGAGCGGTGGCGGTGGATGGTGGAATGATGGTGTCAAATCTGAAAACCCCAACAGGTGGTTGAAGGTGGTGGTGGTTTCAGATCTAGTTTCCGGCAAGATGGTGGCGATCGTAAGTGGTAGTGGTGGTGATGGTGATGGTGGAGGTGGAGGTGGTGGTGGTGGTGGTGGAGGTGGTGGTGTTGGTTGTGATGTGGTAGTTTATAGTTTTGAAAATGGTGAATTTGAGTATACGGGGAAGAGAAATGAATTGCAGATGTTGGGGTTTTTTTTAAGATGGTGAGTTTTGACCAAAATGTCCCTCCTTATGTTTTTTCATCTTTGCCACATGTCATCCTCTTATTGCTTTCTATCGTTTCTAGCAAAATTAAACTTCCTATTTGATCATCTCTCTTATTTTCAAATCTATTAAGAAGTAAAAAATACTCGGATACAAGAGGAAAACTGGTGTCATGTCATCTCATTTGATACATCATAGGTAGATTTTAATATTCTGGTAAATCAAAAGGGAACATTAGCTAGTTATAAGTGTAAAGTTAAATATAGAGTTAATTATTGTTTTCGTCCCTGTGGTTTGTCAAAAATCACTATTTCAGTCCATTAGTTTAAAAATTGCGATTTCAGTCCCTATGGTTTCACTTTCGTAACCATTTCAGTCCCAGTGGTTTCACTTTCGTAACCATTTCCCAATCAATTCCACGATTCCATCCTTCTTGTGAGACTTTCATATTAACTTCTCTCCTCATTCCCGCAGCACTTAATACCAAATGCTTGGCAATCCTTGGTAGAGCTTATTTATGATTTCGTGCTGAACCTGGTAAACGGGCCGGGGCACAAGGGTCCTAGTACTATCCAGGTGTGAAGAAGCCCGGAGGTGACTGTAATGAGCAGAAATCTCACTCACTGGCCCGAATGACCGTACCGAGAAATTCTACCGTACTCCGTGCAGCTATTGTTGTTGATCCTGCAGATCCTACCCAAAGGTTCAGGCCGGATTGTAGGAAGTGGGCGAGAAGTTTTTTTATTTCTATGAGAAGACACCCGATCGGCCTGACTTTACCAAATGCCCACCACTGGCCCTTCCCCTTTCCGGGTCTGGATTTTTCGCGTCGTTTCTAACCGAAACCTACTTTTTTTCTTACTGTAGCATAGGCCTTCGCCACTTCAAACGGGTTATCTGCCTGAAGTCGGTTATTACTTGTTCCATGCTTGCAGCTCTGATTGAACATGCTCAAGGGTTCGAACTCTCTTAATGCCAAGTAGTAGAAAAACCGCTTTCCCGAGCTAGCTGGATGATTACTATGGAAGAGTTGGTGAACATTGTTCTGACTCATAGCTCTAAGATGACAATGACTCCCAGTCTCTGGTCAATCCATGCTGATGGCTTGGCTTCGTTATCGCTTCTATGTAGTGTAGTGGTCGACCTAAAAAGTCGTATTCCTTCCATGCCTATTATCCAGTGCTAGAAGCGCCCAGGAATGAAAACGTCGTCTAGGCGTTACCTGTTGCTCCGATCCAGTTTTATCTTTTTATGAAAGTGAAAGTCAGGTTAGCCCCTTCTTTCAATTCCAAAGATGCTATCAAATTGCTGTTAAAGATTATTTGACCCTAAGGCTTCTCGCGGTCAGGCAACAACTCACTAGTCAAAAAAGACACAGCTAGTCTTGGGATCAAGGCTTCTTTCCTTTGCTGAATCAGGAATAGCCGACTCCAGGTAAATGCTTTTCCCAGCTCAAAGGCGATGACTAGTAGATATGTACCCGGGCCCTGTACACACCGCCCGTCACACCCTGGGAATAGGTTTCGCCTGAAGCATCGGACCAATGATCACCCATGACTTCTGTGTACCACTAGTGCACTCTTTATTCTGTCTGAGTCTAATTGAGTAGATACAGAAAGGTAACAGACAATTTCTCCCTTAAAAAAGTGAATCTTCCGAAGTCATCACCTCTGGGAGATCAAACGGAGCTCGATTAGTTTCTGCTAGACAAGAAATAAAGAACATAACCAATACAGGGAACAAGGGAATACCGGACCATATCTGCTTTTGCGCCATGACAATCTCACTCGAATTGCGACTTAACCGACCCGCCATCTCTTTCCTTCAATAATGCCTTCGCTTCACTTCAAGATGCTATTTGCCAATAAGAAAAAAACTACCTTTTTGAATGGAAGAAGCCCTTCTGGTTTGCACTAAAGTGGCTTAAGTAGCCCTCAAGGAGTCCGTTTATTCTCTCCGTCTAAGCTTTCAAAGATATACCGACCTTAGGTATCTCATTATCCGAAAGAAATTGAACCAAACAGGAAGTGTTTTTACTGCACTGCCTTTCTTCTCTTATTCTATTTCTAGTTTGATCGAGAGCGGAGATCTATCCCTGATCTTAAAGAGGTCATACTTTTCTCCTAGTATAGTAGCTACGGCCCAGCCTTCTCCACCTTCTGCCCCGTAAAACCCTTTCTCTGCCCAGAGATAAAGCACTCCCTGCCCCCCCTTTTCACAGAAAATGGAGAGATGAATTGATGTATTTTTTGAATCCGGCGTCGGGACTGACGGGGCTCGAACCCGCAGCTTCCGCCTTGACAAGGCGAAAGACCAATAGAATGAGTTTTGTGACACTGAATTACGCCTTCTTTTCAAGCCTTTCTCTTTCAAAGAAGGCGCAGCCAGTGAGCTAGCGAAACTCATGGGAAGTAACTCAGCCACCGTCAGTAAGTACTTTAAACATTACCAAAATGAAGCGGTGTTTTTTGCAAACTACCTTATTCTTAATTCTAATCGGGTAGCGGAAACTATAGCGACGGAGGACACATTCTCAATTCTTTTGTCAGAATGGTACCTCAAAGAATAAAGAATGCGCAATACGCCAGTCGAGAAGAAATCCCAACAATGGATACGGTAGAGGAACGAAAGTGGCCGGCGGTGGTGTAGAGCTATAGCTATAAGGAACGAAGCTCACACACACCGGCCCTCGTAACCATTTCAGTCCCTGTAATTAACAGAATAATGGATTGAAATGGTTACGAAAGTGAAACCACAGGGACTGAAATGGTTACGAAAGTGAAACCACAGGGACTGAAATCGCAATTTTTAAACTAATGGACTGAAATAGTGATTTTTGACAAACCACAGGGACGAAAACAGTAATTAACTCTTAAATATATTTTGATTGAGCCGACTCTTTTTTCCTAGGTGTTGTTTGATTTATATAACCTTCAGTGATAAATTAATAATTCTAGACACTTTATAATGCATTTTTTTGAAAATTCTTTATAATGCATTTAGATGATTAAAAAACTATACCTCGAAGCACTTGACGTTATTATGATTAGGGCAAATGAAAGAAACGTTTTTCAAGGAGTAAAATTACCTAACGAAGGTCCTTGCATATCTCATCTATGTTACGCGGATGACGTAATCTTTATGGGTGAGTGGTCCGAAACTAACATAGTAAATCTAAATAGAATTTTGAGATGTTTTTATATGACGTCGGGATTGAAGGTGAACTTAAGTAAGTCAAGCTTGTATGGGGTGGGGGTAGATGACGAAGAAATTGCAAGTATGGCTACTAAATTAAAATGTAGGAAAGGAGACATACCGTTTGGATTCCTTGGATTGACGATAGGTGCAAACATGAAACGTGTAAAATATTGGAAACCGGTGATAGATAAGTTTAATAAAAAATTGTCGGCATGGAAAGCGAAATGCCTTTCATTTGCAGGAAGATTAGTACTAGCTAAAGCAGTGATGGGAGCATTACCAAATTATTATCTATCGATGTATATAGCCCCAAAGAAAGTTATACAAAAATTGGAGTCAATTCGAAGGAACTTTGTTTAGGGTTCGAAAGAAAAAAAAGAAGGGTAATTGCCCGGTACCCCTGACCGTGGGAGACTTGCTCCCGAGGCTAGCAGCCCGACTGTGCCGCCTCGCGGTGAATACCCTGCCAACCCTAGGGGTTCGAAGAGCCTGGGGTTGCCAGGTTTCGAACCCGAGACCTCAAGGATCCTAGAGTTGGTTTAAAGCGGGTGTCGGTGGCCAACTGAGTTAGCCCAGTTGGCTGGGGTTCGAAAGAAGGAAAAAATAAAATATGTTGGATTGCATGGAAAACAATGATAAGGCCTAGGAAACACGGCGGTTTCGGAATGAGAGATCTGAGAAATGCAAACCTAGCACTTTTGACAAAATGGGGTTGGAAGTATAAGGCTAGGCAGGAGGCATTATGGGCAAGTGTTGTTAGAGCTATACATGAAAATAAAAGAAGCCACAAATATCTCCCATTAAATAAAGGAGTCGCTGGAGTATGGAAAGACATTCTGGCATCTTTTGATGAACTAAATAACAAAGGTGTTAATGTGAAGGAGACGTTAGTGGCGAAAATAGGTGATGGAAAAACAGTGAAAATATGGCTGTATAGCTGGGCAGGAGGGCTTCCTTTTAACGAACGATACCCGGATTTATTCAAGATTGTAAAAAAACAAACACTCAACAGTAGCGGAGTGTGCGACTAAGGTGGGGAATGAAATACAGTGGAATTTTCAATGGAGCAGACCACCTATTAGTGACGCAGAATGGAACCAGTGGTCCGAAATGTTAAATGTGTTGAATAAAGCTAAAATGGAGACAAGACCAGATCGTTGGGGCTGGAAGAATCAGGATTGGGAAACTTTTTCAGTAGCGGCAGTCAAAGAACTCATAGAGAAACAGGCAGATCCGGAACAAAACGAACAGTGGACTCACTGGAACACTTGGGTACCGGAAAAGATCAATTATTTCGTTTGGAGAGCAAGTCTTGGAAGGATAGCAGTGAAGCAGGAGTTAAAGAAAAGAGATATAATACTAAACAGCGATCTATGTTCGAGATGTGGAAGGTGGGAGGAATCGGTGCTGCATCTAATAAGTGAATGCATTATGTCAAAAGAAGTATGGAGATACATTATTGAGTGGCTCAAACTACCTACTGATGCGGATGTAAGTTCATGTAAGAGAATCATGGAGTATCCCGAAGAACTAATAGGATCATCGGAGTGGAAGAAAGTAATAAAAACGGTTTTTCAAACAACAATGTGGCAACTATGGAGGGCAAGAAACGAAAAGGAATTCAAAGGATACACAAGAGATGGAAAGAATATAGTGGAGGACATAAAAGAAGAGACTTTCTTATGGTTAAAATGCAGATCGAAACTTGAAGGATTAGTATGGGAGAGATGGGTAGATTTCAATATAAGAGATATAGTAAAATAATATATGTATTGGGAGATGGGGTAGATTATATGTTTTCTGTCGTTTTATTTTCTCTTATTTGTAGCGTAATCTTGGGTTTTACAGCATATGCTTGCCCTGTTCTATAATCATAGAATGTTTTTGCCGTTCAAAAAAAAAAAAAAGCTTCCCATATTGGGTTGATTTGAGTAAAATCATTAATGTTTTTCAGTTTATGAACTTTAATATTTTTAGCAAATACTACTCGAATGGATCTTATTATACACTCATATTAGTGTTATTAATCTTGTTCAACTTATAATTTGGTGTCTTGAACAACATTTTATCAAAAATAAGTTTTAGGTAGTTTACAGACATGCAAAGACTAATGGCTTGACAAATTATTAAACAAATTATGTTTGTGAATTTCGAACATTACATGCATTATTTCAAAGCTGTTAGAAGTGTTATATATGAACCAAATGCCCACTTTAAACAATAATTACATAAAAAACATAATTAAGATAATTACCTTGAACACTTTACAAGTATTGATGATGGAACCTAGAACCAAATCCCGAACACGTGTGCTCTTTTTCAGGTTTCTCTTATTTGTGATTTGGTAGATGACTTATCACTTGATATTCACCAACTAATCCAAAACAATAGAAAATGTGATTTTTTTACAAAACAATAGAAAATGTGAATTTTTTAAAATAAGTTACTCTAGTATTATTTGTCAATATAATATTACATTTTTTAGGGTGTTATATAATCTAGAGAACATAGGATATACTGAAGATGGTTTTGGACTTGTGTGGCGACACTCTAAGAATCAGAGCCGGCTCAACCATTTAGGAGGCCCTAAACAAAGTAAAAATTTGGGGTCTTTTATAAATTTTAAAGTGAAAACTTTGGTCCTTGAAAATAATTTTAGCAAAATGAACTTAGTGGTTTTGAAAAGAGTTTTAGCAAAATGATCTTATTGATTTTGAAAAGAGTTTTAGCAAAATGATCTTATAACATCTATAAGATTTTATAAGCATGTGAGAGAAAGTTGGTTTGGTTCTCGATTGAGAACAAAATGTCTTTAGTATAATCGTATAATGTGAGTGTGTTTTTAGCGATTGGGTCGAATATGAAATTCGTGGGCAAGAGATTCATTAGACCGAATAGGCTGGTAGGTAGCATTTCGTAAGATTTTGAAAATCGGGTGATAAAACATTTAAGATATGATTAGGAATTTCGTGCATGTGATTTATGTGAATTAGTTTATAGGGTAGGAAACACGTTTGATAAAAACGATGAGATTCGAGATCTTTGCATAAGTAGAAATTTGACAAAAAAAAAAATTAAGTATAAGACTCGATAGTGTGGTTGGCATGATAAAGTTTCTTTGAAAGAAAAAAAAAGTTCGTAACGATCACCGAGGTAAGGGAATCACCCATAGCCCGTTGGTGAGGTCGTTTTAAGAAGGGAAGGAGCGGAGCTAATCGTCAAGGTAAGGAAGTCACTCCTATCTTGATGATATGCCTCCATTTTGGGATTATAAGTAATGTAAATCTCGTTGGTGACGTTTTTGAAATCATGCATATAAATAACGTATATTTATATGAAAAAGGATTAGTATGATGTGTGTGTAACCATCGTGGAAATACTTGGATTTTTGAAAAGGGAAAGTTTAGATCGTGTTAAGCATAAAATTGATATTAGTAAAACGGAGGTTTGATTAAAACTTGGATTGTTCCGAAATGGAACTTTGACTATACCAAAGTGGTCGAAAGTTCTTTTGAGTTTGGGAAGCATGCTTTGGCCTAATTGGTAGAATACTCTCGCCGAAATTTCGGTTAACGGTATTCACCATTCCGGTTACTACATGTCCCTAATCAATCGACAATTCAAGACTTGGCGGGATTTTGAAAATCGAAGAATGGGAGTAGTTGACAAGATGCGGGTTTCATGCCTAAGTTGACAACATCGTACCCTAAGTGTGGTTAGTACTCGTCGGGTCAAGAAAGTTAATTCCAACACATTGACGAGGGTCCACTAGATTTGAAATGGAATTCTCCATCAAGGTGAGGATTTCACTCCTAACTTGAGGGCGAATTTCATGCAAAAACCAATAAGTGGATTAAGTGTCGTTCACCAAATTGTAGGTTTCACGCCTATTTTGGTGAAGCCGCCTCGTTTGTATAATATGAGTGTTTTCGTGTTTTAACATAATCGCGTAAAGTTGCCTTAGGAAAGACATATGTTTTGAAATAGGAAAACAAATACGAACACATAAAAGACATTTCAAGAGTTTAGCACATAAATCAAGTATGGCCGAGTATGGTGCTTAACTATAGACTAGGTCAAAAGCATGACAATTTTCCTGATTCCATATAGTTATGGCTCTGATACCAATTTGTCACACCCCAACCGATGGCGGAAACATCGGAGTGAGATAAAAACGAGATTGCTCGAGACTTCATAACACTAAATGTGGCAAACATTTAATAAATAATTTCATTTCATTGTTAATAACAAGTACATTGTTTCGAAACAGAAATAAAACAAGTTTGGAACGAACAAATTACAACAAGTATCAAATGACTAAACTAGTAAACATGAATTTAAGTTTGGTGCGTTTCTAGGCATCCTACTAAGTTCCGTGCATCATCATCGCCATCCAAATCCTGGAATACATTTTAAAGTATAGTTCAATACAAAAGTATTGGCGAGTATACAAGTTTTGAGTACTAGCGTATAAGTATAAAAGATTTAAACAAATCCACATGGCAAACTAAGTTATCAAGATTAACGTAAAACTGGCATGTGAATATTCAAGTCAACCCAAGGTTTACCGCAAGTTTGAATGAATGACTTAAGAATAACCTCACGAACACGGGCGGTGCGTTACTCTTATAGCGCTATGCATGTTAAGGGTAGGCTCATACGAAGTTAATGACAAGTTCATCACAAAAAGAATAACCCCATATCAACGAATCAAGTATAACGTATGCATGCATGTATATGATTCCAACATCGTACCCTAAGTTGACAACATCGTACCCTAAGTGTGGTTAGTACTCGTCGGGTCAAGAAAGTTAATTCCAACACATTGACGAGGGTCCACTAGATTTGAAATGGAATTCTCCATCAAGGTGAGGATTTCACTCCTAACTTGAGGGAGAATTTCATGCAAAAACCAATAAGTGGATTAAGTGTCGTTCACCAAATTGTGGGTTTCACGCCTATTTTGGTGAAGCCGCCTCGTTTGTATAATATGAGTGTTTTCGTGTTTTAACATAATCGCGTAAAGTTGCCTTAGGAAAGGCATATGTTTTGAAATAGGAAAACAAATACGAACACATAAAAGACATTTCAAGAGTTTAGCACATAAATCAAGTATGGCCGAGTATGGTGCTTAACTATAGACTAGGTCAAAAGAATGACAATTTTCCTGATTCCATATAGTTATGGCTCTGATACCAATTTGTCACACCCCAACCGATGGCGGAAACATCGGAGTGAGATAAAAACGAGATTGCTCGAGACTTCATAACACTAAATGTGGCAAACATTTAATAAATAATTTCATTTCGTTGTTAATAACAAGTACATTGTTTCGAAACAGAAATAAAACAAGTTTGGAACGAACAAATTACAACAAGTATCAAATGACTAAACTAGTAAACATGAATTTAAGTTTGGTGCGTTTCTAGGCATCCTACTAAGTTCCGTGCATCATCATCGTCATCCAAATCCTGCAATACGTTTTAAAGTATAGTTCAATACAAAAGTATTGGTGAGTATACAAGTTTTGAGTACTAGCGTATAAGTATAAAAGATTTAAACAAATCCACATGGCAAACTAAGTTATCAAGATTAACGTAAAACTGGCATGTGAATATTCAAGTCAACCCAAGGTTTAACGCAAGTTTGAATGAATGACTTAAGAATAACCTCACGAACACGGGCGGTGCGTTACTCTTATAGCGCTATGCATGTTAAGGGTAGGCTCGTACGAAGTTAATGACAAGTTCATCACAAAAAGAATAACCCCATATCAACGAATCAAGTATAACGTATGCATGCATGTATATGATTGTTTTGTGCATTTGAATAAAGTCTAAGCGTAACTGTGCAGGTTTAATGGTAAACATATTACACCCAAAGTGTAAAACGGAAAAATGGGTGTTCGAGTATACTCACAATTTTGCAAAAGCTTTCCGATTATCCGTGGATTGACGATTTGTTGAGATTGGGGAAACGAAGGTGTATGGTCGTTCGGAGTTTATAGAGTGGTTGGATTTTGAACTTTATAAAACGTAAGTATAGAGTTTGAAAGTATGATTAAAACAGAGACTATATCAGGTTCAGGTACTTGTCACGACACTGAGTTTCTGTGATTTTACGGGTCCTGGTTTGCCCGACAGAATTAGTAACAAGGAACGTGGAAACAGAATAACGGAAGAACCGTAACACAAACTGTTCGGGCGAAAGAACAGTTGGCGCGATTGGCCTTTCGCGCGAGTGGAACCACCCTTTCGCGTGAGAGGGACTGTTTGGCGAACCAATTCTTATTTGAACATTTTAACTATCAATTAATTATGTTTGTGCGTTCAGTTTGGTTATTTAGTTATAGTTTAGTATAATATTAGTCTAGAATGTTCATAGAGTTCATAGAAGTCATGCATGGAGGTATACACCTCCTTATTGTTCACCAAAGCACAAATCAGCTAATTTAGTTAACTGACCGGTTGGTCATGAATACAAAATTGGAAATAACAGAATGTAAATAATAGCCAAACAACCGAACAAGGATAACCCGGGTGTGCCAACACGACATAGAAAGAATGAACTAAGTGTCAGAGGCTGGACGGGGTTAACTTGTTCTAGGTCTAGGAGAATGTTTGGGTGTTCATTTTACGAGTTTAAGTGAGGTGGTGGAACTAGGTTGGAAGCCAAGGCTTCCATAGATCACACACTGATATTCCAGAATCGTCTATATTGAAAATATGGATCTGGATAATCATTCAATAATTAGAACGTCGGAACGTAGTGAAACAGTCCCATTCGGACGACAGGAGTTCCCTCTCGGGCGAGTGGGCCATCATTTCGGACGACTGGTACTATTTCAAGGTGAAATCAGCTCGGTTTTGGTTGAACTGATCATCTTCTCGGCTGGAATTGACTCTAACATGAATCCACAACTATGAACTTAGCTTGTGAGCTCAAAGAGTCTCTGATTCGGCCAAGTTAAAAGTCAGAAAGTTGTTTTGTAAGAGATTTTAAGATTACTTCACTTAATCAGCTTGGTCCTCACTTATGGAGAGTTCTGCTCAGATTGCCAAGGCAAATTTGTTAACTAAGTGAAATGTTTGTGAAGAATCATGTAAAAACTTAGGAAATAGAACAAATGTAGAAGAAATCAAATGTTGGTGAGTTGCAACTCACTTAGGAAGTTGCTGGAACGAGCTCAGAAGAATTGCCCGAGTTTAGGTTTCTGAGAGAGAATTCGGAGTTGTGAATGTAACACCGCAACCCGGATGGGTTGACGTGTCACTATAACAGTGGATCAAAACAGAAGTCATAATTCCATTAATTAAAGTTAGGCTTACATTTCAAAATATGGTTCATAGCCCTAAGGCCCAAAATACATATTTATTTTATAAAAGTGACAAACATCTTCGGTTAGCATCCTAGGGTTTATTCTTCACTCTTCACCCCGCTCAAAGTAACCTGTGAACCTGTAGTGAAATGAAATATACGAAATGAGCCAAATGCCCAGTACGGAATAATAAGCTCAAATAGCAAACAAATAAACGACTGAAATGATATCACTGACAAGAAGCACAACACAGCAAAACATAACATATAACTGAACTGAATCATATCATACGAATGTACCCAAAAGCTAAACAGAGGTGGCGGCCACAAAGTCTGTCACATGAGACGGAGCGGGTTGGCCTACCCGACTTCCATCTCCAGAAGCATACCTAGGATATATCCATACACCACCTAGTCGCTATGTACCACATTTGTACCTAGGGACGCCATGAACTGATAACTCCGTCACGGGAGGAGCCGGAGAGCTTAGGGTAGCAGATCTCAGATAATCAGAAATAAGTATAACACTAACATTAACAGATATATAAGTATCGGAACATGCGATAATAAGCACAATATAATCATAAACTTATCGCATGTTGTCAAGTTGAATAATAATTTTAATCGGAGTAAGAAATGAACGGACGGTCAATTGAATCGGGGCTCAAAGACGTTGGAGTTTTTGAGATATATATATATATATATACACATACATATATTATAAAAAAAGGTTTATAGCAAATGAACCAGATAACAAAGGGAGAGGGTTAAGGATCCGTACCTTGTTTCTTGATTGTTGTCTTAAAAATATATAACTTGTCAAAGCGTGTTCGTATAAACCTACATCGTGTCCATATATTTTATAAGGTTGTGCCCGTACATAAAAAGTATATATGTAATTTGTTTGTTTGATTCATGTCTAGTTTAAAACCTCAAGTTTGTCTTAAGTAATCATGAATTAGTTTTGCTTAGATTAAAGAATAATGTTTAAATAAAATAGAAGTTAATTAAAAATCAATGTTAGTTGCAAGATTTGAACTTGTGACTTAAAGGTTGTAAGAAAAAGGTTTTAACCAGTAAGCCACTTTATCATTAGTATTAATCTTATAAAATCTGGTTATTTAAACAAGTAATCTGATGTCATTAATTAAAATATGATTCATAAAACATAAAATCTGATAATGAAATATAATGTCACTAGCAAGGTTTGAACCCAAGACCTCTTGTTTCTAAGTCCCAAGACTTATCCAGCTAGACTACACCACTTCCTGTTGTATATGTTGAAATCTGATTTATTTAACAAGAATTCTGATGTGTTTAATTATGATTCTGATGAAATAAAAAGAATGTATCTTACAAGATTCGAACTCAAGACCTCTAGGTTATAAGTTAGAGCCTTAACCAATGGACCAATTAGTTATTTATGCTTGATTTACGATTTCTGATGTTTTATATAAAATACTGATGTTTTATCATAAATTCTGATGTTTCATCAGAAAATCTGATATTGCATCAGATTTGGTGCACTTATATCAGAATCTGGTAAAAATATATGTCTCCAGCAAGATTCGAACTTGAGACCTCTGGGTTGTAAACCAACTGCTAAACCAACTAGGCTACAGGAGCCCTTGTGAACAAACAACTTCATTATTTATTTATTTACTTAGTTCACTGGTTTATCTTCTTCTTCATCATCTTTTTATAGAAAACTAACATTTACATAATAAATTCTAGATTCCATTTTCATTATAGTTTAACCTTAAAGTATCAAAAATAAAAATTTAGCTTATGGTTACCTTGGTCAAAAACACGTTTCAGTTACGAAAGACGTCGTCGGAAAGTACGTAAGTATCGCCGGAATTAGTATTTCTTCACCGGAAATGGTTTCGGGTAGTATGTTTTCCGTGGTTAAAGCTTCGAGTGGTTTAGTAGAGATAGTTAAGTGGTTTAGTAGGCATAGTGGTGGATGAAAAGTGCTTTCGGTATGGTGTTCGGTTTCGGTTACGAGAACCGGGTTTTCTTCACTAAAACAAAATAAGGAAGGGATAGTTTAGAAAGGAAACTAATCATGGAAGATGGGATGGAGATAAATGGATGATCGATCTTCAATTTATAGAGGTGAAGAAGTTTTACGTATATGCAAGTTGTAAACATGAATAATTCATGTTTGATAATTATTTTATACAAAAATAATTCTCATCCATTCAATTCAATCTAGTTGTTTGACAATAGCTTTATCCCTGAATTTCCCTTCTGCATATTTTTCCCACTTGCAAATTATTGTTGTTATTTTCTAGTTTTATTTAAAAAAAAGTTATTATTATTATTATTATTATTATTATTATTTTCGGTTATTACAACTATTACCCCCTTAAAAGAAATTTCGTCCTCGAAATTTGCAGATCAGAATACGAATCAAATAGGTATATAAAAAAATGAGGGCTTCATGACAGATACGCTGATATATATGATAGAAATCCCAAAAGTGCACATTTGTACCTGTAATTCACAATTATGTTCATGACCATAATTGTCAATTACCTTACAACCATGCCCTAACGGTCCTTCCACCATACGTACAAAACCATACGAAAAGTCAACGGATAACGGAGTAACTATCGATACTAATGTCTACCACAGATATTTAATCACAGAGATACTCATATAAATCAAAATATAAGTAAACACATAAAGAACAGAAATTTCACCACACAAACAAAGCAAGGTTCACAGTTACCTGGACTAAAGATTCTATGACTCGAAAAGACTAGGATATGCAGAACGCATTGATTCCTCAAATTCCCAGGTTGCTTCTCGTTCAGTATGGTTCTTCCACAGAACCTTAACGAAAGGAATCACTTTCCTACGCATAACCCTTTCCTGACGGTCTAAAATAGCTTCAGGTTCTTCCTCATAAGAAAGATCCTCATGAATGGTATGCAACGGATAACTAATGACGTGGAGCGGGTGATAATTGTATCCTCTCAGCAAGGATACGAGAAAGACATTATGAACATGCGAGAGTTGAGGCGGTAATGCTAGACGATACGAAACCTCTCCAACTCTCTCTAGAATTTCGTACGGACCAATAAAACGAGGGCTAAGCTTTCCCTTAATACCAAATCTATGGATACCATGACACGGTGATACTTTTAGAAATACATGGTCACTAACATTGAATTCGAGTGCCCGTCGATGTTGATCTTCGTAGCTCTTTTGTCGACTCTGAGCTTCTTTCAGTTTCTCGCGTGCAATGGTGACTTTCTCATTAGTAATATAGACCAACTCGGGTCCTTCAATGATCTTTTCTCCAACTTCTTCCCAGCATATAGGTGCTCGACATTTCCGACCGTACAAGAGTTCAAAAGGTGTCATACCAATACTTACTTGCCAACTGTTGTTGTAGGAAAACTCAACAAGACACAAATATTCATCCCAATTTCCAGTCTATTCAAGTGCACAAGCACGGAGCATGTCTTCCAAAGTCTGGATCGTGTGCTCTGATTGTCCATCTGTCTGTGGGTGGAAAGCGGTACTAAACTTCAATCGCGTTCCCCAAGCTTCTTGGAAGCCTTTCCAAAATCGGGAAGTAAATCTTGGATCTCTATCCGAAACGATTGAAGACGGTGTGCCGTGGAGTCGAATAATTTCCTGAAGGAAAATTTCAGACAACTTGCTGACCGAAAATCCTTGCTGAGTCGGGAGGAAGTGAGCTGATTTGAATAATCTATCAACAACCACCCATATAGTATCATTATTCTTGAACGTCCTTGGCAAACCCGTAACGAAATCCATAGAGATTCCATCCCATTTCCATACGGGGATATCCAATGGCTGCAACAAACCACTTGCTCGTTGGTGCTCGATTTTCACTTACTGGCAAGTGAGACACTAACTCACGTATCGGGCAACATCTTCCTTCATGCCATTCCACCAAAAGTTCTGACGTAAGTGTGACACCCGGCTTTTCAGGCTGTACCGTACAATTGTAATACGTCTTGTGAATAGGTAACAGGGCTATAATTGACTGGTTATGATGTCTATATGTGAAATTTAATGTGTTGGTAAAATTAAACTTTGATAAAAATTATGTTGGCAACGGTAAGATAAACGCTTATCGCGTAACGACTAAAATGCGAAACGAACGTCGGTGACCACCCGGTCAGTGTTAAAATCCTAAAAAAATAGTCTGTTATGATTAGAATAATAATTTTAATCCTATTCATGAGGAAAAATAAATTAAAACGCTAAGAAACTCTATTTTTCGAGTTTAAGCGCGTATCGCGCGATGCAGCGCGTGTACCGACAAAATACTATCAACACGGCCTGTCAAGGCAACTGATAATCATTTTAGTAACAATTTGATGAGTTTATTACTTTAGAATGATAAAAATAAATAAAAACGCATAAATCCCTATTTTTGCGATTTTAAGCGCGTACCGCACAGCACAGCGCGCATACTGCCAAATACCGGCAACGTAGCCAGTCCAGGCAAACAAAATATTGTTTAGTAATATTTTGGCAGGTTTATTTTTATAGAGTGATAAAAATAATTTAAAACGCACTAAAACGAGATTAAAACGCTAGATGAAATACCCGGTATCCAGTTAAATACTTGTTTTTAATCTATATATGTTAAAAATATGTATAGTACATATATATATATATATACATATGTGTCGTATGTATGGAAGGAGGGAATGCCACCCCTCACACCCTCTTGACACTTGTAATCATGCATGTAAACCTTGGAATTTTCAAATCTCTACATCTTGCACCAAATCTTCACAAACCAACAAGATCATTCACACTCTCCCTCTCTCTTGAAACATTTTCGGCCGAACACCCTAAACACCACCTCCAACTTCATTTTCAAAATTGTTCATGAAGATCCAAGCTCATTCCAATGTGTTTTCAAGTAATTTTAAGGATCCAAAGGTGATTTTAAGGTGTTTTAAGCAACAACCAAGCTCCATATCATCATTTTTGTCAAAAACCCACTAAGAACCTTGATGGTATACAAATCATTCTCTAAATTTGTTCTTGGTTTATAATGATGTTGATGATCTTGAAAAGTTTCTCTTGATTCTTGAGATATTTCACAAAACATAAAACAATAACAAATGGGTTTTTGAATAAAATAAAAATGGAGGTGTATATGTGTGTGCATGTGGCCATGTGTGTGTATACATGTGTGTATGAGGATTGAGTTTTGATCTTTGATTGATATGTGTTTGATTAATTCTTGGAAGTTAATGCATGAATGATTTGAAAAGGGTTTTTGTGATTTGAAATGGGTTCATGAATATGTGAAAGGTAAATTTTTGGATCACGTGTATATACATATATATGGCCGTATATGTATGTGTGTATATATGCATGCATGTGAAATTTTGTTGATTAAATCTTAAATGTGTGAGAATATAAGTATATGTATATATATATATGTCTTTCATTTATGATGAAATGATAAAATGATGATCATATGAAGATGATGATTCTTGAATGTTGAACATGAGTTAAATACATGATAGATATAAGTTAGTTCATGCATGTTGATGATGATGTGAATTGAATGCATTAGATGCTTGTACTTAAGCATGCATGTGGATGAATGTTCATGAAATGATGATTTATGTATGGTATGAGGAAGATAATATTTAATCAGGTTCTAAAAACTAAAAATATAATTATTTGAAGTGTTAAAATGGTATATAACTTTGTCATAATGTTTGCTAGCTTTGCATGTTGTACTTGGTGCATTAAAAGTTGTAAAATACGTGAAATCGCATGATTTATGTGACTTACACAAAAACTGCACTAATCTGATTATAACCACTATTTTATTCAGTAAATAACATGTATTGTGTTAAAATATCAAATCGTTTCGAGTTTGGATGGTTATAGTAACGTTTAACGCAAAACTATGCGTTAAAACGGTCAAAAATCAGCTTTTCGGGTGATTTTTATAAAACTGATTTAGATCAGTAAATAAACTGATGTTTTTTGTTTAAAAACAAGTATTTTAACTAATTTTAAGTTTACTTGGTGTTTGGTTGGTCATACGTGACTTCCGACGCCCGAAAACGTTACCGAATCGCTAAAATACACATTTTTTCAATGAACACTAGTATGGGTAAATGTTGAGTGAACCTTATGTGATAAAATGTTTTAAGTAATTTAAACATGTAAATGTGATAATTAGTTAAGTGTTAATTTGATAATGGGAAATTTAGACTATGCATGTATGCAAGTACGTTTTGTGCGGTAGAAACGGTAAAAAAATCGCGTTAAATGTGTAGCTTGTTTGTCGAGCATGAAATTTGATACATATGAGATATTTTATGAATATTTGCTATAAAAATGACAAAATAGATAAGTTAACAAGATTTCGCGTGTCTCGGTGTTAAATTATATGAACGTTTATGTATATATATATATTACGACGCGCAAATCGTAGATATATTGCGTATAAACGGGAGAGTTAACGGGTTTACACAATAATGGTCACCAATAAAATCATTGAAGTTGCAAAATCATAAAAATATATATATATGGACTCATATATATATATTAACGAGCCAACATAATAAAAAATGATAACTTTTCGAGAAAATCTCAAAGTTATGTGATAATTCTAAGAAACGGAGAAACTTAGGATTTTTGTGTTATGAATATTGATTTAAAATCGTTCCTATATATATATTAGGACGTGTAGAAATCAATCACTGGGATTGCGCTATTTAAAATACGCACCCAAAGGTGAGTGTCACTAAACCCATCTTTTTACTGTTTTGTATTTATTCTGGGGGTAGAACACGCCTAAAAGGGTTTAATAATGTTTTTATAATAAAACATACCTTTTGATATAAATTATATATTTTCATTGAAAATATATGGATTTTTGATAAATTATAAATATATTTCAGGATGAAATGGTTTTGGAGAATAAATATGTTTCGGGTGGAAACGGGGTTATGCACGGCGTTTGGGGGAAAACGACCGTGTAGTTGGAACGAATTTGCTTGATCTCAAGAGAGTAAGTAACATCATAGGCTTACATTTCGGTAGGGATTTCAGGGGATTCGTACAACATAGTGTATTAAATTGTCATATTAGTAGGATATATATATTGTACGTGAGGCAGACATCATATTGTTCTTTGAGAAAGAACCCTGCGCCCATGATGTCGTTTAATCAGTTAAGTATTATACGCGATGAATTGTTGGTAGATCTATCGGGTTGACAACCCCGTCGTGACCGGTCGCCCCGTGTCAATGTCAAACGACGAATTAATATTCTGTTTATTGTCTAGCTTTGATTATCCCTGCATGGTTAATATATAGTTCGTATCGTCTAGCTAACATACGAGTCTGAAAGTTGACGCAATAATTTAATATACAAAACTTGGGCAGTAACAATATTGTCGGGTTCGAGAAACTACGACGGAAGGCCCATGAATTTTATTAAGAAAGTAAAATGGACTTTCTAAGAATTAAATGGATGTTTTAAATAAACACCTAAATGGAAAGTTTTCCTTGGAATAAAATTGGTTGTAAGTGAATATGTGAACTCACCTTCCTTTGTGTTGACACTTGATTTTAACGTGTTTTACAGGTACTTGAGTTCGGCTTCGGGAATTATGGCGTATCTTGTGGTTGTTGATGCATGTTTGGTTTGATAATGTTTTGGACAGACTTTTAAAAACTATTTGGGACAATTGTAATAAGATCCATAAGGATCAAAACAAATTAACTGCGATGTGATTGTGACAGACTTTAAGACTATGTGTTTTAAAATCTATGTTTAAATTAAGTTAAAATGTCCAACATTCCGATGCATCGTTCAACAAGATACAAATGGGCACCAGCTTCCGTCACCATTACGTTTTAATATTCCGCTGCGACGTTTTTGGGGTGTGACAGTAAGTCTCGATACATCTTCGTAGATCCAGGGTGAGTGGAAAATGGTGAGCTGTGAGCCTCGGCTAACAATGACTCGCGGAGGGCAGAATCATTGGGTACACATAGACTTTTTCCACACCATATTACACCATGTTCATCTATGCGGAATTCTGATTGTTTACCCACCTCAAGATTTTGCACAACAACCCAACGTTCTCCATCATGTTTCTGTGCTTCCATAATCCGTGATATGAGGTCAGGTTCTATGTGCATTCTCGCAAAGTAACCATCTGACTTGTCAATGTGAACCCCGATATCCATCTTATCGAGGTCTGAGATAATGCGAGGTTGAATATAAAGGTAAGATACTGTTCCGAAATTCTTCCGAATCAAAGCATCAGCTACGACATTAGCCTTGCCAGGGTGATACTGAATATTAGCATCATAATCCTTCAAAAGTTCCAACCACCTCCTTTGCCTCATATTTAACTCCTTCTGAGTAAATATATACTTGAGGCTTTTGTGGTCAGTGAAGATGTCGCAAGTCTCGCCATACATATAGTGTCGCCATATCTTCAATGCAAAGACAACTGCAGCTAGTTCCAAGTCGTGCGTCAGGTAATTGACTTCATAGGGCTTCAACTGACGTGAGGCATAAGCAATAACCTTCCCATGTTGCATTAACACGCAACCTAATCCTTTCTTCGAAGCATCACTATAGATCTGATAACCGCCTGATCCAGAAGGGAGAGTGAGTATCGGAGTAGATACGAGGCGTTTCTTTAATTCTTCAAAGCTCTTTTCGCGTTCCTCGTTCCATGAGACCTTAACTCCCTTCCTCAAAAGTTGTGTGAGGGGTATGGAAATGGTGGAGAATCCTTCAACAAACCTTCGGTAGTAGCTGGCTAGACCCAAGAAACTTCGTATTTTTGTAGCAGAAGTGGGTCTAGGCCAGTTCGTAATAGCCTCAATCTTGGCGGGATCCATCTTGATTCCATCTGCCGACACAATATGGCCCAAGAATGCTACTTGGTTGAGCCAAAACTCATATTTCGAAAGCTTTGCGTATAGCTTCTTCTGTCGCAGTGTTCCCAACACTGCATGAAGATGTCCTTCATGTTCCTCTTGGCTCTTAGAATACACTAAGATGTCGTCGATAAAGACTATGACGAATTTGTCCAAGAAATCATGAAATACTCGATTCATCAGGTCCATGAAGACAACAGGTGCATTGGTTAGCCCAAAAGGCATAACCAAAAACTCGTAGTGACCATAGTGAGTCCGAAAGGAAGTCTTAGGAACATCCTCTTCCTTGATCTTCAGTTGATGATAACCAGACCTTAGATCGATCTTTGAGAAGAACTTAGCACCTTGAAGTTGGTCAAAGAGGTCATCAATGCGGGGCAGAGGATACCGATTGCGAATGGTAATCTTATTTAACTCCCGGTAGTCGATACACAACCGCATACTACCGTCCTTCTTCTTGACGAATAAGACCGGTGCACCCCAAGGTGAAACACTTGGCCTTATAAATCCCAAATCTAAAAATTCTTGCAATTGCTCCTTCAACTCCTTCAGTTCCAATGGAGCCATACGATATGGTGCTTTAGAGATAGGCTCAGCACCAGGAAGTCGATAGCGAACTCTACTTCACGGTCAGGTGGTAATCCCGGTAGTTCATCCGGAAATACGTCAGGATACTCGCGAACAACAGGATGGCTATCGATGCCATCTCCAATAACAGAGGTATCTCTAATCGAAGCTAAGAATCCAAGACAACCGTGCGAGATTAACTTATGAGCTTTGAGCGCATAAATAATCTTAAGAGGTTTATGGGGTTGAACCCCCTGATAAATAAGATCAAGACGACAAAGATTGCCAAATACAACACGTTTAGAATAACAATCTATAGCCACAGGGTGGCGAGTTAACCAATCCATCCCAAGGATTACATCAAAGTCACACATATGCATCGAAAAAAGATCCGCGTTGTACACAACGGATTCTATACGGATAGGACAATCTTTATAAACATGAGTGATTAGGACAGAGTTCTCCATAGGAGTAGAAATAGACAAAGCGTGTTCTAGTGGTGTCGATGTGATTTTAAGGTATCTAGTGAACGAGTTAGAAACTACGGAATGTGTCACTCCCGTATCGAATAACACATAGATACTACGATCACCAAGCTGAAGGGTTCCAGACATAGTACCTGAGGTGTTAGCATCATCTGTAGCAGAAAGTGCAAACACTCTTCCCCCAGTGTTTGGTGGTGCTACATTCCCTCCAGTTATCCTCTTAGTATCTGGCTTGGTACAGTTTTTAATCATGTGTCCAGTCTTGCCACATCTGAAACATGTTCCCGCAGCCCTACGACATATACCATGATGTTTCTTGCCACAAGTATTGCATAAAGGGATCGTGGTCTGATTCTGGTTCATTATTTGAGCCTTGTTAGATCCTCCATTTGGTTGTGGCTGATTCTAGACAGGTGTTTGATTGAGGGGTCTTGGCTTCCAAAGACTTTTCTGATTTCCAGGGTTTCGATTCGCTTGAACTCTACGGTCCTGATGGTTTGCAGCAGTGGATGACTGGCCCGTAACTTGTTTGGGAATTCCATCCTTGTCTCTCTTCTTGTTTTCCCTAGTTCGAGATAGGAATTCCTTTCTCTCGAACTCGAAAGTCTTAATTGCATCTGCCACTTCAGTGATGTCCTTAAACTTCATGAACATGATCGGTTTCCGAATTCGATCATTAACTGCCCATTTGCACTTCTCAGCTTGAACTGCGGCAGATCCTGCTGCTTCTCCCATAATATTGGCCAACCTTGAGAATCGGGTAATAAACTCCGAAGCAGGCTCGTCGATCCCTTGTCGGATAACAGCATACTCCCTGATGTGAGCTTCTCTGTCAGCAGTCGAGAAATACCTCTCATAGAAGATGGTATGAAATTCAGCCCACGAAAGAGTGGCGACGTAAGCATCTCCTCCTTTGACTTGTTTGTATCTTTCCCACCAAGTCTGTGCATCGTCTTCCAGCTTGAAGGTGGCCAACCTGACCTTGTATTGATCTGCAACTCCCAGTACCTCAAAGATCTTCTCTATATGGGCTATCCAGTGTCGTGCATCGATCGAAGTAGCAGCGTGGCTGAAAGATTTCGGGTGTTGCCTTTGGAAATGACGGAGCCACACATGTATGCCTTCAGAGGTGTTGTTGGTGGTATTCTCACCAACGACGACTCCAGAATTAGGGTTAGCGCGTTCTTGATTTTGTTGCATAACAACCTCTACGGTCTGAGCAATGAGGTTCGGAAGTAGTCCGGCAAACGCTTGGTTGATAGCAGAAACCATGTTTGGGTTAGGTGGAGTTACATTTGAGGCAGTGTCGTTAGGCTAACGGTTAGTCGTGTGGGCATTCCTACGAGTTTGGCGACGAGGAGGCATCTATCAAAAGTAGATGCATGAGTTAGAATATGAAAGCGGTGACGCGTAACTGGGAACATTTACCAAAGTTTTATCCTAGACGTCTACCCCAATGTAACGCTCCGCTTTTTCGTAACTTTCCTTAATTAGAAAACGTGTCTTGTATTTCTATTTTTGGAAGCTTGTTCCTTTTGTATTTCGTATTTCGTTTCAAACCATTGTAAATCCGAGACTTCGATCGTAATGAAATTCTATTTTTATACATGCTTATACGTGTTGCAATACTTAGGTTATACGTTACCAATCTCGAATGCATACGCGCAACCGACACTCGACATACTGGTACTCATAACTTATACATGCTTGTTAACTATTAAATACGTGGTTAAATTCTGATAATAAAATAATAATAATAATAATAATAATCCTAATAATAATAATAATAATAATAGTAGTATATTAATTAAATATATAACATAAGTTCAAAAAAAAATGAAACAATTTCATGTTGGCAGATCTTCCGGCCGCAACTTACTTGGAAGTTTGATTCGATTTGATTTTTTTTTAATTTTTTTAATTATTTCCCAACCACATAATGCCATAATTGATTTAGTGTTAGTATATGATAAACTAAGATAACATAACATACTAAATACCATAACTTAAGTTAACAAAAAATAATAATAAATAAATAAAAGAATGTAGTGGCTGCCAAAAGGCAGGATCGGAAATATGGCCCCATTTAAATCCTTTATTTTGATTAAACCACCTCCGACTTCATGTAATATCATAATAGATATTATGCCTTACTATTATATAATAATTGTTGTCAAAAAAAAAAAAAAAACTATTGGCTGGAAACAGCCTTCGGCCGCAGGCATCAAAGCAGCATCAACATGTTTCTTTCTTTTTTTTTTAATTCATTTAACCTCCAACAACTCTATTAAATGCCAACCAACCCAACCCTAATCCATCCCCTATAAATACCAAGCCATCTCCAAGCCATTTTCACTTTTCTAAACACTCTCAACTCTCTCTAATCACTCCCAAATCACTCTAAATTCGCAGCAACATCAGAAGTTCGGACAGATTCAGCAAGCTTCACTAAAGTGAGCATAACTCACTCAATTCTTGTCCGATTTGCTCCATTCTTTTTCCTATGTGATTGGATTAACCATAGCTTCGATTCCATAGGTCTTTCATAGAAAACCAGTCCCTGGAACGTCGCCAAAAGGGCTCCAAAGTTCACTGATTGTTTCTGTTTTGGTTCAAACTTTACTAAACATTATTCAACTTGAGTCTAACTCATCTCAAACCTATGTCCTTATGCTTATAACCACTTCTATGGTTAGTTAGGCTTAAAAATAAGGTTGAGACATTCAAAATCAGAGGTATAACCTCACAAACCTTCTGTTTTGTTCAAGGGTTTAACCCACAAGTGATGTTCAAGCTCAAAGTTTGATGAATGTGTGATTTAGGATTAACTTGGGTTATCCTACTCGAAAATCCACACATTGCTTGATGATTTCTCATAGATTAGTTGTTCATATTCTTGTATTACTTGTAAGTTCATGACCCTCCTTGAATGTTCATAACATCAAGTATAGTGGTGAACACTTAGAGGTGCCTAAATGGAAGACTTGTTCTTCCTACCTCCTACATGAATTCTATGATACTTAAGAGGTTCCTAAATAGAGGATTCATCCTCCTACCTCATGCTTGATATATTTGACTTATGAACATATTATATAATCTATATATTATCTTAGTAATCAACCTTGATGATGAACTAATGTTCACTTGTCAAAGTGTTGGTTACATCATCTAAACATTAAGTGTTAAAAGATGATTACTTTCATATGGTTATGTTCATACATTTTTAAATCTCCGAATATTTAATCTACCGTAATTCCCCATTACTCATACACTTTGTTTCTTCGTGTAGAAGGACTTGGTGTTCCAAATCTCCCACAACAACTCACTTGCGGATTCACAAGTTGAAGACTTGCAAAACCGTGAGTATACTCGCAACCCCCTTTTTATGTTTACCACTTTTGGGGTGTAACATGTTAAATTATAAAAACTCACTTAAACTTATTCTTTATGCAATACACGAAAACAATCCTTATACATGAATGCTATGTTGTTATGTTTGATGCATATACTTGGGTGATTCTTATGTGATACAATAGTCATTAACTTATTACTAGCCTCTATTTGACATGTATAGCGCTATAGGAGTGACGCACCACCCGTGAACGAGAGGTCATGTTGAATTTTATCATTTTGGCGTAAACAGAGGGTTGACTAGAAATATTGCATTCCTTGTATGATGATCTTATATAAACTAGTTGCCATGTGGATTCGTTTTAAACTTTTAAACTTATACTTATACTTGTTTATAAAATTGTATACTCGCCTTTGCTTTTGCATTGAACTTTATTTTAAACATGTTACAGGTTGAGATTGATAATGCTATGAAACAGATTAGCAATGATTCCTAGATACTCACTTAGACGTTTAGGTTTAAACGTATCAATTTTGTTATGTTTATGTTATGAACAATGTTGTTATTTGAATTTCCTTGTAATATTTGACAATTTTGCTATGAAATGAAATCGGTTGAATTAAATATTGTCACAAATAGTGTTATGAATCTCGAACTAGTCCCACTCCGATGATTCCGCCATTGGTTGGTGTGTGACAGATTGGTATCAGAGCCATAACTATAGGGAATTAGGTAGAATTGCCATGTTCGACCTAGTCTATAGTAGGAATCATATTTTTGACCATTCTTGTTACTTGCTTAAAATGTTATTCTTCCTACTTTGCTTCTTTCTCTTCTTTTTGGTCTTAATATTTACATAATGTCTTTTCTAAGATATTTTACATAATACACTTGAAGACACTCTTTATACAAAATAGACGAGTTTACCAAAATAGGCGTGAAACCCACAATTTGGTGAACGACTCTCATTCCGCTTATTCTTATTTTTGCACGAAATTTCGCCATTAAGCTAGGAGTGAAATCCACATCTTAATAGTAAATTTCCAATTCAAACTCTAGTGGACCCTCGTCAAGCGTCGAAATTATATTTTGACCCGACGAGTATCAACCACATTAGGGTACGAAATCATCAAGTTAGGGGTGAAACCCGCATCTTGTCGATTAAGTCCCATTCCTCGATTTTCAATCTCGCCAAAGTTTCGATTGTTTCAATCGATTAGAGACGTGTAGTAACTGGAAGGGTAAGATACCGTTAATCGCTTCTCGACGAGAGTATCTTACATATAGGCCAAAGCACGTTTCTCTAATTTGAAAGGACTTTTGATTCACTTTGGAATAGTCGACGTTTCTATACCCGAAACAATCCTATGTTGTATGAGCCTCTCTTTTATGTGATTCAATTTATATGTGATTTTATACTTGTTACCTCATTCGTTTCGAAACCATTAAACGAATTCGCATGTTTCTCGCAATCTAAAACAATAATAATTCTCGTGAACAAACTAAATTTATACTCTTTATACGCATTCTTATGTGTTTATACTTGTGACTACATGTTGAAATCTTACACTTGTTTGAATTATACGTGATACATGACGCATACATGCTTATACATGCAAAACTTATTTTGAATTTATGATCAAGTCTCATCCTTTCCTTCTCTTTCGATCCTTTAGATGTCGTCCAGCGCTTCCAAGAAGCTCCAATCGAAGAAGGGTTCTAGCTCCAAAACAATGTCGAAAAAGGATTGTATGAAGTTTATGGCTGCGCAAATGGCTAAAGTCATCCCTGATATCGTTAGCAAAATCAATCCCGACTCTCCTCATGGCTCTGTGGACTCGAAGGTGGAAGCACCTCGATCGTCATTCCAATTCAAACAATTTATGGCATGTAAACCTCTGGAGTTTACTGGGAAAGATGGCGCCACCGCCATGATGAATTGGTTCGACGCGATCGAGCTCACCTTCCTGCAAAGTGGATGCCCCGATAACCTGCAAACTTTGAATGCAACTGGAGTCTTCCGTTTGAGGGCACTCGAATGGTGGACCACCGAATGCAACAAGAGGGGAAACGATGCTGAACATGCTATGCCTTGGGACGGGCTTAAGCAGCTCATGAAGGACCAATTATGCCCTCCCCATGAACTTCAAAAGTTGGAGAACGAGTTCTGGCACTTAACACAGAAGGGGAGCTACATGGATGGCCTGATTACACGTTTTAAGCAACTTAGTGTCCTTTGTCTTGGACAGGTCGACACCATTCCCAAGTCCATAGCCAAGTTTATCCGTTGTCTTGCGCCCTCCTTGATCAACCACGTTGCCTCTGCTTGCCACAAAACCATCGAGGATGCCTTCAGTATAGCCACCAAACTTAACAACAATTGCGTTCTTCATGGAACCTATGACATGGTTTCAACGAAGAGTGCGCACCAAGACACAACCGATACCGCCACTGTTGAACCCTCCCCCTCTCAATCATCCAAGAAAAACCGAGGCAAGAAGCGGAAGGCTTCAAGCCAAAATTGTGCGGTTGTCACTCCGCCAAACCCTGTGCCTTTACTAGTAGTAGCCGCCGTTACCCCCGCAAACACCGAACTACCAAAACGAGCCTACACTAGTTCTCATCCCCAGTGTACTACCTGTTTGTACCATCATCCCACCAACACACCATGCCGCAAATGTGCTAGCTGTCATAGGTTTGGTCATTTTGCTGACCGATGCCGCAACGTCCCTCAACCCCTAAACAACCAGAATCAGGCCGTTGTTGCCAACCCAACTCCTAATCAGGTTCAACCCCAAGCTGCTCCTGTGCGAGCATGCTTCAAGTGTGGCGATCTTAATCATCTCTCCAACATGTGTCCTCAGCGTAATCAGCCACAACAGCAGCAGCAGCCAGCACAACAGCCTCAACAGCAAGCTCGAGGCCGAGCGTTCCTCCTCACCACAGCTCAGACGTCATTACTGGTACGTTTCTTGTGAACGATGTTTATGCTTCGTGTTTATTTGATACGGGCACCGATAAAAGTTTTGTGTCATTAGAATTCGAACCTTTTCCTAAGTGTAAACGCTCTAAGTTGCCAAGATCTTTCGCTGTCGAAGTCGCTGATGGTAAAACCGTCATTGTCGATTCCATTCTTTCCAAGTGTTCCTTGATTCTTAACGATCATACGTTCTAGATTAATCTTATACCTATGCAGATGGGTAGCTTTGACATCATATGTAACGCTCTGCTTCTTTGCACTTTCCTTAATTAGAAAGTCTTGTTTGTATTTCTATTTTTGGAAGTCTTGAATTCTTGCATTTCGTCTTTTCGTTGTATCGTTGTAAAATCCGAGACTTTGATCGTAATAAAATTTGTTATTTCATACAAGTTATACTTTGCTTATTCATTCATACTTATACGTATCGATTCATTATACATTTGATGTCATGTTCGTGAATCTGGTAAACGTGATCGACTTATAAATACATAACGTAAATTCATGACTCGTATACTTCGCATACGCTATTACGTCACTTGCAAATGCTTATTCATATATAACATACTAGTACATTTGATACACACACTTATTTTATCACGTATTGGTAGAATTAAAACATGTTACATACTTGATTGTTATACACTTATACATCACATCTTATGTTTAATTAAAACATGTTTTACATATTAGACCTTAAACATGATAGGTTAGACATTAGACATGTTAAATACATAACATAAACAACTTATACATAATATATTGTGTTAAAAAAAAAGAATAAACCAAGCTACAACTCCAATCGTAGCTCAATAAGGTTGTTTGGTTGTTTTTTTAATTACCTTAACCACCAACTAACATAATATAATAAATACTACACTAACATAACTTGTCACAAAAAAAATAAAGGAACTTAATTGGGCTGCCAATACCGATCAGACAAGCCTGTAGGGCTGAATTCTTTGCTTTCTTCATGGTTTATTACATAAAACACATGATGTTTTGTTGGTTAGATAATTAAATTGTTCATACTTAAATCTAATATGTCACACCAATAAAATAAAGATGTCTAATGGCTGTTACACAGCCAATTCGGCCATCAACATTTAGTTTTTTTATTCCTTTTTTTATTGTTTTAAACCTCAACTACTTGCATTAATTGCCAACCAACTTAAACCCTAATCCATCCCCTATAAATACCACTCTAATCCCAGCCACTTTTCCAATACTCTAATCACTCCCAAATCATCCAAAAACGCAGCTGATTGCAGAAGTTCGGACAGAATCATACCTCTTCACTAAAGTGAGCATAACTCACTAGTTACTTGTCCGATTTACTCCATTCTTTTTCCTATGTGCTTGGATTGACCTTAGCTTCGATTCCATGGGTTTTTTCACAGTAAATAAGTCCCTGGAACTCCGGCAAAAAGGCTTCAAAGTTCACTGTTCATTTCTGATTTCGTCTAATCTTTACTAAACTTGTTCAACTTGAGTCTAACTCATCTCAAACCTATGTCCTTATGCTTATAACCACTTCTATGGTTAGTTAGGCTTAAAAACAAGGTTGAGACATTCAAAATCAGAGGTTAAACCTCATATACATTCTGTTTTGTTTAGGGTTTTTAACCCACAAGTAATGTTTAAGTCCAAGACTTAATGTAGGTGTGATTACGGACTAACTTGGGTTGTTCAACATAAAATCCCCACATTACTTGATGATTTCTTATAGAGTAGTTGTTAATATTCTTGTATTATTCATAGTTCATGACCCTCCTTGTATGTTTTTACATCAAGTGTAGTGGTGAACACTTAGAGGTGCCTAAATAAAAGACTTGTTCTTCCTACCTCCTACATGACTTCCATGAAACTTAGAGGTACCTAAATGAAGATTTAATATTCTACCTCATGCTTGAAATATTGGATATAATAATATGTATACAATATATGTAATATATAAACATATAATCCGAACAATCAAATCTTTGATGATGAACTAGTGTTCATATGTCAAGGTACTAGATTATATCATCCTAGACTTTGATAACTTGTCACGATTCTAATGGAACCTTGTTCCATGAAAACATTTAAATTCCTTAGAGTTTCATAGTGTCAAGAACAAGTATCATATGTAGTAGGTGATTATTTTCATATGCTATTTTCATGTTGTTTAAAATCCGAATCCTTAATCTTCCGATTTCCCTAAACTCATACACTTTGCTTCTTCATGTAGAAGGAGTTGGTGTTCCAACCTCCTAATCAACAAACAACTCACTCGCGGATTCTCAAGTTCAAGACTTGCAAAAACCGTGAGTACACTTGACCCATTTACTTTTAAAGACACTTTGGGTTGTAACATGTTATTATACAAAATACACACTCACACATTTAAACATTCTTTATACTCTCAATCCGTTATACATGCTACTTGTTTACTTAGGTTCATGCTAGATTATACAAGCTACATGTCATTAACTTTGCTAAGCCCTCAACTTAACATATATAGCGCTATAAGAGTAGCACACCACCCGTCGGGGTCTTGTTAAGTCATTATACTAAAACGGTCTCGTTACTTTTGTGGCGAGGGATGCTAAATACTAGTGGACAATTGGGTTTGATGTATTGCCATACATGCTAGTTACCTTGTATACAAATTGCCATGTGGATTTGAGATAATGCTTTTATACTTATGCTATACTTATTCAAACCTGGTGTACTCGCCTTTGCTTTTGCATTGAATTGTATTTTAAACATGTTACAGGTTGATGATTGATGATGCTATGAAACAGAATAGCTTGATGCCTAGATACATATTTAGACATTTTAGGTTTAAATTGTTGTATCAAATTTTGTTTCGTTATGTTATGAACATGTTCTTTGAATTTCTATGTAATGTCGACAATTTTATTATGAAATGAAAATGGTTGATTTAAATATTGTCACAAATAGTTTTATGAAGTCTCTTGCAATCTATTTCGTCTCATCCCGATGATTCCGCCATCGGTTGGGGTGTGACATCATAGTAGGCATGGATTGGCTTAGGCGAGTTCGTCCTGAAGTTGTTTGTTCTGAAAAGTTTATCTACCTTCCTCTTCCAAATGGTGATTCACTACATGTATATGGCGAGAAACCTTCTCAAGGTCTCAAGCTTATGTCGTGTATTCAAGCGAACAAGTGCTTACGCAAGGGTACCTTCATCTTTCTTGCCCATATTGTTGAAAAGAAGGACAAAGGCCCAAGCATAAGTGACGTTCCCGTCGTACGTGATTTTCCCGATGTGTTTCCCGATGATCTTCCTGGTCCGCCTCCTGCTCGTTCTGTCGATTTTCGTATCGATTTAGTGCCTGGCGCTACGCCTGTCGCTAAGTGTGACACCTGTGCCTCCACGGCCATCAAACAAATACTAAACTAATGAAATATTATATTTCATACTTGGGATTTGTATAAATATGTGTATCATTTGCACATATCAAATTCTTGTTTGATTTCGGGCTCTAAATCGCTTTCTGGAAGGTTATACGCGCACTGATGCGTAAATATAACCAGTTTAATGCAACAAACACTCCGGAATAGTGACATAGGCTTAACATACCTTAAATAACCTATACATAACTTAGAAATAAGTCTTGAAGGGTTTGGTGTGCCGAAATCAAGTTTATTCACTTATAGGGACTAAAATCGACAAACTGTGAAAGTATGCCGATTCGTACTGTAACGGACATTCTGGAACTTGATCATAAGTTAAACACACCCTAAATATCCTTTACATAGCTTAGAAATAGGCTTTGAGGGGTTCGGTGTGCTAAAATAAACTTTATGCTCATTCAGGGACTAAAAGCGTCAAAAAGTGCATAAGTTTGCATTTTCGCGCATAACTTACGTTCTGAATACATCCGGACATCCAAAAATTTATGTAAGTATTAAAATATTTTATTTTAGTGTTTGGCATGATAAAAATCCGTTCGTCGCTTAATTTGGATCGTTTTTGCGTTCGTTACGACTTCCGTCGTAATTAACCAAACAACGCAACCGTACGGCCAAACGAACTGACATCCGACATATTTTTGAGCATTTTTCATGTTCCCTATGCTTTAACATCCTAAGGGAGCATAAAAATGGGTTTGAAGGGTGTTAGAAGTGCCAAAACACGACCATACGCGCACAGGGACCAAAACTGTCAACTTTGAAAGTTGCTGGTCTGCAGACCAGCATACGGTCCGTAAGGGGAGGACCATACGGTCCGTAAAGCTTGCCCAGATCAGCAGAATGTTGTTTCCAGCTATTTCCAGCTTGATCCCACCTTTGCACCTGGTTTTAAACATTTCTATGGACTCCCTTGGTTTTGTAAATCTGTGGGCATGAGGTGTATGGCTGAGA
This sequence comes from Helianthus tuberosus, assembly GCA_030545235.1. NCBI lineage: Eukaryota > Viridiplantae > Streptophyta > Magnoliopsida > Asterales > Asteraceae > Helianthus > Helianthus tuberosus. The sequence goes on from CM060363.1 coordinate 77,555,992, forward strand.
TAGAAGCTCGGTTTTCAAGAAATGATCCTAACGGTTCTATGAAAACTATAAATACCCCTCCATAGTTCACTTGAAACCCACAATTTGAATCTGATTTATGCTCTCTAAGTGGAAGTATATGCTTCCTACCTGAGAGAAAATCGGATCAAATCTTGCGGGGACCTTCTGTAAGTGTTCTTTCGTTCTTTTCATTCGTTTTAGCGTTAAAGTCAAACTGCGTTTGACTTTCTGCATTGACCAGTTTATGGTCAATGCGAAGTTCGTTTGAACTTCATAACGTGAGTGTAATCACGATGGTTATAGTCCCTAGTGACTATACCTACTGATTACCACGTTATCTAGGCTCAGTGACGAGTCGTAGTTTCGGCCAAAATGCGTAATTGTGCGTATTTTGTAACCAAACTACTATTGGGTATCAAAACCGTTTGTTTTGATACCAAAACCTGTTTTCTAACTTAACTAAACATGTTTTAGCATGCTTAGCTCGTCACTTTTAGATTTGTGCTTGTCTAGGGTCGTAAAGGTAAGCGATCTAATCAATCGCTTATACTTTCGAACCCGACCCATTTGGTCGATCATTAGGATCCGACCAAACACTTTAGGTGACCATAGTTGTATAGGGAATAACCTTCCGAGGTTATACCTTATGGTCACATCATTTAAGTAGTTGTATGATAAGTAGTTTATATGCCTTAGGTAAATTACCAAAATGCCCTTTTTACGCCAAATTTCATTTTAAGCCTATGTAACATAACTTTTGACATCTAAACTGATTTAGCAACAATATTAGACATGTTAAGGCATATATTACTTGTCATAGGACTAGTTAGGCGGTCCGAACGCGTTTTACGCGAACGACGCGTTAAAGTAGCATAAGCTACCTAAACGGGTCGTAATGGGTCGTAAGCACTTAGGTTAGGTTTCATTTTAGTATGTAGGATTTGTTAAACCATATCATATGAGTTCCAATACTCATTTAGTTTACGAAACCTCCTACTATACAATCTCCCGATTTAGGTCCGGTTATTTATGTAGTTATCTATATTAGGTGCCGTTTGATTCCGTGACCTTCTAGCTTTGCTTGGTGGATATCTAAAGTCTATTGAGCAATCTCAAGTGAGTACATAGTCCCCTCTTTTACTGTTTTCCAAACGTTTTGGGGTGAAACACATGTGCCTACTTGTTATTTTCATGTTTTCCATGTTTTCATATCATATACTTGCTATGTTCATTAGTACACTATAGTACATAATTTCATTTTGTTTTGCTATGTATGTTTACTTAGCATACTTAGCACATTGATTTACATTACATTTCTTTTGCTATGTATGTTTACTTAACATGCTAGCACATTGTTTTACATGACTTTTCTGCTTTGTATGTTAACTTAGCATACTTAGTACATTTGCTTTACATTGCATCTCTGTTGCATATGTTCCAGTAACATATGGACACATTGTTTTACATCTCTACCTTGTATGTTTACTTAGCATACTAGGTACATTATTTTCATAAATCATGCTTGCATTTGGTATATCATTTGGTTTGTTTAACGGGACTAAATTACATTCATTAACACCGATCATGCCGCTCGGTAGTAGGTAGTGGTACCATAGGACTTGACAAATCCCGTTCCTAAAATCCTAGGTTTGTTTGGATGGATGGAATGACCAAATCCGAAAACATTTCTTTTTGATAACTTTTACTCTAAGGTTATCCTGCTGTCTCAAGGCTTGAATGTAGGCGTTTAACATAACCGCATAAATGTTGTATCAGTAAAGCATGCATTATTCTACAAAGCATAACTTTTGATTTATTCAAATACTTTGTTTTGTACATTTTTACTTGTGGTTTAAGTAGTCTCATTTTACTTACCATACATAACTTTTGTTTACACATTACATGATTTACATTTGATGGTTTTCACACAAACATTTGACATTTGACTATACATAAACATTTTTACATTGGTGGTTGGTTTTGTTTAAGTGATTTAAATAACGAGGCGTGTGTAATAAGATAAAAGCATGGTGGATACGCCGCTGGTACTTCCTATATATAAGTGCTTTTATAGTATTACATATCGTAGCGTTATTTGAACCATTTCAATATTTGACATATTACATTTTACACAAATGACATATTTTCACTAAACAATTGTTTTACAAAACAACTTATTTTATACAAACTCATTATACTTGGTTATTCATTTAACCTTACATTACTCTTTCACATATCATCTACTTTATCATCGCTTTTCAAATGATTTATAAAACAAAACATTTTACAAGGATCATGACTGACTTTTGTTAAACAACCTTTTTTCTAAACTTATAAGTCATGAATCCTATTTTCACAAAACCTATGTATCTCACAGGCATTTTTATGCTGACGTACCTATTTTCACATGTGTTTCAGGATATGATGCATAGGATTTATCAAGATACACTTAGGCGGACTTGGGCCTTAGTGACAATAAAAGATGCAAGACTAGTTAATTATGTTATACTTCTTTGTTTGTTAAGACATTGTAACTCTTTTATTCAATAAAACAAAATTTCAATTTTCCATGTGTTATGAAACAATGATTCTGTTACAACACTCCCCGACGATTCTGCCACGTTTTGTTGTTGTACGTGGTCGGGGTGTGACAGAAGAGTTGGTATCAGAGCTCATGGTTATAGGGAATTAGGTTATTAGTAATGCTTTGACCTAGTCTATAACCTTCCTAGGACCCTAACACAAGATTCTTGTGTTTAGATCTTAAAACAATACCGTCACCTATCCTTAGGCGACGACCACAACAAGAACATAAATTTCAAAACCGCTTTGAAAACCAATCATCTGTTCTAGGATGATTTATTTTATGGTTTTGAACCCTTCCAGTTTGATTTTTGGCCTTGTGCCTTCTAAGTTTTCAAAATCTCGTCAAGGTTTTGGGTTCTAAATAACGTGAACACATGCAAACTGGAAGAATGAATGCCTGTACTCTGAGTTTTCTGTCTAAGGCTAGAGTGTTCGTACAAATCCGCAGAATCGGACCAGTCACTCTTACCTGGGAACTCTTGGGGTGAGTGTTTACTTATAGGCGAGCATGTCTTCAGTGATACATTAATATGACCCGTTTACTTTGATTAGTCACTGTCTCAATTGTTTTCCTTAGGTAACAAACAAATGATCGCAATTTTTATGCGTTGCCATTCTGTTTTGACTATCCGATAACCTTTCACTTGTTTCTTCCTATGTCTTTCATTTTCTTCTAGAATGTCTCTTCCTCTCAGCAACGGTCAAATGTTCGAGCAAACAGCCAAATTTGCCCAGCAAATAGGCGAAGTGATTTTAAAGACTGTGGATTTAGGCATTGCCATGTCTCGTCTCAACAATGAAGCCACTCAAGAGTCACCAAAGGAAGCAGAAATCAAGCCTGCACCAAAATCAAGGAAGCGTAAGGCTTCAAGGAGACCCGCAGCAGTTACACCAAAATCAAGCAGGACCTAGCCAAGTGGCAAGGCTACCAGCTAGGAAGCCATACTTTGGAACTGCCCCATGGTGCAAACGATGCAACCGTCATCATTCAAACCTCATACCCTGCTCCAAATGTACCTACTGTGGACGGTGGGGACATTTGGTTAACATATGCCGTTTTGCTATCCAAAACCAAGCTGTTGCAAATCTTGCTGCTACCCAACTCCAAGCCAACCCTACTCAAGCTCGTTTTCCGTCTGGTACTTGCTACAACTGTGGCGAGACGAGCCATTTCAGGAACAAATGCCCAAAGATTTTCAATGCAAATCTAACCCTTGGATGAGCATTTGGCTGATTAGAAGAAGCTGCTTCTTTAAATAATTTGTATCTGTTGCTTTTGTTTCTTTTGTGAACTCGGGAACAATATGTTCAACTTATGAATAAATTGTTGTTCACAATTATGATGTACAAGTGTAGTTACATGTGTGTATGACATTTCCCTATGATACCTACATCCAGGAACTATGTTCCTTACAAACTACTCTTGTGACTCTCCCTTTCAAGTGATCATTCATGATTTCCTCGAAAAATTTTAAGTACTCGTTTCATTCTAAGAAACGAAGTACATGAAATGAAGTGACATTATGTTGGTGCATTTAGTGTCTGTTAACTTCATCTTAATCGAGTCTTATGTCTAGATAGGATAAACGAGCACACAACAGGGTTGAAATTAGGGTTTGTTTATGTGTTATTGTGTAATTTCGCTTGAAAGTGACACGGACCAGTTCAAGCGAAATCAACATGTTAATTTCGCTTGAAATGGATTGTGACATGTTCAAGCGAAATCACCTTATTTCGCTTGAAACTCATGTCATGTTCAAGCAGAATCTCAACTCTATATATAGGTGTGTGCTGGTGTCATTTGGAGCGGAATTAGTTCATGTTCTCTGAGTCGAGGTGCTGTCCATTTGTCATTTGAATGTGTAAAAGCTCAGGATTGATCAATAAGAAGAAGATTAGAAAGGAACAAGCTGTTTGACGTCATTTACATTGATTCCGCCTTTGTATTTGATGATGAACTACTCAGATTGACTCGTTAGGGTCACACGGATGATCCAACAAGTGGTATCAGAGCTCAGGACGAGGAGTTCATACCAATTCAGCTTGATTTTACCGGATTCTCACACTTCTACTCATTCTTTTCTGATTTGAACGAAATTTAACGGTTGAAATGGCTTAAAACTCTCACATATCAAGCGAAACATAGTGTTAACTAATCCTTAAAAGTATTGGACCTTAAATCAAACAATTTCTGATAAAATTGGACAATTTCGCTTGAAAATCTGTTCGAACTTACTGACGTCATAGTTATTTCGCTTGAAAGTTTCAGTGTAATTCCAAGCGGAATTACATTTTTGGTCTAATTTCGCTTGAAAAGTCTTAATTTCGCTTGAAACTGATTTCGCTTGAATGTTAAAGCGAAATAAGTGATTTCGCTTCAAACTTGATTTCGCTTGAGTCTTATTTCGCTTGGAAGCTATTTCGCTTCAACTGATTCCGCTTGAAATTGTTGTTTTCAAAATTTCAAAAATTTTTCTAAGTGTTTGTTGACTGTTTCAGGTACTTGAAAGATGGATGATTTCATGAATCCTTTTTGTGATGTGTTTGCTTTTACCGGTGGTTCGGGAGATGGCACATTAAATAACACGAATGAAACTACACCAACACTGAATCCAAAGAAAATTCTTTTTGATGCTATGAGTGTAGACAGTGCGTATGGAACATACAACAAGCCGCCCAAGCTGATGGCGATTGAAGATTACAACAGGTGGGCTACAAGATTTGAGGAATGGCTTAAAGCGTTTGCTTATCAGAGTTGGAGAAGTTTGAAAAATGGTTTTGATATGGGGAGAGATGATTATGAGAACTTGGAAGAAAATCAAATTGAACGATATGTTTCTGAACAAAAGTGTATTGCTTTGCTTCACCAATCTGTTCGAGATAACATTATTGCACTGATCGAGTACAAAGATTCGAGAGACCTTTGGGAAAAATTAAAAATTAAATGTATTGGTAGTGCTGAAATAGTTAAGAACAAAAAGAAATTGTTACGAAAAGAGTTTAATTTGTTTGGTTGTTTAAAGAACGAGTCAGTTTCCAAGATGATTGAGAGATTTGGACATCTGAAGATGGAGCTTGCTAGACATGATATCATTTACACTCAAGAAGAGCTGGTAGACAAGTTGTTTGACGCACTTCCGAATGAGCAAGACTGGCAATATTTTGCATTGATGCTGAAGAATACGATAAAGCCAGCTGATTTGAAGGTTGATCTGCTTATTGAAAGACTGGAAAGCCATGAATTGGAGATCAAAAAATCCAATAAAGTCAACAACACATCTTATCAGCAGAATGTGGAATTGTATTACAGAGGCAGTGTGATCCCAAAGACTGCATCACCAAAGACAGCTTTTTCAGCAGAAAGCTCAAACTCAATGAATCAAGAAACTCCTAGCAGTGGCTATCATGGTGGATGTTCATCAAATAATTCAAATCAATCTGCATCAAAGAATCTATTTCAATGCAACATCGCTGTGGATCTGAAGAATGGTCAGAATTTCAGTGAAGATTCTGCTAAACAACAGATGGTGTTTTTAGCTTCTGTGTTAGAATCGTACGAAAGCCTCGTTGCAGGAAAGATAGGCAACACCAACCTAACAAAGGAAGACTATGATCAAATCGATCCTGAGGAGATGGAATTGATCGATATACGGTGGTGTATGGCTAGTGCAGTGAGAAGAGCGCAGCGTTTCATGGAGATTACTGGAAGACAGTCTATTGGTGGACCTTCTACCAAGTTAGGCTTTGACAAGTCAAAAGTGACGTGCTTCAAATGTAAACAGAAAGGTCACTTTAAGCGTGAGTGCAGAAATGCTTACACTGATGATACTGCAAATCCTTTTCGAGAGGATTATTACAAAAGGGCAATTTATCATCAGAATAAATCAGAACCTCCCAGGATGAAACAGATAAAGGAGGTACCCAAAGAGAAATCCTGGGCACTTGCAGTTTTTCATGACGATGAAGGTTATGATTGGAGTGATGTTTTGCCTGAGGAAGACGCAGTTGGTTATGTTTTCACAGCAGCAAAGATTGTTCCGTTTAAAGATAAAAGATCTGAAAAAGTGAAGTATGTGAACAGGAGGGAAACAACTCATTTCATGAAAAGCAAAATCTATCGTATATACAAAGAAGCTAATCAGGCGAAAAGATGGGATCCTGTTAGAGAATGTTATCTTGATCAAAATGGAAACATAGCTGTGGATCCAGATACTGTTGATATTGAAGTTCTCACCAAACAAATTGCTGATGAAGAAGAAGCCAGACAAAGAGAATGGTTGGGAGGAGGAGAATCTGATGAGAAAGAGAAAGAGACAGCAAAAGAATCGCAGCCAAAGAAAATGGATGATGGAATTATTGATACATCACAGGATTTCACTGCTGAAAACCTGACAAAGATGGCTGACAAAGTTCTAACTGCAAAAGAACTAGAGGTAGTTTCTGGTTCTGGAACTGAGTCCAAAAACAAGGTCAGTTCAAACAATACACATGAGTCAGGTAAGAATGGTAAATCTGAGAACAACTGCAAAAATTACATGAAAGAGTGCAAAGTTTGTAGTACAAATGCTTACCTCAGTGGTAAGAAAGTTGAAGATCTGACTAGTAGAGTCAGAAGTGTTGAAGATCAGATCTTAAACCGTGATAAGTTGTTGAAAGCTTCGAACGACAAATTAAAAGAATTAATTGAGAAAATCGAAAACGATAAAAATGACGTAGAAAGAATAAGGAAAGAAAATGAAAAATTGATTCTTGAAAATCATCAAATTTCAGAAAATTTTGAGAAGCTAAAACGAACGGTTAAAGATTCTGATGAAAGAAATGGTAAGACCGACAAAGAAAATCTTCAGCTGACCGGTGTTCTTAGAGTGAAAGAGGAGTTAATCAATAAACAGTTGGACGAAATTGCTAAGTTGAAACTTCAATTCCAAGAAGCTAAAATTGAAAATGAATGTATCCAGCTGAAATTAACCAGTTACAACTCCGCAAGCTTTGTTTTACAACACATTGTTCCCAAACCCATCGGGAAAAACAAATCAGGCGAAGATGTTTACTCGGATGGAACTGGGGTTGGGTTTCATCAGGTTCCACCACCAGTTTTAAATAATTATTCAAAGAAAAAGTCCGGGTTGGTTAATGATGAAGATGAAACAAATGAAATAAAACTTCCAGAGTCAATTGATGTTACATTTTCTTCATCTGATGATAGTGTTCAAACTGATATTGTGAAAGGCATGGCTGAAAGTGTTTTGAAGTCTGATAGTGATACAGTTGAGGATGAAGAATGTTTTCTGAACAATTACATTCCGAAACTAAAATCCAAAAACAACTTAAATGAAGAACCAACTCTTGTCATGTACAAGATGTCGGGATCGGATAAGTTGTATTCGGATTCTGAGTTTCCTCTGGAGAATGTTAATGTTGCTAAATTGACAAATATGTTCAAATTGATTGAAATTGATTTGTCTGAAGTAAAAGATTTGAATCAGACAAAGAGGCAAATGAATTTTGAAAAAAGATAAAGCTTACTACAAGAAGCCTGTTGTTCCACCGCGTTTTTATAACAACAATCGAAACAGATGGTCGGGTGGTTATCAGGGTGGTAAGAATTATCAAAGAAATGTTCAAAACAAAAGGTTTGCTGAGAAAAAGGTGTTTGTGAACAGTTCAAGTTCACTTTCTGATGAGGAATCTGAAAATTTTTCAAAATCAAACAAAGAGTTCTTTGAGAAGAAGGCCTCACAAGCTCAGTTTGAAGGCACAAGTCGGGTAGTTGACACCCGAACATGCTTCAAATGTAATCAAGTTGGACATATTGCACGAAAGTGTACCAACTTGAAGCCTAAGACTGAAGTTGTGATGAACCCAAGGAAGAAAGTTGATGTGAAGGGAAAAGCTCCATTGGTTGTTGAGAAAAAGGTTTTGAAAAATGACAACACCAAGATCAAAACTGAACCTGTTAAGAAATTGGAAACTAAAAATGACAAGTTTTACAAACGGGTAGCATCATCTCAACAAACATGGAAGCCAAAAAGTTCTTCAAAACCAAAGGTTTCAGAGTCTGAAAAACAATCGTCTTCTACCACACCGGTAAAGATGAATGTTCCTTTGGATCATTATGAACAATTGGAGAAACAATCTTCTACTCCACCAGAGAAGTAAAAAATTTCAAAAATCCAAAAACATGAGATATTTTCAAAATCCAAAAACAATAGAAAATTTAAAAAAGAGCTTGTGTAAAAAAGGAAAATGATAGTACATTGGCTTGACAGTTACAGTATGCTAAAGATATGTAATGTTTAAATGTGATTAAACAGTCTCGCTGATGATATGCCGATAGGTTTTTGCACATTTAGTAGGTTTGTTCGGGATATAAACCTAAAATCCTTACTTGCTTATTTCGTGGGGAACACTACTTGGATATATAGGTAACCCCTGAAATCTTGTTTGAAGGATCCCTCTTTCTGAGATACTAGGTCTTTATACTCAGTGATATCTGGGGTATTATTTCGGGACTTCTTATAATGCGGAAGCAATGGCCTAGTCCCCGAATAATACTTTCTGCATTGCTTGAAATATAGCACCCCCCTCAGCTAAAAAAATGATAAAACATTGAAAAATGCAAATCATGGCTGTTGTAAAAAAAAAGATCCTCTAAAGGGGACCCACTCAAAGTCGAAGCCGTCATCTCTCTGCTGAACGGAAGTTCTGACCTGAGCTCTCACAGTTCTTCACATTTAACCCCTTACAGATATCATCTGTGGTATACTCACCTATAAGACATAATATTGGGATTTGGATACGGGAGTATATTCAAGAGGTGGGACACATGAATGAGTTTAAGTCTCTAAAACATCTAATCCGTATCCTGGACAGATTGAAATTTGTGTGAGAATTTAAGTGGATCAGTATATCGACAATCTAAGTGAATTGTTTAATTCTGAGTATGTAATTAAAGCTTAACGGTACTTGTGACTTGTCGTATAGCTGATATGATTCTCTAACACGCTCACCAAAATTATGTTTGTATATAGTTTACTTTTACTGCATTTTAGTTCTGTATTTCATTTCTAGTTTAGAAATTTTATTAAAAAATCCAAAAAGATTTTATATTTCTGCTTTATTTTTTTGACAAACCAAAGTGGAAAGCTGATCTTCAGATTCAAATTGAAGCAGGTGCAGGAAGTTTCTGAACTGGAGGATGAGTCGTGAGCTTAACATGATAAGTTTGTGAAATTGTAAAGTCAAAACAAGTTCATTAATTTGAAACTTGTGATTTTCAGAAAATTATTTGAAAAGTTTGTTTTAAAATGTCAGTGTGAATTATCTCTGATCAACCAAGGTCATTAAGTTGGACTTGGTAGACTAATTGAGTAATCAGGGTCATTAATTTGGACCTGAATACTTAAGTGGATTTTTAATTCTGACAAAACCATCGAATGAAGGTGAATGGTAAGTTTGGATTGAAACTGTTATTGTCATATATCTTATATTTAGGTAGAGATTGTGCAGGAAACAGGAGTCAAGATCCCTATGGCAGAGAAAATGTTAAAGTTTGAACCAGAATTCGAGCCCTAGCTTATTGTGAAGGGGAGTCTGCGAAAGGGGGAGTCAGAATTCTGGATTAACATTCAAAGGGGAGATTGAAGGTTAAAATTTGAAGATAAAGATTGAAGGAAGCTTTTACAATGTCAAGACAATTTGGAAAGAGACAAAGGCTAAAGACTCGACGCTGAAGACTTCGTCAACATCCAAGGGGGAGTCTGTTGGTGCATTTAGTTTCTGTTTACTTCGTCTTAATCGAGTCTTATGTCTAGATAGGATAAACGAGCACACAACAGGGTTGAAATTAGGGTTTGTTTATGTGTTATTGTGTAATTTCGCTTGAAAGTGACACGGACCAGTTCAAGCGAAATCACCTTATTTCTCTTGAAACTCATGTCATGTTCAAGCGGAATCTCAACTCTATATATAGGTGTGTGCTGGTGTCATTTGGAGCGGAATTAGTTCATGTTCTCTGAGTTGAGGTGCTGTCCATTTGTCATTTGAATGTGTAAAAGCTCAGGATTGATCAATAAGAAGAAGATTAGAAAGGAACAAGCTGTTTGACGTCATTTACATTGATTCCGCCTTTGTATTTGATGATGAACTACTCAGATTGACTCGTTAGGGTCACACGGACGATCCAACACATTATGAGTAATCGTGCTTTTCGCACATCTGTGCCTTTAAATCCTTGGCTAGAAAACTAAGGTATTTTTCAATCTCATACCCATTTACGTTTTGATTTTTTCAACATGCATAGCATAAGTTTTCAAAAACATTTTATATATAGTTCGAAAACGTTCTTAATATAGTGTATTTACTTAACATATCAAATGCATGATTTCAAAAGCATTGTCTATGTTTTCAAAAACAACCTTCATGATTTCAAAATGTTATTAATACAGTATAATTACTTATATCAAATGCATAATTTCAAAAGCATCATTCATGTTTTCAAAAAAAAAAAAAACCTTATACATAATTTCAAAATTTATCTCGCATGGTTTTAAAACATTTTTTTTATACTTACCTAATACACCTACTTTATGATTTCAAAAGTATTTTTACATAAGGTTTCAAAAACATTGAACACATTTTTTTTAAGAAACCCCATGCATAGTTTTCAAAATATTTTCCTCATACATTGACTTAACCTTCAAATTCTGCTTCATATGTCGCCTTGACATATCTAGCATCCCAACTTCATAAGCAATTTTACTTCATGTTTTGACTTAAGCACATCCAGTGCAAGGTTTCAAAACATATTCAACTTCTAAAATCCATATGGGATCTTTTTATCTTCACAATTAGACCCTTTTGGATGATTATCATTCAAATTGGAGTCCTTAATTGGATTCCTTGTGTACCTTAAATTCGAACGTTTCGGTTCCTTATAATCGAAATCGAATTTTCTCTTTAAAATCTTTCTATCTTTATAGTTAGATTCTTGGAAATATTTAAAGCACCAATCAAAATCCACTGATTGGATACCTGGTGTGCTTTGAATACATGTGCACAGTTAGCAGAACAAATTAACAAAATGATAACAAATTTAAAATCAAGATAAACAATTATGTGATTATGTGTTTATGCATTATGTGTTTTCTTTTATGCATTTTTGTGTTTTTGTATACTCTGGATATTCGTTATTCAAATCCTCGTAAAATCTTTCATATCTTCATATGCGGGATTCGTAGAAGGATATTCAAAAAGGTACTACCTTAAATCCTTATTGGGCTTCTACGTGATAGTCAAGACCCTTGGATTATATAGTACCACTCCATGATTCATAAGAGACCCTTTTAGTTGTCTAGTAAAAAAGATTGATTCAGAATCTGGTTAAAAATGACATGTGGTGATATAGCTGAACAGACTCCTTGGTAGTCTATTTAAATCATTTATTGATTTAATTAAAAGGACCCTATGGTGGTCTAGTCACAATCATCACAACTTCGTTCATTATTTTCTTCCCCTACACATTATAAGATGCACTACGTGACTATGCAAGGAATTACGTAATTATGGATGCATACATAATTACGAAGTTCAGTGCACGGAAACCACGGTAAGATTTATTATGTGTAAGAACTGATAGTGGCAACCATAACGAAATGTGAACAATGTAATAGAGGTACGGTGGACGCACCAATAACACTTTATATACTTGTAAATAAGTGTCCCTCTCACATTGCAAGCATGATGTTATTTAAAGTTACTAGAAGTTCAGGACTCTAACCAGTGTTGTTTGATCTTTTCAACTTCATGTTTCAAACTCTCACAAGTTTCCTCTAAATAAATTTCGGGACGAAATTTCCTGAAGTAGGGGAGACTGTGACACCTGTGCCTCCACGGCAATCAAACAAATACTAAACTAATGAAATATTATATTTCATACTTGGGATTTGTATAAATATGTGTATCATTTGCACATATCAAATTCTTGTTTGATTTCGGGCTCTAAATCGCTTTCTGGAAGGTTATACGCGCACTGATGCGTAAATATAACCAGTTTAATGCAACAAACACTCCGGAATAGTGACATAGGCTTAACATACCTTAAATAACCTTTACATAACTTAGAAATAAGTCTTGAAGGGTTTGGTGTGCCGAAATCAAGTTTATTCGCTTATAGGGACTAAAATCGACAAACTGCGAAAGTATGCCGATTCGTACTGTAACGGACATTCCGGAACTTGATCATAAGTTAAACACACCCTAAATATCCTTTACATAGCTTAGAAATAGGCTTTGAGGGGTTCGGTGTGCTAAAATAAACTTTATGCTCATTCAGGGACTAAAAGCGTCAAAAAGTGCATAAGTTTGCATTTTCGTGCATAACTTACGTTCTGAATACATCCGGACATCCAAAAATTTATGTAAGCATTAAAATATTTTATTTTAGTGTTTGGCATGATAAAAATCCGTTCGTCGCTTAATTTGGATCGTTTTTGCGTTCGTTACGACTTCCGTCGTAATTAACCAAACAACGCAACCGTACGGCCAAACGAACTGACATCCGACATATTTTTGGGCATGTTTCATGTTCCCTATGCTTTAACATCCTTAGGGAGCTTAAAAATGGGTTTGACGGGTGTTAGAAGTGCCAAAACACGACCATACGCGCACAGGGACCAAAACTGTCAACTTTGAAAGTTGCTGGTCTGCAGACCAGCATACGGTCCGTAAGGGGAGGACCATACGGTCCGTAAAGCTTGCCCAAATCAGCAGAATGTTGTTTCCAGCTATTTCCAGCTTGATCCCACCATTGCACCTGGTTTTAAACAGTTCTATGGACTCCCTTGGTTTTGTAAATCTGTGGGCATGAGGTGTATGGCTGAGATTGAAGCTCGGTTTTCAAGAAACGATCCTAAGGGTTCTACGAAAACTATAAATACCCCTCCATAGTTCACTTGAAACCCACAATTTGAATCTGATTTATGCTCTCTAAGTGGAAGTATATGCTTCCTACCTGAGAGAAAATCGGATCAAATCTTGCGGGTACCTTCTGTAAGTGTTCTTTCGTTCTTTTCATTCGTTTTAGCGTTAAAGTCAAACTGCGTTTGACTTTCTGCATTGACCAGTTTATGGTCAATGCGAAGTTCATTTGAACTTCATAACGTGAGTGTAATCACGATGGTTATAGTCCCTAGTGACTATACCTACTGATTACCACGTTATCTAGGCTCAGTGACGAGTCGTAGTTTCGGCCAAAATGCGTAAATGTGCGTATTTTGTAACCAAACTACCATTGGGTATCAAAACCGTTTGTTTTGATACCAAAACCTGTTTTCTAACTTAACTAAACATGTTTTAGCATGCTTAGCTCGTCACTTTTAGATTTGTGCTTGTCTAGGGTCGTAAAGGTAAGCGATCTAATCAATCGCTTATACTTTCGAACCCAACCCATTTGGTCGATCATTAGGATCCGACCAAACACTTTAGGTGACCATAGTTGTATAGGGAATAACCTTCTGAGGTTATACCTTATGGTCACATCGTTTAAGTAGTTGTATGATAAGTAGTTTATATGCCTTAGGTAAATTACCAAAATGCCCTTTTTACACCAAATTTCATTTTAAGCCTATGTAACATAACTTTTGATATCTAAACTGATTTAGCAACAATATTAGACATGTTAAGGCATATATTACTTGTCATAGGACTAGTTAGGAGGTCCGAACGCGTTTTACGCGAACGACGCGTTAAAGTAGCATAAGCTACCTAAACGGGTCGTAATGGGTCGTAAGCACTTAGGTTAGGTTTCATTTTAGTATGTAGGCTTTATTAAACCATATCATATGAGTTCCAATACTCATTTAGTTTATGAAACCTCCTACTATCCAATCTCCCGATTTAGGTCCGGTTATTTATGTAGTTATCTATATTAGGTGCCGTTTGATTCCGTGACCTTCTAGCTTTGCTTGGTGGATATCTAAAGTCTATTGAGCAATCTCAAGTGAGTACATAGTCCCCTATTTTACTGTTTTCCAAACGTTTTGGGGTGAAACACATGTGCCTACTTGTTATTTTCATGTTTTCCATGTTTTCATATCATATACTTGCTATGTTCATTAGTACACTATTAGTACATAATTTCATTTTGTTTTGCTATGTATGTTTACTTAGCATACTTAGCACATTGATTTACATTACATTTCTTTTGCTATGTATGTTTACTTAACATGCTAGCACATTGTTTTACATGACTTTTCTGCTTTGTATGTTAACTTAGCATACTTAGTACATTTGCTTTACATTGCATCTCTGTTGCATATGTTCCAGTAACATATGGACACATTGTTTTACATCTCTACCTTGTATGTTTACTTAGCATACTAGGTACATTATTTTCATAAATCATGCTTGCATTTGGTATATCATTTGGTTTGTTTAACGGGACTAAATTACATTCATTAACACCGATCATGCCGCTCGGTAGTAGGTAGTGGTACCATAGGACTTGACAAATCCCGTTCCTAAAATCCTAGGTTTGTTTGGATGGATGGAATGACCGAATCCAAAAACATTTCTTTTTGATAACTTTTACTCTAAGGTTATCCTGCTGTCTCAAGGCTTGAATGTAGGCGTTTAACATAACCGCATAGATGTTGTATCAGTAAAGCATGCATTATTCTACAAAGCATAACTTTTGATTTATTCAAATACTTTGTTTTGTACATTTTTACTTGTGGTTTAAGTAGTCTCATTTTACTTACCATACATAACTTTTGTTTACACATTACATGATTTACATTTGATGGTTTTCACACAAACATTTGACATTTGACTATACATAAACTTTTTTACATTGGTGGTTGGTTTTGTTTAAGTGATTTAAATAATGAGGCGTGTGTAATAAGATAAAAGCATGGTGGATACGCCGCTGGTACTTCCTATATATAAGTGATTTTATAGTATTACATATCGTAGCGTTATTTGAACCATTTCAATATTTGACATATTACATTTTACACAAATGACATATTTTCACTAAACAATTGTTTTACAAAACAACTTATTTTATACAAACTCATTATACTTGGTTATTCATTTAACCTTACATTACTCTTTCACATATCATCTACTTTATCATCGCTTTTCAAATGATTTATAAAACAAAACATTTTACAAGGATCATGACTGACTTTTGTTAAATAACCTTTTTTTCTAAACTTATAAGTCATGAATCCTATTTTCACAAAACCTGTGTATCTCACAGGCATTTTTATGCTGACGTACCTATTTTCACATGTGTTTCAGGATATGATGCATAGGATTTATCAAGATACACTTAGGCGGACTTGGGCCTTAGTGACAATAAAAGATGCAAGACTAGTTAATTATGTTATACTTCTTTGTTTGTTAAGACATTGTAACTCTTTTATTCAATAAAACAAAATTTTAATTTTCCATGTGTTATGAAACAATGATTCTGTTACAGCACTCCCCGATGATTCCGCCACGTTTTGTTGTTTTACGTGGTCGGGGTGTGACACTAAGTCTCCCTACCGTTTAGCACCCTCTGAGATGCAAGAGCTCTCGAGCCAACTTCAAGAGCTTCTTGATAAAGGCTTTATACGCCCTAGTACTTCTCCTTGGAGCGCTCCCGTTTTGTGCATCAAAAAGAAAGATGGGTCATTCCGTATGTGTATTGACTATCGTGAGCTCAACAAGCTTACTGTCAAAAACCGATACCCTCTTCCTCGCATCGATGATCTTTACGATCAACTACATGGCGCGACCTGCTTTTCAAAGATCGACCTTCGTTCTGGGTATCATCAACTTCGAGTCCTCGAAGAAGATATACCTAAGACCGCCTTTCGAACGCGTTATGGTCACTACGTGTTCGTGGTCATGCCCTTTGGCTTGACCAACACACCTGCTGTTTTCATGGATTTGATGAACCACGTGTGCAAAGCGTACTTGGACCGTTTCGTGATCGTCTTCATCGACGATATTCTTATCTATTCCAAGACTCAAGGAGAGCATGAGCGACACTTGCGTCTTATCCTTCAACTTATTCGTACCGAACGACTTTACGCCAAATTCTCCAAGTGCGAATTTTGGTTAAAAGAGGTTCAATTCCTTGGTCATACTGTCAACGAGCTTGGTATTCACGTTGAACCTGCAAAAATCGAAGCTGTGAAGAATTGGATTGCACCAAAGTCTCCATCCGAAATTTGTTCCTTCCTTGGTCTTGCTGGTTATTATCGTCGTTTTATCTCTAACTTTTCGAAGATCGATGTTCCATTGACCTCCTTGACTCAAAAAGAGAAACCTTTTGTTTGGGGTCCCGAATAAGAGGAGTCCTTTCAAACTTCAAGGACATGCTTTGTAATGCTCCTATCCCAGCACTTCCTGATGGAAATGACGACTTCGTCGTGTATTGCGATGCTTCAAACATTGGCCTTGGTTGTGTCCTTATGCAACGAGACAAGGTTATCGCTTACGCGTCGAGGCAACTCAAGATACATGAGAAAAACTACACTACTCACGACCTTGAACTTGGCGCAATTGTTTTTGCGTTGAAAATTTGGCGACACTACCTTAATGGTACTAAGTGTGTGGTCTTCACCGACCATAAGAGCCTTCAACATATCTTCAACCAAAAGGAACTGAACATGCATCAACGTCGTTGGGTGGAACTGTTAAACGACTACGACTGCGAAATTCGCTACCATCCAGGTAAAGCGAATGTAGTAGCCGACGCTCTTAGTTGCAAAACTCATGTGAAGAGTAGTCGTTGTCTCCAACTCGTGTACGATCTTCAAAGCCGCATTCGTGAAGCCCAATATGCCTCTATTAACGAAGGTATCTCTCTGTCGAGATACGAGGCGCTGTGGAGCAAGATCTCGTATCCAAATCCGATGGTATTTTGTACTATTGCAACCGTATCTGGATCCCTAATCGTGAAAACCTTCGAGACTTTCTAATGAAAGAGGCACACAAATCGAAGTATTCTGTTCATCCTGGCGCTGACAAAATGTACCAAGATATGCGTATATCCTACTGGTGGCCTGGAATGAACCGGGATATCGCCTCCTACATTGCAAAATGTCTCACCTGTTCGAAGGTAAAAGCCGAACATCAACGTCCCCCCTCTGGTTTGCTCGAACAGCCAGAAATTCCTGTCTGGAAATGGGAGAGCATTGCTATGGATTTTATCACTAAGCTCCCTCGTACTTCTTCTGGTCATGATAGTATTTGGGTGATCGTTGATCGACTGACCAAATCAGCTCATTTTCTTCCCATTCGTGAAGATTTTAAAGTCGAGAAATTGGCTAGAATCTACACTGATGAGATTATCTGTCATCATGGTATCCCCATTGACATCATTTCCGATCGTGATGCTCGTTTTACGTCTCGTCTTTGGCGAACCTTTCAATCTGCTATGGGTACTGTTCTTAATCTTAGCACCGCCTTCCATCCTCAGTCAGATGGTCAAATCGAGCGTACTATCCAAACCTTAGAGGATATGCTTCGTTTCTGCATAATAGATTTTGGTGGCAACTGGGATTCACACTTGCCTTTGGTTGAATTCTCGTACAACAACAGTTATCATGCCAGTATTCAAATGGCACCTTTTGAAGCATTGTATGGTCGCAAGTGTCGTTCGCTTATTTATTGTCACGAGATTGGTGAATCTCAATTCACTGGTCTCGAGCTTATACAAGAAGCAACGGACAAGATTTTACAGGTTCGAGACAAGTTACTGAAAGCCAGGAGCCGACAAAAGAGTTACGCTGACAAGCGTCGCAAACCCTTGGAATTCAAGACAGGTGACTTCGTACTTCTCAAGGTATCCCATTGGAAGGGCGTGGTTCGATTTGGCAAGAAAGGGAAACTCACACCTCGCTACGTTGGTCCTTTCAAGATCCTCGAAAAGATTGGCAAGGTTGCATATAGACTGGACCTGCCTGAAGAACTCAACAATGTACATCATGTCTTCCACATATCCAACTTAAAGAAGTGTCTAGCTGACGAAGGACTTCAAGTCCCACTCGAGGACCTTCAAGTCAACGAAACCTTACATTTTGTGGAAAAACCCGTCGAAATCATGGATCAAGGAGTCAAGGTATTGAGGCGCAGTAAAATTCCTATCGTCAAGGTTCGATGGGAAGGAAAACGTGGCGCTGAAATTGTTGGATTCTGTATGCCCAAGACACATATTAAATTAATGTGGCTAGTACGTTATGATCCAAGTCGAGTCATACCCAAATACAAGCTAGACAAACACTTATAATATTTATTTATGATATGATCAAACAAATTGTAAGGACCTGCAAAAATGTCCAAAAACGACCCGTAAGTGAAAACCCGGACCCCTGAAACCCTAGTGCTCCTGAAAAATCAAGAAATCAAGGAATTTAGAATTCTGGCGGGCCGCGTAAAACTCAAGCCTAGGCTTACGCGGGCCGCGACAGGACACCTGGTGACTGGGATGCGTTCCAGGCCACGTGGCAGTCACGTGGCAAACCTACATGTGACACACTAGCCCTACACGTAGACTAGGGACCCTTGCGAGCCACGTAAGGGTATTGTTAAGGTTTACGCGGGCCGCGTAAAACCTAAAAATCAGCTATAAATTGCCTGTGCATGGGACTTGCTTCTGTATTCGAAAATTTCATTTCAAAACGTCCCTATTCTGCTTAAAACGAGTATTAAGGTGTCAAGACGCTTCTACGAGTACAGGGTATTAACTTGATCACTGCTACGATATAATGTCCGATCGATTGAAACCGATCCGATGGATGTTTAAGCGCTACCCGTATTTGGGCTATACTTTGTCATTCGTCGTGAGGGTTTTGATTTCGTGAGTTTATCGTAAATGTTGTATTAAGTTACTGACCTAGTTTCATGTGCATTGTCATTTAACTAGGTCACAAGGCTAAATCAGTAGGCAAGGTTCTGTCCAGTTAAACTTGCAATGTGAGTCATTCTCTTTTTATCAATTGTTTTACTAAATCTCAAATTATTTTCAAAAAGTTATAATTACAGGGATTAAGTCATGGTTATCTTGAATCACTGGCAAGTGGGGTATTGTGCACATTACTAATTTCTCACGGTTAGGTTCACCAACCTAACAGTGATAATCATCACTACTTGGGTGAAAGAACCCAATAGTGGTATGACCATCGTCACCAGGGTGTGACACGGCGCCAGATAAAAAAATAAGATAGTAGCCATTGTAATCGCTCTTATGCTGTAATCTATAACTAATGTGTCGTTTTAATTAACCTGAATGACTCGCCAGTATTTCCCCGCTGATAAAATCTTTTTAAACATGTTTCAGGTGATTTACTGTGAACCAGGGATAAGTGCTGTATAACCCCCCAGCTTGACGAATGTGGCTCAGTAAACAAAATAAATAAACATGTTGTTTTTGTAAAAATAAGAAATTTCCTCGTGAAATTTCCTTTGTTGTAAAATACGGGGTTTGTCCCAAATTGTAAAATGAAATAATTGGGCATTTCCAAATTAAAAGATCCTGTTAAAATTTCCGCTGCCAAAATAAACACCAATACCACGGGTTTTCTGTCCCGCGGCTCCCGAACCGGGTAAAACCGGGACGAGGGCCGTGACAGAAAAAGGTGGTATCAGAGCCACTGATTTAAGCTAATTAAGTATTTAGAAATACTTAATTTTTTTCAAATTACTATTTTGTGATTCTGTGAAAATTCAACTTGATAAATAAAATATTAACTTAAGTTTGCGTGTGTTTCTTCATATATGCTAACAGCATGAATGAGTTGTCTGAAGCTCTTCAGAATCTCACTATCTATTCTGCTGACATGGAAGTTTCCGGGGGCTTTTCCGGTTATCTGGCCGACACTGAAGAACCAATGGAATTCCAAGCCCAGCCACAGGAGAAACCAAAGCCGAAAAAGAGAAGGAGAATCTTAGACTGGAAACGTGGACTTAGGAAGAAGCCAGCTGCACAGAAGGTTAAAAAGACTGAGGATCCAATGGACAAAGGAAAAGCAAAAGAGATTGGAGAAAGTTCAGAGCAAGCACATGAAATGCCACCATGGGAAGAGCTTGATCGCAAACTGGCAAATTGTGACCTCATTGGACCTGCCAATGAAAACCTCTTCAATTACCCTGCTGAATCACAACTTCCAGTTAATCTGCAACCTGCTATCCCAGACCCTATTGTCAGACACCAACTTTTACCCGGTGAATTGGAGGAATGGTGGACAAGTGACTGGCAGTTTCAGAATTTCATGAATAACCCTAACGTCTATTTTCACCAGTTTGACCCGGAGCCTGCACCAAACCCACCTATGAGCACAGAGAACTTGGCTGAACTCCGCCATTATGGTGAGGAGCCGGTGGATGCAGGAAATAGGATTCGGGAAGTAGGGGAGAGAATCACATGGAAATACGACGAAAGGGAACGTCGTTTCTGAAGAGCCAGTCAACTGTGGTGGTGATGGTGACGAGTGTGTTTGTATAATAATAATAATAAGAGTTAAATGCCATTTTAGTCCCTGTGGTTTGGGCCATTTTGCCAGTTTAGTCCAAAGGTTTCATTTTTAATCTGTGGGTCCAAAAAGGTTTCACAGTTGCCATTTTAGTCCACTGGGTTAACTTCATCCATTTTTTCTGTTAACGAGAAGGCCAACTTGGTCATTTTGTTTGTAATTCTGTTAACTAAAAGGGCAATTCAGCCATATAAAATGACCGAATTGGCCTTCTCGTTAACAGAAAAAACGGATGAAGTTAACCCAGTGGACTAAAATGGCAAATGTGAAACCTTTTTGGACCCACATGTTAAAAATGAAACCTTTGGACTAAACTGGCAAAATGGCCCAAACCACAGGAACTAAAATGGCATTTAATAATAATAATAATAATAATAATAATAATAATAAGAAGTATAATTATGTAAAATAACTTAAAATAAAACTTTTGTAATATAACGGGTGTGTAACGATGCATACTAATATATATATAAAAATATGGAAGTCGCAAAGTCGACAATTTTGGCTATACGTGTTGACATGATTATGTGTGATTGTTTTATTGTAACTGGTTATTATTTATTTTATTTTGCGCCAATGATTTATATATTTATATATTGATAATTATCAGATGGAACACGCCGTCAACGAGCCAGTTAACGAAGTTAACCAATCTGAGCAAAAACAATGAGGATCACTTTCTTAATAGGCAAGATATAGAAAATATCGTTGCTCAAGGAATAGCCAATGCTATTCCAGCAATCCTCGCTGCTGCCCGAAATCCAGTTGAACCTCCACCAGCTACTCCCAGCAAACGTACTCGCGATGATAACTTCAGTAATAGTGTAAATGGGGGCGGCAACAATAATAATAATAATGATGTGATGCAAGCCCCATGTCTAAAGAAAATG
Source organism: Helianthus tuberosus (assembly GCA_030545235.1). Taxonomy (NCBI): domain Eukaryota; kingdom Viridiplantae; phylum Streptophyta; class Magnoliopsida; order Asterales; family Asteraceae; genus Helianthus; species Helianthus tuberosus. The sequence goes on from CM060363.1 coordinate 77,577,995, forward strand.
AAAGCTGCAACGCCTGGTTGCACTTACAAGGAATTTCTTGCCTGTAAACCAATTGAATTTGCAGGCAATGAAGGGGCAACTGCTGCATTGTGTTGGTTAGAGAAAACCGAAGCAGTAATTAAAATAAGTAAATGTGCCGAGGAAGACAAGGTCATGTACGCGTCGCATCTTTTTAAAGAATGAGCGTTAGAATGGTGGAACACAGTATTACAAGCCAAGGGAAATGATGAGGCTTGTTAGGCCCTAAAGTGTGAGACTGACGCATCAAATTAACACAACGAGCTATGGTTACGAGCTGGGCCTTACCGGGTTAGTTATATTAGGTTTTGGACCTTTATAGGTCACTTGGGCCAAGCTTTAGGCCATGTGGGCCAAGCAGGCCCAATGGGAGCCCATGTAGGGAGATGGGCTTATCTATGTATATAAACAAGTTTTTGACTTGTTTTAGGTTTTGAACTTCTTAGAACCTCATTGTTACAGAATTCCTAGAGAGAGCTAGAGGAAGGCGATTGTTTGTGAGCACTTGTACTAGACGGTTTTGCTAGTTGATAGTAATAGAATCGTGTGCAAGTGTTTAAAGGTGATTCGTTGTGTTCTTCGTATTTCGTATTTTTCGTGTTTATTCTTGAATCACATCAAGTTTGGATTCCGCACAAACTTGGTGTTGTTTGATATCATTGAAAGATCCGGTTTCACGGGACTTACAAGTGGTATCAGAGCCTTTAGAACCTATTTCTAGGCTCGGTGTGATATCAAAGATTCAAGATTTTCGTTATCTTTGGTTCGGTGTTCTTCGCGTTCTTCGTAGTGTTCATCGAAATTCTATTAAAAATTAGTGTATTTTGGTGTTTTTGATTTTTCTAAAGTTGTTAAAATTTGAAATTTTTGATAAGTTTGAAAAAGGATTTAATCAATCCCAACTTTTTCGAAAAATCTGGTTGATTAGTTTGCTTAAAATTATTTGTTTCCTTATTTAAAAATTGGAAATTCAAAATAGTTTTCAACTTCCTTGATCAAATACGTGTAAAGGAGCTTTCACAGGTTTCGAGTCACTTTCCACGGTCTCGACTCTCATCATTTGCTCACAAGGTCTCGAGTCGTCATCATAACTGGTCTCGAGTATTGCTTCCGAGATCTCGAGTCATCATCTTCAATATCTTCACGGTCTCGACTCATCATCATCATCACAGTCTCGAGTCATCATCTTCCTAGTCTCGAGTCATCGTCTTCCACGGTCTCGACTCAACAACCTTCACAAAGGTCTCGACTCACTTCCACGGTCTCGACTCAACAAGAGGTTGTCAGCTCCAAAGGTTTACACAGGTCTCGACTCATCAACTTTCACAGTCTCGAGTCGCAACAACGGTTCCGAGTCACAACCGAGGTCTCGAGTCTTCAACAATTTGGTCTCGAGTTGCAGGCTTCTCTGTCTCGAGTCGCAACCTTAAATCACCACTGCCATCAACATCATTCACCATCTCCGGTCACTCTACCTCACCATCATCTCCGTCGAGTTTTCGAGTCGTGTTTTCGAGTTTTCGGTTTCGAGTTTGGTCATAATCATCATCTCCGATACTCTTCATCTCCTGTCACCATTAATAACATCTCCGGCGACCAGACATCATCGTTCTTATAACCTTGACGGCTGGACTGTTGTCGGCTGAACCAGGATTTAGGGTTTATGGACGGCAGGTATTGTTGAGACGAAGAAGACAGACAACAACGTTGATTCTATTTTGATTTTATTATAATAATAATAATAATAATAATAATAATTATAATATTAATCATTTAGCAATCATTACTTAATCATTGGTTTTTATTAATAATAATAATAATAATAATAATAATAATAATAATAATAATTAGTGTACTTTATTAAAAAAAAAATTTGGTATTCTATATAAAAAAAATATTTATTTTTTAAATAAATTAAAAAAAGGGGGTTTGTTTGTGATAACGGTTTTGACAGATTTTTGAGGTGCGGTTTAGAAAGCTGGTTCATTCGACTGCTGAGTGTTTGAGTTAGCGAGTACACAGGTTCTCGCTTTGGGCTTGCGTTGAGGAAATAGTTAAAAGATCACATTTTTTGGGGGATCACATCTTAAAAAATGTATTCTAAGAGAGAGGTGCTTGAGCAGGAACTCCAAGGATTCAGATACTCATATGGTGAATCTATAGAAGCACTTACAGGCCGGTTTGCTGAACTGCTTTCTGAAATGGAGAAGGCAGAGATGGTGGTGTCTACTCGCATGAGCAACAGAAAGCTTCTGGATGCTATAAAAGGGATTCCAGATCAGGAGAACTGTAGTTGGCTTAGAAATGTTAATCAGATAATATTGACAACCAACTGCTACAAAATGAAGTCAGATGAGCTGATCTCACTAATCAAATCATATGACAATGCTGACAAGCAGTCTACTAAAGGCAACACATCTGCTGCTGTTTGCTCATCCACACAAAATTCAGCATTTATGTTTAACAAACCCCTGGCTCAAGGAATTACTAAAGAACGTGAAGAGATACTTTCTGTCTTTTGCACTCCTGAGTGTAGAGAAAGAAATGAGGCATATCGGTTACATAACGCTGAGCTAATTCAAGATTACAATGATATAAAGAATAAAAATTTTACTTTATCAAAGAATGAAAAGCTTTATAAAGAAAAGATTGAAGCTCAGCGAAAAGACATCGTCAAACTCAAGGATGATGTAAGTGTGAAATCAACTCAACTCTTCTATGTTCAGGAGAAACTGTGCATTGTGACTAAGGAACTGGAAGATATCAGAGATAGATATAAAATTAATGAGCTTAATATTAAGAAATTTGATTCTTCCAGCAAATTAGTCAAAAACTTGTGTGATCAACAGCTCGCATACAAGGAAAAGAAAGGGCGTGGTTTGGGTTTTAATCAGGCTCCTCCTCCCTATAATGACAATTATACTTATTTACCCATGACTGAGGAGGAGATGATTAATGAAAGTAAAATGACTTATGGTCCCAAAAACAATAAGTCATCTTTTAATGACAAACCAATTGAGAAACAGAAGTCTGCTCCAATAAATTTTGTTTCTAAAGGCTCAATTGATCCTAACACTTCGTCTTCATGTGCAGATAAAGTATCTGAAGTAAAATGTAGAGATGTTCTTGGGAGTGAACCAGTTGTTCATACTAATATTTCTGAAAATTATTTTGAACAAACTGAATCTGATATTGCTTTTGGTCGGTCTTTGTTTGCGTCATTTTCTGCTTATGTTTCGTCTAGTGAGCCTGATGTTTTGGGCAAAACTGATAATGTTTGTGTTGAACCTTTGAACAATATGTCTGATGATGATTGTGTTTCAGTTAATGAACGTGATTGTGATGTTTCTAATATTTCAGTTGTTGACAGTGTTACAGGTGAGGTCCCTCAGGACACATTCAGTGAAACCACTGAAACTTCTTCACAAGAAAATCAAGAGTATCCTGATTCTTCTTCTGAATCTATCTCAGTGGGCGTCCCTAATGTTGAATCTAGTGGGACCCCATTGGAAACTGCAGTTGAAAACAAACCTGAATAAAATTCACATGACAAATGTGTTGATGAAATACGTGTTGATGAAACGTCTACATCTTCTGAAATTAAAACTGAACCAGATTTTGAAAAAGAAGAGGTGGTCACATTAAATGAAAGGTCACAAGAAAATGTTTCTGAAAAGGAAATTAAAACAGAAACTGAATCGTCTTTTCAAAATGATCCTGATAAAATTATTAAAGACGAAAAACATCATATGTCTGAATCTCATGCTTGTGCTAGTTCTGATCAACAGGTACAGAAGAATTCGGAAAAGGCACACGGAACACAACCAAAGCAACTTAAGCAAGCTAAGCAAGCTTGGTCATCTAGACCAATCAGATCGGCTAATGCTGCTTGTTCTCAGAATCTCCATACATTGAAACGACAGACATGTTTCAACTGTGGAATTCCTGGACACATTGCTAGAAATTGTGTTCATCGTCCAAAAGTGCAACAAAAAGTCAACACTCACTCTTGTGCTGGTGTTTGTGAGCCGGTTCACAACACACAAAAGGAGCCAAAACGAGCAGATCAAAGTCGAGGATATAAGAAGTCTGCTCATCAAGGACAATCACGATCCCATAAGGCTCATGACAAGGTGATTGAAAGCTCCAATCAGGGAGAAAAGACGAAGAATGGTGCTCAAAGAACCAAGACTTCTGCAACCAGCACATACAAGCACCCAAATTCGTCTTCGTCTGAAAGTAAAGTGCAGGCGCATCCAACGCAAAAAGGACCGGTTTGTCCTTCAGGACCTGCTAGAGCAAATGAAGATGCTCAAAATGTCTTTCCGATGAAAAGACAAACGTGCTACAACTGTGGCATTGCGGGTCACATTGCTCGAAACTGCACACATCGTCCCTATGTACCCTATTATATGCAAAATCAGAGGGTTACATCAAAGGATAACTACCATTCTAAGCCAATGAAGGTATCTTCACCTAAGGCAATGAAGAATGTGAATCCCAAGGTTAAACCTTCTGATGGGGATTGGAATGCTGCTAAAAACAAACGCAAGGCTTTTCAGGAACAAAAACGTGTTTCTAAAACTAACAAACCTGAAACAGTTAAAGTTGCTCAACCAAAGGCAACAAACACGTTTGTTAAACCGAAACAGATTTGGAAACCCAAATCCAAGGCAGCAACGTCTCCAATCCTTGAAACGAAAGGGAACTTGTGTTTGAAAGAAGTGTCTTACTTTGATGCTTCAGGTAATCCCAGGACCACGATGGCCTGGGTACCCATGTCTTACTAATCTCCTTACTTTTCAGGAACAACTAAGGAGGAGATGTTGACAATCTCTGGAATGTTGATAGCGGTTGTTCCAGAGATCAAAATGGGTAACATTTCACTGTTGCAAAAAGTTCAATTTTTTTTTTACAGATGATATGTTTCCTTTGGAGGAGATAACAGAAGTAAGATAAGATCAGCAAAAGGTACCGTTTAAATTCAGTACTTTGATTTGAATTTGATTAGTTTTCAATCTAATGACGGAACGGTTAAGCAAAAATATTTTTTTTCTTTTTCTCTTTCTTAGTTCATTACTTTGTATATAAATTGTCCTTTCTCTAGTAAATGGTAAATTTGCGCAAAAATACAAGATTTATGCACAAATTTAGGGGGGGAGAGGGACATATAGATAGATATAGAGTTTAGGGGAGAAAACTCAGAAAATACAAAAAGAGTTTGCTGTAAATATGTATTGTTTTAGGGGGAGAAAATGAGAAAAATACAAAAACAATTGAAAAATGAAAAAGCCAAAAAGATAAATTGCATGATATGGGAAGTGAAATAAATGTTCGTGTTAAAAGGTTTGACTAAGACATGTAAGGTGCCATAGCTGAAAAGACTAGGATCTACTGCGATATGTCGATAGGCTTGACGCTCAAAATGATAAAAGATACTAAGTGATATAAACATAATGAACTATGTACCATGTGGGAAACATACCAACGGCGTATGATTTTATGGTCTTAAATCTTGTGTTGATAGATAGCCAACGTCTGAGGTTTCGAGTCTTTATGTTGTTGAATCATCCGGGGATATCTTGGCTGTCCCTCTGTAAATGAATTTTCACATTATGGTGAAGGGCTGACTCATGTAAGACCAGTATCGAAACAGTTTGACTTTAGCACGATGTGTTGGTAGGCTCTATCCTTAAAGACTGGAAACATTGGCTGTTCTGTTCAGAACTAAATTAGTACATGACCTCAGGAAAGAAAATCACTTGGAATTAGCTCATTTCTATTTGAATATCTGTATGTTGTCCCGATACACACAATTTTGGTCTGACTCTGAAATCTTCTCTGAAAAAGTCGTGTATCTCCTCTGTTTTGCGGAAGCAAAGACCTGGAGGTGCTAGGCAACGTCAGCTTCTACTGCATCCAGATACATGCTGACCTAGATGTACGTTGTCGCGCTGTAGATCAATTAAACACCCGAAAGATGCCCTCAAGTGCCCAAAAGAAACCCAAGAAACCTATATCAAACTGAGAAAAACTCATTTGATCTGTATATTATACCATCTCTGCTTAAGATCTATTCTGTTCTCTTCTCAATCTATTCCCAGTTAAGATTTCAGAGATTTGGATTGGACTTGTGAAATATGTGGTAGGGAAGCTACTTGCATGATAGAGTGTGCTGTTTATAATTCCGGGAATTGATTAGTATTTGTTTGGGTGTTCATTGTTAAAATATCAAAACATGATAAATATTAGTTACAGGCAGTCATATGAAAAAGGTCTAGGGAGGTGAGTTTAGGTGGACAAATATACTGACAATCGTTCAGATCACTCAGTAGTAGATCAGTGTTGATAAGTGAAGTCAGGCCCAAAACCTCGTGATTTGATCCCATTGCAATTGTAATTGTATATTATGGTAGTTGTTTATATTTTGAGTTCTTATTTGTTTTTAGTTCTTAAAAATTAAAAAATACAAAAATAGTGTCTTGCTTTTCTATAAAATCGAAAATCCAAAAATAGAGTGTCTATTTGTTTTTCTTAAAATTAAAAATGTAACCGTTCTTGAAGATTTGACTGATCATCAAATTGTCTTCATAATCTGACTGATCATCAAAAGTTGAAAGAATTTAAATTGTGAAATCCGAGTACAAGTACTTGGATGTACCTAGTGTTCATATGGTACTCTCCCTGTTGCATAAGAAATGTTTGCTTATGAGTTTGTGAGCATGTGCAGAACTTGATTTCAATCAAGAACAGGGGTTGATGAAGATTGAGAAGTTGTTAGTTGCTGAAGAAGCCTGAAGCAGCACAACAACAAGATGTACCTGAGTTAGAAGAATCGGATACGAAACGCCGTCTGACAGTGAAAGTACATTTGAAGAAGTACCGTGAACTTGCTTGAAAGACAAAGACTGAAGAAGAAAAGAGCTGTTGAGAATCCTCCTCTCACATTCTTTTTGACAAGACTTCAAGCAAAGCTGATCGAGATCCTGATATGAAGCTAACCACAAGAGCTGAAGAAAAGAGACCCAGTGCTGAAAGTTCAGAAGTCAAGAACTTCCACAACATCTGCAGAAAAGCGTCAACCATAGATTTCGTTGAAGACGTTGCTGAATTCATGCTATGAAGACAATTTGATGGCATCAGTCTAGGGGGAGATTGTTAGGCCCTAAAGTGTGAGACTGACGCATCAAATTAACACAACGAGCTATGGTTACGAGCTGGGCCTTACCGGGTTAGTTATATTAGGTTTTGGACCTTTATAGGTCACTTGGGCCAAGCTTTAGGCCATGTGGGCCAAGCAGGCCCAAGGGGAGCCCATGTAGGGAGATGGGCTTATCTATGTATATAAACAAGTTTTTGACTTGTTTTAGGTTTTGAACTTCTTAGAACCTCATTGTTACAGAATTCCTAGAGAGAGCTAGAGGAAGGCGATTGTTTGTGAGCACTTGTACTAGACGGTTTTGCTAGTTGATAGTAATAGAATCGTGTGCAAGTGTTTAAAGGTGATTCGTTGTGTTCTTCGTATTTCGTATTTTTCGTGTTTATTCTTGAATCACATCAAGTTTGGATTCCGCACAAACTTGGTGTTGTTTGATATCATTGAAAGATCCGGTTTCACGGGACTTACAAGGCTTATGCCATGAATTGGGAAGAATTTAAGAGATTGATGGAAAGAAAATTCTGTCCCGAATATGAAAAGGAACAAATGAAAAATAAGTTCCTAAACCACCGGATGGTGGATGTGGATTGTCGAGGGTATAATTCAACATTCTTCGAGTATGCTAGAGTTGTACCAACCCTGGCTTCGCCAGAACCGGTACTTATTTCTCGCTATATTTGGGGTTTGATTAGCGAGATTCGGGATATCGTCAAAGTTGCGAGACCCCGCACTATTGACGATGCAGTGGAATTAGCCAACACCTTAACTGACGGGCTGGTACGCACGAGAGAAGAAAACCGGAAGAAGGAAGTGGCCCAAAAGATTACCCAAGGATTTCGTGTGGGTAATAATAGTAGTAATTTCAAGAAAAGGGAACCGGGCAATCTTTCACTGCTCCATTTTGCAGTACCTGTAAAAGGAAGCATTTTGGAAAATGTAAAGGGTACTGTAACTTCTGCAAGATTCCGGGGCATCAAGAAGAAGATTGCAGGAGGAAGAAATCAACAATTTGTTTCAACTGTGGAGAAGCTGGACATTTTAGACCAGACTGCCCTAAACTGGTCAAACCAGCTGACAACAAAGCCAAACCTGCAGAAGGAACTACCAAAAAGAATGCAAGAGCCTTCTAGTTGACTACCCAGGAAACAGAGCTAATCCCCGATGTGATAGCTGGTACGTTCCTAGTTAACGACGTTTATGCAAAAGTATTATTTGACTCTGGTGCAAACCAAAGTTTTATAAATACTTCATTCTGCCAAGCTCTTAACCTACCCTTAACCAACCTTAGACAAATTTTTACAGTAGAAACGGCAGATGGGAATTTTGTTAACATAAATAAGGTTTTGCAAGAAGGAAAGATAGAACTCTTAGGCCATAAATTTTCTGCAAACTTGTTACCTATGAAGTTAGCTGGATTCGATGTTGTGTTAGGAATGGATTGGTTAGTAGCCAACCATGCTCGAATCCTCTGTGATAAGAATTCCATAGAAATTCATACACCCACAGGAGAAATCATTGTGGTTACAGGAGATAAGCCACGGAAGCCAATGAAATTCATTTCAGTAATGAAATTGGCCAGTTATTCAAGAAAACAAGGAATAGTGTATATGATTTCGGTAATCATTAATACTAAAGGTAAGGAACTTAAGGAAATTCCTATAGTATCAGAATACTCAGATGTATTCCCAGAAGAACTACCTGGATTACCACCCGATAGGGAGGTAGAATTTAGAATTCATCTAATTCCTGGAACTACACCGATAGCTAAGGCACCTTATCGGTTAGCACCCACCGAAATGTTAGAATTGAAAAAGCAGTTAGATGAATTATTAAGCAAAAGATTCATACAACCTAGTTCCTCCCCGTGGGGAGCACCAGTGTTGTTTGTGAAAAAGAAAGATGGTTCGATGCGAATGTGTATCGATTACAGGGAATTGAATAAGGTTACAATTAAGAATCGATACCCATTACCTAGGATTGATGATCTCTTTGATCAACTCCAAGGAGCTATATATTTTTCTAAGATAGATTTACGCTCCGGATATCATCAGTTGAAGGTACAAGAAGAAGACATACCTAAAACTGCTTTCAGAACTAGGTATGGTCACTACGAGTTTACAGTCATGCCATTTGGACTAACAAATGCTCCTGCAGCATTCATGGACATGATGAATAGGATCTGTAAACCGTATTTGGATAAATTTGTAATCGTTTTCATCGATGATATACTTATTTATTCCAAAATCTAGGAGGAACATTGTAAACACCTGCATGCACTCTTAACTTTGTTAAGAAAGGAAAAGCTTTATGCCAAATTCTCGAAGTGTGAATTTTGGCTACAGGAGGTGCAATTTTTAGGACACATGGTAAATCACGAAGGTATTCACGTAGATCCTTCTAAGATAGAAGCAATTCTAAAATGGAAAGTCCCGCAATCAGCTACATAAGTTCGAAGTTTTCTAGGATTAGCTGGATATTAGAAGCGCTTTATAAGAGATTTCTCTAAGGAGTGAATTGCAAGTTTTGTCCTTTATCTTTAGGCCACTTTGCAGGCGGTGTCCTTTATGTTTAAATTTGACGAGTTTTGTCCTTTATGTTTAAAAATCAAGCACGTTTTACCCTTTTGGGCAAAACGTGCTTGATTTTTAAGGACAAAGCGTGCTTGATTTTTTAAACATAAAGGACAAAACGTGCTTAATTTTTAAACATAAAGGACAAAACGTGCTTGATTTTTAAGGCCCAAAGGGTAAAACGTGCTTGATTTTTAAACATAAAGGACAAAACTCGTCAAATTTAAACATAAAGGACACCGCCTGCAAAGTGGCCTAAAGATAAAGGACAAAACTTGCAATTCACTCTTTCTCTAAGATAGCTGTTCCATTAACTAAGCTAACCTGCAAAACAGTTAAGTTTGAATGGGGACCCAAGCAAGAAGAGGCTTTTAGAATTTTGAAACAACGATTAACAAACGCCCCTATTCTAGCCTTGCCAGAAGGAATAGAAAATTTTGAAGTTTATTGTGATGCTTCTAAGTTAGGATTAGGATGTGTGCTGATGCAACGCAAGAAGGTAATTGCGTATGCCTCAAGACAATTGAAAAAGCACGAGGAAAATTATACGACTCATGATTTAGAGTTAGGAGCCATAATTTTTGCCCTTAATATTTGGAGACATTATTTGTACGGAAGTAGGTTTACTGTCTATACAGATCATAAGAGTTTGAGGTATATATTTGGGCAAAAGGAATTAAATATGAGGCAAAGAAGATGGATGGAAATTCTAAGTGATTACGACTGTGATATTCAATATCATGAAGGAAAGGCAAATGTAGTAGCAGATGCCCTAAGTCGTAAGTATCATGAGAAACAACGACGAATTCGTGCTCTTAGATTAAGTTTACAACTAGACTTAATGAAACAATTGAAGAATGTTCAGGAAGCAGCAATCAAGGATGATGCTGAAGGAATGAAAGGACAAATAAAGGAACTAGAGCAAGGGGTTGATGGAATTTGGAGATTCCATAAGAAAAGGATTTGGGTACCTAAGCAAGGAGACTTAAGAAATAAAATTTTAGAAGAAGCCCATAAATCTAGATACACCATGCATCCTGGTAATAATAAGATGTATCAAGATTTAAGAAATAACTTCTGGTGGATAGGAATGAAGAAGGATATAGCCATATATGTTTCTAAGTGCCTAACTTGCTCGCAAGTTAAGGCAGAACACCAGAAACCCTCAGGTCTACTGCAACAACTAGAAATGCCTGTATGGAAATGGGAGCTAATAACCATGGACTTTGTTACTAAGTTACCCAAGACCAGAAAAGGTAACAACGCAATTTGGGTGATTGTGGATCGATTAACCAAATCAGCCCATTTTCTACCCATGAAAGAAACCTTTAGCATGGAAAGGTTAGCAAAGTTGTACGTAGACGAAGTAGTATCATTACATGGAGTCCCACTCTCCATTGTATCAGACAGGGATAGTCGGTTCACTTCATATTTTTTGACAAGTTTCCAAGAAGCAATGGGGACGCGATTAAATTTAAGTACAACTTACCATCCCCAAACAGATGGACAAAGTGAAAGGACGATCCAAACCCTGGAAGACATGCTTAGAGCATGTGTCATAGATTTTGGGGGAAACTGGGATGACCACCTACCTTTAATTGAATTCTCCTATAACAATAGTTACCATACAAGCATCGAAGCTGCCCCATTTGAAGCACTGTATGGACGGAAGTGTAGAACTCCAGTTTGTTGGGCAGAAATATGAGAAAGTCAATTATCAGGTCCCGAGATTGTGCAAGAAACCACCGACAAGATCGCTCAAATCAAGGAAAGACTAAAGACGGCTCGAGATCGCCAGAAAAGTTATGCAGACAATCGACGTAAGCCGTTAGAATTTCAAGTTGGAGACAAGGTACTATTGAAAGTTTCTCCTTGGAAAGGAGTAGTTCGATTCGGTAAGAAAGGAAAACTGAGTCCAAGGTATATAGGACCGTTTATGGTTACCCAACGCATAGGACCAGTTGCCTATCGCTTACAACTACCAGCAAAGCTAGTGGGAGTACATGATGTATTCCATGTATCTAACCTCAAGAAATGTCTATCTGACGAATCACTGGTAGTACCTCTCCAAGACATAGAGGTAAATGAAAAATTGAAGTTCGTAGAGAAACCGCTCCAAATAGAAGACAGAAAGATTAAATTCCTTAAACACAAAAGATTGGTACTGGTCAAAGTCAAGTGGGATTCGAAAAGAGGACCCGAGTATACCTGGGAGCTGGAATCGGAAATGAAGCGAAAGTATCCTCACTTATTTCAGTAAATCTCGAGGACGATATTTTAAATAAGGTGGGGAGGATGTAAGGACCTGCAAAAATGTCCAAAAACGACCCATAAGTGAAAACTCGGACCCCTAAAACCCTAGTGCTCCTGAAAAACCAAGAAATCAAGGAATTTGGAATTCTGGCGGGCCGCGTAAAACTCAAGCCTAGGCTTACGCGGGCCGCGACAGGACACCTGGTGACCGGGACGCGTTCCAGGCCACGTGGCAAACCTACACGTGACACGCTAGCCCTACACGTAGACTAGGGGCCCTCGCGGGCCGCGTAGGGGTATTGTTAAGGTTTACGCGGGCCGCGTAAAACCTAAAAATCAGCTATAAATTGCCTGTGCATGGGACTTGCTTCTGTATTCGAAAATTTGATTTCAAAACGTCCCTATTCTGCTTAAAACGAGTATTAAGGTGTCAAGACGCTTCTACGAGTACAGGGTATTAACTCGATCACTGCTACGATATAATGTCCGATCGATTGAAACCGATCTGATGGATGTTTAAGCGTTGCCCGTATTTGGGCTATACTTTGTCATTCGTCGTGAGGGTTTTGATTTCGTGAGTTTATCGTAAATGTTGTATTAAGTTACTGACCTAGTTGCGTGTGCATTGTCATTTAACTAGGTCACAAGGCTAAATCAGTAGGCAAGGTTCTGTCCAGTTAAACTTGCAATGTGAGTCATTCTCTTTTTATCAATTGTTTTACTAAATCTCAAATTATTTTCAAAAGGTTATAATTACAGGGATTAAGTCATGGTTATCTTGAATCACTGGCAAGTGGGGTATTGTGCACATTACTAATTTCTCACGGTTAGGTTCACCAACCTAACAGTGATAATCATCACTACTTGGGTGAAAGAACCCAATAGTGGCATGACCATCGTCACCAGGGTGTGACACGGCGCCAGATAAAAAACATAAGATAGTAGCCATTGTAATCGCTCTTATGCTGTAATCTATAACTAATGTGTCGTTTTGATTAACCTTAATGACTCGCCAGTATTTCCCCGCTGATAAAATCTTTTTAAACATGTTTCAAGTTATTTACTGTGAACCAGGGATAAGTGATGTATAGCCCCCCAGCTTGACGAATGTGGCTCAGTAAACAAAATAAATAAACATGTTGTTTTTGTAAAAATAAGAAATTTCCACGTGAAATTTCCTTTGTTGTAAAATACGGGGTTTGTCCCAAATTGTGAAATGAAATAATTGGGCATTTCCAAATTAAAAGATACTGTTAAAATTTCCGCTGCCAAAATAAACACCAATACCGCGGGTTTTCTGTCCCGCGGCTCCCGAACCGGGTAAAACCGGGACGAGGGCCGTGATACAAATAAATATTAACACTTAGAATATTTATAAATTGGTTTTCTAAATAATTGCACTTGACAAACTAATAAATTATATAGATAATTTATTTTGAGAGAATATTTTATTTTGTTATTTAATGGGTTAAATAACATTTTAAAAGATTGTATAAGTCTTATAACATATGATGTTATATTTTATAAAAGTTATAAAAATAAACAAGACTTATAATGTTAAAAGAATTTTGAATTTTAAAAAAAAAACCCATGTGGGCCGCCCCCCATATGTCTTCCCAAGTCATAATTGTGGTCCAATTATATGACATGCAATTTGCATGTCTAGATGGATTTTGATTGGGCCAAAATGGTGGCATTCTCTCTCATACTTTTATAATTATTTGCATGACAAAAAATTAGAAGGTGTAACTTGGAAAATGCTCTCAAATTTTCGGTTATGGTGGGTGATTCAAGAGTTTCATTTTGTTTTTTTTTCAAGTGTAAGACTTGTTAAAAATACTCTCCAAAATCGCCCAACATAGTGTATTACAAGAGGGTGTTTCAAGTTTGATTTTTAGTGCAAGAACTCTAGATAATTGCTCCTAATTTTCGGCCAATGGTTGGTTGCAAGAGAGGGATTTTCAAGTGAGTTCATGAGTGTAAAATCCTAGCTAAACTTAAGTGTTTGTTGGAAGGCTTGGGGTATACAAGCTTGAGGTCTTCTACACTTGAAGACAACCGTTCAAGTAGCATCATCTTCTTCATATCCTTTACTCCTTGGAAGGTAGTATTCTTGAAACACTCTATGGTTGTGTTTTATTTTTGATAGCATGCATGTTCGTATATGGATCCGGGGATTGGGTTTTACATATAAAACGGGTTTTATATCTTGAAAGTAACATGTTTTTAAATTAATATTCCGCTGCGTTTTTATTTTATAAGGATAAAATAACTTTGATAAACATGTGAAAAACCCAACAATGGCATTAAGAGCCGCTTATATGAGTGCATGCTTCATAGGATATGAAATTTTCGGGTTTCGGGTTTGGTTAAACCCTATGGCCGAAATTTTTCATCATGGTTCTCCTTTTTTTTTCAAGATTATTTTCATGCATGCATAAAAGTATCTTGAAAAATTATGTCATTTGGATGATTTGTTTTGTTTGGACAAAAACCCACATTTTTCGGTTTTTCATTCTTGACCGAAAAATTGTAGGTTGTAAAAGGAAACCATTTTTGCTTCTTGGATTTTATATATATATATATATGTGTGTGTGTGTGTGTGTGTGTGGATATATATTTTGGTGTTCATAACCTAGCCATGACCTTGTGTGAATATGTTAAATGTTGTGTTTGTGATTTATATTTAATTATTTCAAAGGGTTGTAATAATTATTTATCTTTGTTCTTCCATTTGTAAAATATGTAACTTATTTATTTTCATTTGGCATGTAAATAAATAGATTAGGTGCATTTTATTTTACTAGAAAAAATGTATTAGGATAATTTTTTGTAAAAGAAGATGCACACAAAAATGCGTTTTTGGTTTTGGCTAATTTCGGGCCTAAAGGACTTCATAGTTCTTAACGGGATTTTAGCCCGATAACCAAAACACATTTTTGAAGTCCAAAGGAGTTTGGAGCTGAATTAAAAGACAGTTTGGAAGCTCAAAGAAAGTGAAGAAATCACAACACAAGAAGAAGACTTGAAGCATTTGGATACGGGATCAAGTGGGAATTCAACGACACATTATTTGTGTCAATATTCACCCTTTAGGAAGGACCTTTTGACACACTTGTTTCGGCTAACAAGTGTGGTCAAAATAGTTGGCTATGGTTATGCACCTATTGATATGTGTGTTGTGCTTGTGTGGTTGTTTTATTTATATTGTTTTGATGATATTTGGATATGCATGCTTAACAAACTAATAATCAACAACAAGCTTAAAATTGGTTCTTTAAAAAAATCATTAAAGAGGATAATAAAAGGTTATTAAAAATTAATGATTTTATAATAAAATGGGTTTTATTAAAAAGAACCTTGAAAATTTGTTTTCACAAAAGTAACAAGGATTTGAATGCATGCAAATGTATGGTACATAATGTTTTCTAAGCTAGAATTTTTAAAACTCAAAACCCCTTTTATAAAACAAGTCAAACATCATCCTTTTATACAACACTCGAATCACTTGGGAACTCTTATTGTGGGATAAAGGTCACCTAACCACATTTGAGGTAACTTGTATATTCGAGGTGGGTTTACCATGTTTGTGGGATAAAGGTCACCTAACCACTTATGTGTATAAACTCACACGTGTGTGTATGTTGGACGACTTGATTTGGAAACCATGAACTTAGGGTCACCGAAGCATGGCGAACAAAAGGTGTTGATGGGATTAAACATGCCAACTAAACATAAAGATGTTTAACCGATCCCATATGGCTAGAAGTTGCAAAGGGTTGCAATCGTCAAACGTTGACTACCTTGTTAATTTAAATAATGGGATAAAGGTCACCTAACCAATATTTAAATGCAACGTGGGATTCTAGATTTTAATTATTAATTGTCTATGAGACATAAAAGGGTATTAATGATTAAAATATAATAATATCGAAAATACTAAAATAGAACCTTGTTAAAATTTTGTAGATGGCCGCTAACAATATTACCCAAACCGTCCGTAACCTATCACTAAAAACAATCCTTGAAAAAGGATCGTCTCAATCAAAACACTTTATGGATTAATATAGAAACTTAAGAATCGTTCTCAAGTAATAAAAGATATCCTATGTGTTGAACGATCCTAATCCCGATGAACATCTTATGGAAGATAAGGATGCCTATAACGATTGGATTAAGTATATCGAGGATACTATACAAGCCTCTTGCCTCATGATTAGGAATTATAATTCCCGAGATTCAAAAGGATTTTGAACATCATGGGTGTATGACATGATTACCCAATTGAAGGAAATGTTCCTACAACAAACAAGGGTAGAACACTTCGAAACGGTTCGAGCGCTTCATGCATGTCGAATGGAGGAAACCCAATCGGTCTCATCTTATATCTTTAAGACGAAAAGCCACATTGATCGCCTCGAAAGGCTCAATATGGATAAAGGGGCTTTATCCATTCTAACAATCAATGAGGGTGGCAACAAGAAAGGGCATCACCCCGACACCAAAGCAAATGTTGCAAATGGAAACGGGCACATCAAAGGGAAAGGAAAAAGAAAGACTAAAGCGGAACCACCGGAACCAAAAGAAAAGAAGGCAAAGGTTGCCACGAACGATCCATGCTTTAAGTATGGTGAGATAGGGTATTTGAAAAGGAATTGTCCAACCTATCTCAAAGAGTTGAAAAATAAGAGGGATGCGAGGCAAACCTCAGGTACAATCTTTATGATACATATTGACCTTAATATTATTTCTTCTAACACATGGGTATTAGATATCGGATGTGGAACTCATGTTTGCAATTTGTTGCAAAGGGTTCAAAAGAAATTAGTATTACAAAAGGGAGACATTAGTCTCTTCATGGGCAATGGAGCGAAAGTTCAAGTTGAAGCCCGAGGAGACTATGTTTTGAAACTTCCAAATGGTTTGGAAATTGTTTTAAAAATGTATTGTGTGCTCCTAGTTTGACTAGGAACATTATTCAAGTTTCCCTTATAAGACAATATGGTTTTGATTTAAAGTTTGTAAACAATGACATTTATATTTCGATGAATGACATGTTTTACTTTAAAGCTATGCTTTCAAATGGTATTTATGAATTGGTTCATGATAATACGTCATTTGATAGTTCAATGTACCAAACAATCCCCAAGAGACTCAAAATGGATTTGAGTGAGACCTATCTTTGGCATTATCGCCTTGGTCATATAAACAGAAGTCGCATGTAAACACTTCGAAAGAATGGTCTTTTGGACACAAATGAAGTTGGTTTATTTGATACATGTGAATCTTGTTTACAAAAAAAATGACTAAGAAACCCTTTAGTGGGAAAGGGCAAAAGATTAATTAGGTATCATACATTCGGATGTATGTGATCCTTTTAAGCCAATGACTAGGAATGGTGAAAGATACTTCATTACTTTTACCGACAACTTTAGTAGTTATGGTTATATGTACTTGCTGAGACACAAAGATGAAGTTTTGAAGCATTCAAAATCTTCAAGAATGAAATAGAAAATCAACTCAATTAAAGTTCTTCGTTCCGATAGAGGAGGAATCAAACTCTATTCAATATGGTTCGATCTATGATGGCTAGGAGCACATTATCTCTATCATTTTGGGGTTACGCTTTGCTCTCCGCGGCCCGTATATTCAAATGTGGCCCAAACCAAGAAAGTGGATAAGACACCTTTTGAAATATGGCATGGAAAGGCTCCATCATTATCATATTTAAAGGTATGGGGTTGTGAAGCTTATGTGAAGCAATACACCCCAAACAAATTAGAAGTACGATCCACTAAGTGTATCTTTGTAGGATATCCTAAAGATTGTATAGGATATTATTTCTACGATCCAACAGAGCAAAAGATATTTGTTGCTCGAAAGGCTGAGTTCTTGGAAGCTAAGTTCCTTGTGAAAGGAATTAGTAGAACTGTGGAACTTGATGAGGATCGAGAACCACAAGCCGATACACGTTTGGTTGATAATAGCGCTCAACAAGAGGTTGTTGAAAACGATCAAGTGGTTGATCAACATACACAAAACGTTCGTAGATCTGGTAGAATTAGTAGTCCACCTGAAAGATATGGATTTTTCATGGATGGATACTACGTGGTAGATTCAGTGAACCAACCACATACCATGATGCAATGTCAAAATCCGATTATGACAAATGGCTTGAAGCCATGAATGTAGTGTAAAAAAAATGTCCATAAACGACCCGTAAGTGAAAACCCGGACCCCTGAAACCCTAAAGTGCATGAAAAACCAAGAAAACAAGAATTTTGAGTTTCAGGCGGGCCGCGTAAAACGTAAGCTTAGGCTTACGCGGGCCGCGTCAAATTAAAGTTGACCGGATAAGCGTTCCAGGCCATGTGTCGCACACGTGGCAACTCTACTCGTGACACACAAGCCCTACACGTAGACTAGGAGTCCTTGTGGGCCGCGTCAAACTCCTGTTAAGGTTTACGCGGGTCGCGTAAAACTTAAAAACCAGCTATAAATAGCCTGTGCATGGGACTTTGCTTCTGTGTTCGTTAAACTTTCTAAAAAGCGAGTTATACTGCTCAAATTCAAATTTCCAAGTAGGGAGACGCTGCTACGGATACAGGGTATTAACTCGATCACTGCTACGATACAATATCCGATCGATTGAAACCAATCCGATGGATGTTTAAGTGCTGCTCGTATTTGGGCTATACTTTGTCATTCGTCGTGAGGGTTTTGATTTCGTGAAGTTTATCGTAAATGTTGTATTAAGTTACTGACCTAGTTTCGTATGCATTGTCATTTAAATTAGGTTACAAGGCTAAATCAGTAGGCTAAACTCTGCCCGTCTAAACTTGCAATGTGAGTCATTCTCTTTTTATCAATTGTTTTACTACACCTCAAATTATTTTCAAAAGTTATTATTACAGGGATTAAGTCGTGGTTATCATGAATCACTGGTAAGTGGGGTATTGTGCACATTACTAATTTCTCACGGTTAGGTTTACCAACCTAACAGTGATAATCATCATTACTTGGGGGAAAGAACCCAATGGTGGTATGACCATCGCCACCAGGGTGTGACACGGCGCCAGATAAAAATAAGATAGTAGCCATTGTAATCGCTCTTATGCTGTAATTCATAGCTGTGTGTCGTTTTATCAAAATTGAGTGACTCGCCAGTATTTCCCCGCTGATAAAATATTTTTTAACATGTTTCAGGTAACCTACTGTGAATCAAGGAAAACGTGCTACGGAGCACTAACAAGCTTGAAGTGGTGGCTCAGTAAAATAAATAAACACGTTTTGTAAAACAAGGGATTTCCTAGGGAAATTACCTTTACTGTAAATTATGGGGTATGTCCCAATTTGTGAAATAAAATAATTGCGCATTTTCAAGTTTTTAAAGATCATGTTAAACTTCCGCTGTCAAATTAAATAATAATTACCATGGGTTTCTGTCCTGCGGCTCCTAGACCGGGTAACACCGGGACGGGGGCCGTGACAGAAAAAGGTGGTATCAGAGCCACTGATTTAAGCCAATTAAGTATTTAGAACTACTTAATTTATCAAATTGCCACTCTGTGATTCTGTGAAAATTTAACTTGCAATATATAACTTTCTAATTAAGATTTTGTGCTTTCTCTATATCTGCTAAACAGCATGAATGAGTTGTCTGAAGCTCTTCAGAATCTCAATATTCATTCTGCTGGTATGGAAGTTTCCAGAGACTTTTCCGATTATCTGGCCGATACTGAAGAACCTATGGAATTCCAGGCTCAAGCCCAGGAGAAACCCAAGATGAAGAAAAGAAGGAGAATCATAGGCTGGAGACGCGGACGGAGAAAGAAGCCAGCTGCCCAGAGGATTAAAAAGACTGAGGAACCAAAAGACAAAGGCAAGGGAAAGGGAAAGGAGATTGGGGAAAGTTCAGGGCAAGCCTAGGAAATGCCACACTGGGAGGAGCTTGATCGCAAACTGGCAAATTGTGACCTCTTTGGACCTGCCAACGAAAACCTCTTCAATTACCCTGCGGAAGCACAACTTCCGGTTAATCCGCAACCTGCTATCCCAGACCCCATTGTCAGCCACCAACTTTTACCCGGTGAATTGGAGGAATGGTGGACAAGTGACTGGCAGTTTCAGCACTTCATGAATACCCCTAATGTCTATTTTCCCCAATTTGACCCTGAGCCTGCACCAAACCCACCGATGAGCACCGAGAACTTGGCTGAACTCTGCCACTATGGCGAGGAGCTGGTGGACGCAGGAAATAGAATCCGGGAAGTGGGGGAGAGGATATCATGGAAATACGACGAGAGGGAACGTCGTTTCTGAAGTGCCAGCTGACGGGGATCGTATGTGGTTGTGTGGTTACGTGTTTAATAATAATAAAATAATAATAAATATTAATAAAAATATAATCTTGTAAAATAACTTAAAATAAAACTTTTGTAATATAACTGGTGTGTATGGATGCATACTAATATATAAAATATGAACGTCGCAAAGTCGACAATTTTGGCTATACATGTTGACATGATTAGGTGTGATTGTTTTATTGTAATTGGTTATTATTTATTTTGTGCCAATAATTTATACATTTATATATTGAAAATTATCAGATGGAACCCGCCGTCAATGAGCCAGTTAACGAAGTTAACCAATCTGAGCAAAACAATGAGGATCACTTTCTTAATAGGCAAGATATAGAAAATATTGTTGCTCAAGGAATAGCCAATGCTATTCCAGCAATCCTTGCTGCTGCCCGAAACCCAGTTGAACCTCCACCACCTACTCCCAGCAAATGTACTCGTGATGAAAACTTCAGTAATAGTGTAAATGGAGGCGGAAACAATAATAATAATAATAATGATAATGATGTGATGCAAGCCCCATTTCTTAAGAAAATGAAAGCTGCAACGCCTGGTTGCACTTATAAGGAATTTCTTGCCTGTAAACAGGTTGAATTTGCAGGCAACGAGGGGGCGACTGCCGCACTGCGTTGGTTAGAGAAAACCGAGGCAGTAATTAAAATAAGTAAATGTGTCGAGGATGACAAGGTCATATACGCGTCGCATCTTTTTAAAGAAGGGGCACTAGAATGGTGGAACACAGTACTACAAGCCAAGGGAAGTGAGGTGGCTTATGTCATGAATTGGGAAGAATTTAAGAGTCTAGTGGAAAGAAAATTATGTCCCGAATATGAAAAGGAACAAATGACAAATAAGTTCCTAAACCACCGGATGGTGGATGTTGACTGTCAAGGGTATACTTCGACATTCTTCGAGTATGCTAGAATTGTACCTACCCTAGCTTCGCCAGAACCGGTACTTATTTCTCGCTATATTTGGGGGTTGATTAGCGAGATTCGGGATATCGTCAAAGCTGCGAGACCCCGCCCAAAAGATTACCCAAGGATTCCGTGTGGGTAATAATAGTAGCAACTTCAAGAAAAGAGGAACTGGGCAATCCTCCACTGTTCCATTTTGCAGTACCTGTAAAAGAAAGCATTTTGGAAGATGCAAAGGGTATTGCAATTTCTGCAAAATTCCAGGGCATCAAGAAGAAGACTGCAGAAGGAAGAAATCCACAATTTGCTTCAACTGTGGAGAAGCTGGACATTTTAGACCAGACTGCCCTAAATTGGTCAGACCAGCTGACAACAAAGCCAAACCTGCAGAAGGAACTACCAAGAAAAACGCAAGAGCCTTCCAGTTGACTACCCAGGAAGCGGAGCTAATCCCCGATGTGATTGCTGGTACGTTCCTAGTTCACGACGTTTATGCAAAAGTATTATTTGACTCTGATGCAAACCAAAGTTTTATAAATACTTCATTCTGCCAAGCTCTTAACCTACCCTTAACCCACCTTAAATAAATTTTTACGGTAGAAACGGCAGATGGGAATTCTGTTAACATAGATAAGGTTTTGCAAGAAGGAAAGATAGAACTCTTAGGCCATAAATTTTCTGCAAACCTGTTACCTATGAATTTAGCCGGATTCGATGTTGTGTTAGGAATGGATTGGTTAGTAGCCAACCATGTTCGAATCCTCTGTGATAAGAATTCCATAGAAATTCATACACCCACAGGAGAAATAGTGGTGATTACAGGAGATAAGCCACGTAAGCCACTGAAATTCATTTCAGTAATGAATATGGCCAGTTATTCAAGAAAACAAGGAATAGTGTATATGATTTCGGTAATCATTAACACTAAAGGTAAGGAACTTAAAGAAATTCCAGTAGTATCAGAATACCCGGATGTATTCCCAGAAGAACTACCTGGATTACCACCCGATAGGGAAGTAGAATTTAGAATTCATCTGATTCCTGGAACTACACCGATAGCCAAGGCACCTTATCGGTTAGCACCCACCGAAATGTTAGAATTGAAAAAGCAGTTAGATGAATTGCTCAGTAAAGGATTTATACAACCTAGTTCATCCCCTTGGGGAGCCCCAGTGTTGTTTGTGAAAAAGAAAGATGGTTCGATGCGAATGTGTATCGATTACAGAGAATTGAATAAGGTTACAATTAAGAATCGATACCCATTACCTAGGATTGATGATCTTTTCGATCAACTTCAGGGAGCTAGATATTTTTCTAAGATAGATTTACGCTCCGGATACCATCAGTTGAAAGTACAAGAAGAAGACATACCTAAAACTGCTTTCAGAACTAGGTATGGTCATTACGAGTTTACAGTCATGCCCTTTGGATTAACAAATGCTCCCGCAGCATTCATTGACATGATGAATAGGATCTGTAAACCGTACTTGAATAAATTTGTAATTGTCTTTATCGACGATATACTCATTTATTCCAAAAGTCAGAACGAGCATTGTGAGTGTAACATCTCCATTTTTACCATATAAGAATTTTAGGGTTGTTTAAATTTATTAGCCACTAGTAACTAGTTTTATTTCTAATATAACTATTCGACCCAAATAGTTTTAAAAACTATTTCATATATAGTTGGTTGTAATGTTATACTAATTAATTGGCCTGTATATGGGTGACCTTTCTAAAAGTATATAAAAACTTATATTATTAGACGGGTAGATTACGGGTAAGTTGAATGTTAGAAATATGAAGTACATAGACGAGCCTAGGAACCGTTTAATAATTAAATTATAAAAATACATTGTATTTGGACTTACTCCGTTTTTAAAGAAACTTGGTTCAAAATATAGACAAAAATATTCTCGTTCTAATAACATATTCATTGTTTTTAAAACGTCATATTTTAAAAGTTATACGCGCCAAATAAGTGAAACAGTTGAATTAATTATAATATATAAATTAATAATATAATAATAAATAAATGAAGACGTGGACAATATATATAATAATAAAATCAAAACTATTATATAAATTGGAAATGTATACGTGTTGTAGAAAAAAAAAATTTAACTAAAACATGACAACTAAATTAGAATGGTGTACGTGGGCACATCAGGATGTTTGCGTGGACTCAAAGCTACCAATTCAATATAAACTAGGTTGTTTCCCCGCGCGTTGCGGCGGTACGTTATCGCAGACATTTGATATGTGTCAGTTAGGTTCGTTATAGTAATGATACGATACATGCACTAGGTATATAAATCAACACATGTTTTACACTACAAAAAAATGAGTATTTAGGGTTTCAAATGACCCAAAAAGATGAGATAAGGTGTTTATATACTAGGTCTTCCACTTGGGCTTGGGCCCCAGACCCACAAGCCCATTTTTCGCGGCCCGATATGTTTTTGAAAACCCGTTTTCGAATCCGAACTTTGTAAAACGACATAAAATAAAGTGTTTGGAACCGAAGCGCTAAAAATTGTGTAGTATATCGTATTTAAACGCGTATGATCGTTGTCGCGTTAAAACGCGTAAAATGTTCCGTTCGTCGTTTCTTGTCCGTTTTGCGATCCGTTTCCAACTACGGATAGTAAAATTTGAAAACGAAGCTACATATATCATAATATTTAGATATCGAGACATAATTCGAGTCCGGTGCTTCCGTTTCGTCGTTGATTGTCGGTGCGTTGCTGTTTTCGTGTTTATCGTTCACGTTTGCGTTTTCTGTCGTTCGAAAGCATGAAAATTTCATAAAAACTAAATTTACAAATATAAAATATGCGTATAAAATTCGTATTTGTCGGCGTGTCGGTATTTTGTACGGCATCAGTTCGTTATCGTTTATCGTTGCGCAGTTTCTCCGCAGATTATCATTCGCGTACTGTAAAGTCGAGTAGGCGTTCCTAGGCATTACAAAAGCCTAATTGGGTTAACTCGTGCCTTAAACACTATTAATTATCGCCTTAAACGTTTGTTAATCGCGTAATTAAAAGGCGTTAATTACCGGTTGTCACAGTTTGGGCCATTTTTCATTATGAAGTGAACGTATTTGGGACATAAATTCAGTAGCCAATAAGTTTCTCTATAAAACCTTAAATTACACATATATGTATTTATGACAGAAATTTAGTCTTTAAGAACATAAGTCCCATTAAAATCAGTCCCTAATATTATCAGTAACTGAGAAATCAGTCCTAAGTATTGTGTATTAGAGACGGATATATTAGTCTCTCATACTTTAGTCTGAAATGGTCAGTCCCTAATATGTTCCATCTATATTAAAGACTAAAGATTACTCCAAAACATACGCGCTATTTTGCATTACAGAGGGAACATATTTGAGACTGAAATTTTGTAGCCAATAAGTGTCCAT
Organism: Helianthus tuberosus; assembly: GCA_030545235.1. Taxonomy (NCBI): domain Eukaryota; kingdom Viridiplantae; phylum Streptophyta; class Magnoliopsida; order Asterales; family Asteraceae; genus Helianthus; species Helianthus tuberosus. Next base: position 77,602,702 of record CM060363.1, read on the forward strand.
TTAGAAATCTATAGGCGCAACCATATTTGCAACTAAAATTTAGTCTCAAATAAGGTGTCAAGATATTAGAGACTGATTTTCAGTAACTAGTATATGTCTCATAGAAATCAGTCCCTAATATTATTAGTGACTGATAAATCAGTCTTAGATATTGATTATTAGAGACTAATATATCAGTCCCCAATAATTTAGTCTCTAATGGTCACTTTTCTTGTAGTGTTTACATCTACCGAAAACGAAAAAAACGAACAGTGGTACCAACAACGATGTTGTCCGCACGGTATCAATCACTTCAGATTGTCACGGTATTGGTAATGATATCCGTTTATAATCGCAAACAGAGTTGTATAAATAAAAATATCAGATCCGAGAACCATAAAAATGAATACAGGTACATATACCAATCTTGTTCGGTAGGATATGTCAGTTTATCGAAAGCTAAAGCCTAAGCAATAAAAATAAGTACCGGTACCGATACCGATGTTATTCGGTCGGTTTCGATTTGGTTAACTACAGTAGCGGCATAAAACTCATTACCAAACAGAAACCATACAAATGAGTACATGTGCAGGTACCGATGTTGTTCGGTACAATGTGGTAACGATACGATGTCAATTTATCAAAATAAAAAACAATATAAATAAATATTGATTTATCGGAAGCAAACACAATATAAATAAATATTGGCACCAATACATATATTATTCAGTCGGTTTCAATTGTTTTTTTATACGACAGGGGCACAATATATGTTTCAATAAAATTTATACTACAATGTTGAAAAAAAAAACCAATCAGTTTTGGTTCGATTTAGTATGATAGTGGCACATTATCCGTTTTCAATAGATTTATTATACTGCAATGTTAAAAAAAATAAACATAGAACGCAAGTTGTCAGAAAAATAATAAAAATATATGATAAATAAATTATTATTATGAAAATTAAAGTAATTACTTAAAAATTAAAAATCACTATTTATGGCAACTTTATTTTAATATGTATAATAGAGACAATCGAGACATTTGAATCTGCTTAAACTTCTTTTTCCATTTTGCCTACACTCTCTCGCCAACTTTCTTACTCTCTCTAAAGAAAATGTTGTTTTTTTATTTTAATAATAATAAAGCCCTGCCCCGTTTTAAGTGTTTTAACTCCCGATCACCGCTACCCTTTCCGATTGATCTGGAGCCCCATAACGCATGTCAAGGCTCTGCCCGACTAAGTTCGTTGGGGTTCGGTCTCGTGACATAGGGATAAGGTTGAATTAGGGGTACTATACTTAACACGAGTGCAAATATATATATATATTTTTAAAATAGCTCGGAAGTTATACCCAAGATTTATACCAGGAGGCTTTCTAGTTGAACCCTAAAGTTACAAAGTGAGTCCATTCTCTTTTCTCACCGTTTTATCCCCTTTTTGTGATATAATTATATTTAAAAATGCTCCAAAACGATCCGTAAGTAAAAACCCGGACCCCTGAAACCCTCATGTGTATGAAAAATCAAGAAAATCAGATGTTTGGTCTTCTCGCGGGCCGCGTAAAGAATAGGCAGAAGGTCACGCGGGCTGCGTCAACTTGAAGTTTAACCGGATAAGCTTCCCGGACCACGTGTTATCCACCTGGCACACCTACTCGTGACACAGCAAGCCTATACGTAGACTAGACCTCCTCGCGGGCCGCGTAAGGTTTGTCCTGTGGCTCACGCGGGCCGCGATAAACTCAGAAATCAGCTATAAATAGCTAGGCCATGAGCAGTTCATCTGTGCACGAAAACAATTCTCAAAAACGAAAGTATACTGCATAAAATCATAATTTTCATTAGGGAGGCGCTGCTACGATACCGGGTATTAACTCGATCGCTGCTACGATTCAATATCCGATCGATTGAAACTATCCGACAGGATGTTTAAGTGATGTCCGATTTCGGGCTATACTTTGTCATTCGTTGTGATTCCGACAGGATGTTTGAGTGTTGTCCGAACTCGGGCTATACTTTGTCATTCGTGGTAAAACCGATGGATGTTTAAGTATTGTACTCTGTCATTCGTTGTGAATCCGCTGGATATTTAAGTATTGCACTTTGTCATTCTTCATGAGGGTTTTAATCTCGTGAGCTTATCGTAAAAGTTGTATTCAGTTACTTACCTAGTTTCATGTGCATTGTTATTTAAACTAGGTATCAAGGCTAATTAGTAGGCTAAACTCTGCTCATTTAAACCTGCAAGGTGAGTCATTCTCTTTTATCAAAAGTATTTTACAATACTCCATTATTTTCAAAGGTTATAATTACAGGGATTAAGTTGTGGTTATCTTGAATCACTGGCTAGTGGGGTATTGTGCACATTACTAAATTTCTCACGGTTAGGCTAATAAATCCTAACAGTGATAATCATCACTACTTGGGCAAAAAGACCCAATAGTGGTATGACCATCGTCACTAGGAGGTGACACGAAACCAGATAAAAATAAGATAGAATCCATTGTAATCGCTCTTATGATGTAATTCATAACTAAGGTGTCATTTTATAAAACCTGAATGAACTCACCAGTATTTCCTGCTGACCAAATGTTTTTAAAACGCGCTTCAGGTAATTACAGTAGATCGGAATAAGAGTTGGATACGACACCAAAAGGCTTACAGAAGTGGCTTAATTTATCAATTAAATTAAATTAAGAAATGTTGTTTTATGTATTCGGGTTTATCCCATATTAAAGCTACCTTTCAAAACATGGTTTTATCCCATCTATTTAATAAATAAAAATCCGGTGTTTTCTAAACTCTGATATTTTTCCTAACTCACGGTCCTGATGAAATTTCCGCTGCACTACTTTTCTAAATAACCACCGGTACCACTTGGCTGCTCGCAGCTCCCGATTCCGTCCAGGGTGGGGTCGGGGGTCGTGACAGTGAGCACCTACGTGCACTCTTAACATTGTTAAGAAAAGAGAAGCTTTACGCCAAATTCTCGAAGTGTGAATTTTGGCTACAAGAGGTGCAATTTTTAGGACACATGGTGAATCACGAAGGTATTCATGTAGATCCCTCCAAAATAGAAGCGATCACCAAATGTAAGGTCTGCAATCAGCTATGGAAGTTAGAAGTTTTCTAGGGTTAGCCGGATACTATAGACGGTTTATTAAGGATTTTTCCAAAATAGTTGTACCATTAACTAAGCTAACCTGTAAAGCAGTAAAGTTTGAATGGGGATCTAGACAAGAAGAGGCTTTTAAGATTTTAAAGCAAAGATTAACAAACGCCCCAATTCTTGCCTTACCAGAAGGGACAGAAGATTTTGAAGTTTATTGTGATGCTTCTAAGCTAGGATTAGGATGTGTTGGTGCATTGTGCATTACGTCTGTTGACTTCGTCTTGTATCGAGTCTTGTAATAGAATTGTTAGATCAGGGCACGTAGTACGAGAAATCTAGGGTTTGTGTGTGAAAGATTAATTTCGCATGAAATGGAATCTAGCTATTTCGCACGAAATAGCCATCTGCTATTTCGCACGAAATAGCAAGTGGTAATTCCATGCGAAATTACCACCACTATATATACCCTTGATGTGATTTCATTTGTAAGGTTCGTGTTTCCGGTACAGAAGTGCTGCCGACGTGTCTACTGATCTGTAAACGTGTTATATCAATAATATAAGACAATTAAGTGTGAATCAAGCTGTTACAAAGTCTAATCAATGAATTCCGCCTCTGATTAGACCAAGAACTCTTCTGATAGACTCGTTTGGGTCACAGAACGATCCTACATGTGGTATCAGAGCTCAGGAGGAAGAGTTCTTACCAATTCAACTTAAAAATCTAATTTCTACACCTTCTTTTTCAAATTTAACAGAATTTTACGGTCAAAATGACTTGAATTTCACATATAATAAGCGAAACAGTGTTTTAACGAATCCTTGAAAGAATTGGACCTTAATTCAATCTAAAACTGATAAAATTGGTTATTTCGCTTGGAAAACAGATCGGTCATGATGATGTCAGCAGTATTTCGCACGAAATAGGCAATTGATTTCTCTTGAAATTGCTATTTCGCTTGAATATACACCTTATTTCGCACGAAATAGGCTTTTTCGCACCAAGTTGTTATTTCGCGTGACTGATTTCGCACGAAATTAGTATATTTCGTTTGAGTTGGTGCTATTTCATTTGAAACCGGTATTTCGTGTGAAAGCTGATTTCGTTTGAAAAGGATATTTCGCATCAAAGTTTGATTTCGTTTGAATCTGATTTCGCACCAAAAGTCTATTTCGTTTGAGGAGCTATTTCGCACCAAACTGATTTCGTATCAGTGTGTTATTTCGTGTGTATTCTCATTTCGTGTGAACTTTCATTATTGTTTGAACTTTGTTGACTTTGTGATACAGATTACTGAATCATGGAAGAGGAATTCTAAAATGCGTTTGCTACACCAGTTGCTCCTGTTACAGCTGCTGAAACTCTTTACAGTGAGAATGAAACGGGAACTTATCAAAAACCGCCGAAACTTATGTACATTGAAGATTTTAGAGGATGGCAAAATCGATTTGAGAATTGGGTGCAAGCTTATAAGTTTGACGCATGGTGTTCATTAGAGAAAGATTACGAGAAACCAAAAAATGAACGTGGGCTTGAAAAGGCTTTTTGTGACTTTTCAGAGGTTGAAAATTGAAATATACAAGTGAAAAAATGATGATCAGTATTCTTCAATAAGCAGTTAAAGAAGATATCTTTGTTTTACTTCAACATAAGGGAACTGCAAGATCAATTTGGACTGCATTGATTCAAAAGTTTAAAGGAAGTGCAGATATGATCAAGAATAAAAAGGCTTTACTGAAGAAATCATTTGATATGTTTGTAGCTTTTGAAAATAAAACAACAAAAATGACCATTGATAGATATTGTCATCTGGTTTTGGAAATGGGAAGATTGGACATAAAGAAAGACAACGATGAATGGGTTGATAAACTAGCCGATGCATTACCACAGCAGAAATGGGGAACTTATTTGTTGATCCTAAAACACATGAGAAAATCTGAAAATATGAATCTGGCACAGTTTATTCAGAAGATTGAAGAGCATGAGTTGGATATCCAGAAAACGGCAATCATGACTAATCCAAATGCTCAACAAGATATCAGTTTATACTACAGAGGAAACAAATTTGAAGTTACTCCAAGCCCAAAGATTCAAACTGGTTTCAGTGCTGATAGTTCTTCTGGAACAAAAGGAAGTACTGTGACTCAAAGTGGTGGATCTTCGTCTTCGTATTCAAGCTTTGATCCAAATTTTACAACACCAAGTCCTCAACGACAGAATTCTACAAATATGCAGTGCAACGTTACCTTGAACATTCAAAATGGTCAAAAATTTTCTCCAGAAATAGCTAAGCAACACATGGCATCACTTGTTGCTATATTGGAATCATATGAAAGTTTGATTGCTGGTAAAATTGGAAATCCGATGCTTACCAAAGAGGATTATGACCAGATTGATGCTGAGGAACTTGAGTTGATGGATGTAAAGTGGTGTTTAGCCAGTGCTGTTCGAAGGGCAGAAAAGTTTCAACAAATCACTGGAAGAGATGAGTTTAGTGAGATGTCTAAATCTCCGATAGAGTTTGACAAATCAAAGGTTACGTGTTTTCGTTGTCGAGAAAAAGGTCATTTTAAGCGTGAGTGCAAAAACAAAGAAGCAAATGGAAGACAAGATCAGTCTGGAAAAAATAATTATTATCAAAAATCAATTTTTCATCAGATTGCTCAACAACCACAAACTGCACATGCACGTGCCATTGAAGAAAAAGAGAAAAGAGCTTGTTATGGTATAATTGACCAAGATGATGAAAAGGTTGCAGAGGGATTTAGCTGGGATAAATACATTCCATCTGGTTCAGGTCTTGTTGCTAGAATTCTGGAAGAAGATGAAGTCAAAATTAGTCCGAAAAGAATACCGATTTTTCCAGATTTTGGAAGTGATGTAGATACTGATGATGAAGAAGAATACATTAATAAAGCTAGAAAAGGTCTAGATCCTAATAGTTTTAATTTGTTTTTTGCAGATAAAGTTGAGATGCTGAATGAGAAGAAGATTGCCAGATTGAAGAGAGAACTGGAAGTAAGAAGAATAGCTGATGAAAAGGCAAAGAAAGAAGCTGAAGAAGCAAATGTTGAACCAGTAATTGAGAAGGTGATAGAAAAAATAGTTGAAGTGGAGAAAGTGGTAGAGAAAATTGTTGAGGTCGAAAAAATAGTCGAAGTTGAAAAACTCATCGAAGTTGAGAAAATCGTCGAGGTAGAAAAAATTGTTGAAGTTGAGAAGATTGTCGAGGTAGAAAAGATTGTTGAGGTCATTAAACCTTGTCAGAAATGTTTAGAATCTTGCAAAGACTGTGATGAGAAGGATAAGAAGATCGTTGAATTAGATAAGATGAAAGAAAATTTATTGTCTGATGTGAAATATGTGAAGGAATCTTATGACGTGCTGAACAGAACAGTTGATGGTTTAAAAAAGACAAATTCAGAAGTTGATGCTGCTATGACAATGATGAGCTCAACTTTAATGACAAAGCAGAAAGTCATTAATGAGTATATTGAAGACTGTGCAAAGTTAAAGCAGGATTTGGAACTTGAAAAAATTGAGAGTGAAAGAAACAAAAGATTGTTGTTGAGTTATACAACATGTGATTATTTGATTGATCGAGTTTATCCTACTGTTGCAGGTCTTGAAGCTTTTCAAGATAAAGAGAAGGAAAAGGATACTGGTAAGAAACAAAGTGTCAAGTATAACAAGTGTCCGCCCCCGATTTGGAATAGTTATTCTCCCAGAAAGCCAAATGAGGAACGTTTAAATAAGGCTCTCAACATAAAGTTAAAGTCTGAAACTATTGATGAGTTACCAGACAATATTGATGTCACATTCACAGCGTCTGACACTGATCATGAGTCTGAGTTGTTAAAGAAAGTTGTCGATCAGGTGTTGGATATGGATGAAGAGTCAAAGTCGGGGTCAAAATCTGAAAGTTTGAGTTCGTCAGAAAAGAGTCCGAGTTCACCGGTTAAACGGGTTTATAATAAAGAATTCCTGTTATCAAAATCTAATTTGAATGATGAACCAATCAAAGTGGCATATACTTTGAATTATTCAGACAAATTATATTCTGATGAGGAATTTCCAATAAGAAGTGTCAAAACTGAAATGATCAAACAGGTTTTCAAATTAACAGAAATTAATATTTCTGAAATAAAAGATTTAAATCTTCATGAACAACCTAAAAAGTACACTTCAAGAGTTCAACAGAGATTGAACAAAAAGAAAGGTTACAGTTCTGGTTCAGGTTTTCAAAAGAAACCAAACCATAATGGTAATTTCAAAAAGAAAGGTCTTGGTTTTAGTTCTTCAGGAAATTATAAAAATGAGAAAAATTATAAACCAAAAACAAAATTTGTTGCATGAGGAAGATTTGAAGAAGAACAGAAGAAACCATTCTGGAAACAATCAAATCAGGAGTTTCTTGCTGAAAGGAAGAAGAAGTTGGTTCCAAGAGTTGATAGAAGAACATGTTTCAAATGTCAAAAAGTTGGGCATATTGCTTGGAATTGTTCAAATTCCAACAATACAAAACAGGGAGTTTCTTCTAACTCTGAAATGATTAAGAAACATGTTGATGAAAAGAAACAATCAGCTGAGAAAACTAATATGTTTGAAAATTCGATTTTTGAAACTGGTGAAAGTTCGAAGCATTTTTACAAAAGAAAAGTTGATTTAAACAAACAGAAGTGGGTTGTTAAATCGGAGAGTAGTTCTGACAATGAATCTGATTCCATAAAATCAGAGGAGTCATCTGTTGAGAAAAAGAATGAGAATTCCGTTCCTGAGTTGAACGATGAAAATTTTCCACCATTGCGGGCAGAGAATTTGAAATCAAAAGGTAGGTTTGAGATTTCAGGTCAATTCTTCTCTGGTAAAGAAGAATTTGATGCTGAAAAAGTGTTCAATGGAAAAGTCAAACATATTTTTGGAAAGATGGTAGATGGGAAGGTAAAAGGTGCCAAAGAATTTTACAGATCAAAAGGAGGTTGGGATAGAGTTGAATCAAAATCACCCAAGGCTGGTCAGGCTTGGGTGACTGCATTTTCTACTTGAAATTCTGACTTGCCGAAGCTCCCAAGTTAGTAATCGTGGAGCAGGAATCGGCATCATTCTTGAAAATGTTTGATTGGTAAATCTACAAGTAGTAGTTTTTTCTTGAAATTGTTATATTTTATTTTTACAAGTGGTTTTAGTTGATAAGTGAACCTACGTGTGGTTGAAGAAGGTTTTCACTTACAAGTGGTTGATCAAGGTCTTTAAGTTGAACTTGATTTAACTTTCATATAAAATGTTTGGAAAACAAAGTGATGATAACCCCGATCTTACAAGTGATAAAATCAACAAAACTTATTTTCCGGAAAAACCATTTTGATTAAAACAAACTTGTTGGTGCATGCGTCTGTCGACTTCGTCTTGTATCGAGTCTTGTTTGTATTTAGATAGATCAGGGCACGTTTTTCGAGGAAAATGTCAAATATAGGGTGGATGGCAGTTTCAAACGAAATCATATATAGTAATTTCGCTTGAAATGAACATGTCCACTTCAAGCGAAATCATATATATTAATTTCGCTTGAAGCTTATTTCACTTGAACATGATTTCACTTGAGACCAATTCAAGCGAAATCAGATCCCTATAAATACTTGTGTCTTGATTTCATTTGTAACTTTTCCGGTCAGAGCAACGAAGTGCTGCCGAAGTGTCGTCTCGCTGTAAAAAGTCTTCTAATCAATAATACGACAGTTTAAAGTGTATATCTAGCTGAATTGACCTTGATACGTCTGTTTCCGCCTTTCGTATTGAGTAAAACTCTTCTGATCGACTCGTTCGGGTCTGAAAACGATCCTACAAGTGGTATCAGAGCTCAGGTTGAAGAGTTCTTACCAATTCAGCTGCAAATTCTGATTTCTACATCTTCTTTTTCAAAATTAACAACTTTTCATGGTCAAAATGTTCTGATTTTTACACATAATGTTCGCAATACTGTATTAACAAATCCTTGAGAAAATTGGACCTTAATTCGATCAAAATCTGCTAAAAATCTGTAATTCCGCTTGAAAAACAGCTTGAGAATATGACATCAGCATGATTTCGCTTGAACTGGCCTGTTGATTTCGCTTGAAATCACACTTTGAATCTGATTTCGCTTGGGAAATTGTGTTGATTTCGCTTGAAACGGTATTTCGCTTGAAAATTCTGTTGATTTCGCTTGACATTAGGTATTTCGCTTGAGAAGGTATTCCGCTCCAAAGTAATCTCGCTTGAAAGGGTATTTCGCTTCAGGGTGTTTTCGCTTGAACTGGTGATTTCGCTTGAGATTGTGATTTTGTTTGAAAGACTGTTTTGTGAACTTTTGAAAAACCGAATCATGGACGAGGAATTTTATAACGCATTCGCTACTCCGGTTACCCCGATTACTCTTGCACAGAACACGATGTTGGAAAATGAAACGGGGACTATGCAAAAACCGCCTAAGCTCATGAACATCGAGGAGTATAAGGGTTGGGAAGGACGGTTTGAGAATTGGGTACAAGCTAACTACTTAGATGCTTGGGAATGTGTTGAGATGAAATATGTTCGACCAATGAATTATGACGAAGAGATTATTGCTATTAAGGATCTGAGTGCCGAAAATAGAAAGAAATACAAAGATGAAAAAATGATGTTAAGTCTTCTACAACAAGCTGTGAAAGAAGATATTTTGGTGTTATTGCAACACAATGGAACTTCTTATTCAATCTGGAAAGCTTTAAAATCGAAGTTTCATGGAAGCCAAGAGATGGTCAAGAACAAAAAGTTGCTTTTAAAGAAAGAATTTGATCTATTTTGTGGTTTGAAAAATGAAAGTACAAAGCAAATCATTGAGAGATACTGCAATTTGATAGCTAACATGAAGAGGTTGAGCATCGAGAAAGATAATGAGGAGTTGATTGAGAAGCTAGCTGATGCGTTGCCATATGAGACTTGGGGCACATATCTCATGATGCTAAGGAACAAGAAAGGATTTAGCAATCTGACACTGAGCAAGTTCATTGAAAAGATTGAGGCTCAGGAGATGGAACAGAGAAAGGCTTTAAGAATGAAAGATTTTGACGGTGAATAAGACATCAGACTTTATTACAAAGGTGGTGTCAGTGATAAAACCACCAACATGTCACCAAAGATTGAGACTGCATTCAATGCAAAAAGTTCATCTGGAGGTTGTTCCAAAGGATCAAACAACAATACAAGTTTTTCATCATATCCATCATTTGATCCGAACATTTCAACAACAAAGATTGGCAAGAAGCTACAATGCAACATTGTTTTGAATCTTGAGAATGATGAGGATTATTCAGCAGAAGTTGCTAAGAGTCACATGTCTTTGTTGGGAACTGTATTGGAATCATATGGTAGTTTTGTTGCAGGTCGGATCGGGAATTCTATGTTGACAAAAGAGGATTACGATCAAATTAACGCTGAGGACATGGAATTGATGGATATTAAATGGTGTTTGGCAAGTGTGTTGAGACGAGCTGAGATATTTAAGCAGATCAAAGGAAGAGATGATTTACGTGAAGCTAATGTTTCTACTTTGGGTTTTGATAAATCTAGAGTCACTTGTTTTCGTTGCAGGGAAAAAGGACACTTCAAGAGGGAGTGCAAAAACCACAAAGCAAGTGGAGCTCAAAATTCGTTCAACAACAACAATGATTACTACCGGAAGGCCATTTATCATCAAGTTGCACAACAACAACAACAAGAACCACAAGTGGCACATGGTAGGAAAGTAATCGAGGAATCTTCAAAGAGAGCTTGTATGGTGAATCAGGATGACAATAAGCCAACGGAAGGTTTCAATTGGGACAAATATATCTCAGCTGATAGTAAAGCATGCCTGATTAACCAAGATGATGAAAAGTTACCAGAAGGATTTAACTGGGAAGGTTTTAGTTGGGATGATTATGATCCAAACAAAACTACAAATCACAAAGCTTATGTCGCTCGTGTTGAAGAAGATAGTGATGATGATCGTGAGTATTATGCTAGAAAATTGGCAGCTCATTTTAAAATGATGGAAGAGAGTGACAGTGATGATGAAAAATCTAAAAAGAAAAAGAAAAAGGTCAAAACACCAGTTAGCAGTGATGATGAAGAAGTACCAGTGATAAAGAAAAAGTTGGATATTCCAAAGTTCAAAGTTAATGCAGAAGCTAACGCTAAAAATGTTCCGGTGATTTGTGAAAATTGTGAGATTATTAAAAAGAAAAACAGTGAACTGATTAACAATATAAACCAGTTGAAGGAGTCTTATGATGTTCTGAACAAAGCCATGAATCAATACAATCAATCAAGTGAAGAACAAACAACAGCCATGAAAACACTTCAAGGAGCTTTCATGATAAAGCAGAAAGTTGTAAACAACTACATTGAGAAGTGTGCTGTGCTAGAACAGAAACTTGAAACTTGAAACCCAAAGAATTGAAACTGAAAGAGTTAATCGTTAGTTGAAAAGTTACTCATGTACTTCTTATGTCATTGACAAGATTTACCCAACTGTTGAAGGCATGAAGGTTTTTGAAGATGATGAAGTAACCAAAGAACAGAAAGTTTCTGAAGAAAAGATTCTTGACAAGAAGAAAGATAAGAAGAAGGATACTAAAATGAATGATTCTGGTAAGAAACAAGGTTTCAGTTACAATAAGTGTCCACCCCCGCTTGAAAATGGATATTCTCCAAGAAATCCAAATTCTGAAAGAGTCGAAAAGGCAACAAATTTACAGTGGGAGTCGGAGTCTACAGTTAACTTGCCAGATAATATTGATGTCACGTTTACGCCATCTGACACTGATCATGAGTCCGAGTTAATAAAGAAAGTGGTCGATCAGGTGTTGGATAAAGATGAATCCGAGGAGTCAAAGTCGGAGTCTATGTCAGAGTCAAAGTCTGAGTCCAGAACTCCGAGTCAAACCGACAAACAGGGCAAAAGGGTTTACAATAAAGAATTCCTGTTATCAAAATCTAATTTGGATGACGAAATGTTTAAAGTTGCATATACTTTGAATGATTCTGACAAATTATATTTTGATGAGGAATTTCCAATAAGAGGTGTTAAACCAGAAATGATTAAAAAGGTTTTCAAACTAACAGAAATTAATATTTCTGAAATAAAAGATGTAAATCTTAATGATAAACCTAAAAAATACACCTCAAGAGTTCAACAAAGAGAAAACAAGAAAAAGGGTTACAGTTCTGGTTCTGGTTATCGAAAGAAACCAAACCATAACGATAATTTCAAAAAGAAAGGTCTTGGATTTATTCCACCAGAAAATTATAAAAATGAAAAATATGTTCGAAATTTTAAATCAAAAATGATATTTATTTCAGGTACATCTACTGAAGAGGAAAAAGAAAATCTATTCAGAAATCAGTCAAACAGAGAATTCCTTGCAAAGAAGCAAGAAGAGATGAAGACTGCTGATCAGATGAAAGAAACGAGAACCTGTTTCCAATGCAACACTGTTGGTCATATTGCCAAGAATTGTTCCAAGGCAATACAGTCAAAATAGGGAGTTTCTCGTAAATTGAAAGATAAAGAAGTTGTGTTTGAACCACCCATTGATAGAACAAAACTTTTCAAAAATTCAACTTTTGAGATTGGTGAATGTTCAAACAGATTTTACAAGAAAAGGGCCAACCTTGACAACCAAAAGTGGGTTGTTAAGAAGTCTGATGATAGTTCTAGCAATGATTCTGATTCGTCAAAATCAGAGGAGCTATTGTCTGGTGATGAATCTGATTCCACAAAATCAGAGGAGCCAAAGGTTAAGGTTAAATGTGAAAAATCAGTGCCGACTGTGGATGATGTGAATTTTCCACCACTTCGGGCTGAAAATTTTAAGAAGAAAATTGGCAAAGTTGGAATTTCAAATCAATTTTTTTCTGAAAAGAAAGATTTTGATATTGAAAAAGCATTTAATTCCAAAGTTCATAATATTTTTGGAAAAATGGTTGACAGGAAGGTAAAAGGAGTCAAGGAATTTTACGAGAAGAAAACAAAGAAGCAAGGTAAAGTATCATCCCTGGTTTGTGACTGGGATGGTACTTACTATGAACAGTAAAATCCTGGACTTGCCGAAGCTCCCAAGATGGTAATCGTGGAGCATGAATCGGCGTCTTTCTTATATTGTTTGTTGAAAAATTGAAAATTGATCACTAGTATGACTTGCCGGAACTCCCAGGTTGGTAAGTGAGGAGTAGGAATCGGCATCTTGAGAATTCAACCTACATGTGGTATTGGTTGGTAAGCCATGTGGTTGAAAAAGAGGTTATGATTTTATAAGTAGGATAATCAAGGTCATTAGGTTGAACTTGATTAGACTATTCTTACAAGTGGTTGAAAGACAATATGATGAATCCCTAAATATACAATTGGTAAAATAAATCAACAAAATTTATTTTCCGGAAAAACCATTTGATTAAAACAAACTTAAGTGTTTTGAGATCACAATGGGAAAATAGTTTGTTGTGAGGGGGAGTTCTGATTGTTTTATGCCAAGTGGATGGCGAATTGAAGTGATTCAATATCAGTTGTCACGTTGTTTGTACAGTTTGTTTTCAAATTTCCTTTAAATGTGTTTGAATTTTAGGGGGAGTAAGAAAATTTCAGAAAATCCAAAAATATTTGAAAATTTGAAAAAGTTAAAAACATGATAAAATTCAAAATTGAGTTGTTGTGTCAAAGAAGAGGAAATGATAGTACATCAGTGGACAATCACAACATGCTAAAGAAATGGAAAGTTAAAAAGTGAACATGTCCGCTTCAAGCGAAATCATATATATTAATTTCGCTTGAAGCTTATTTCGCTTGAACATGATTTCGCTTGAGACCAATTCAAGCGAAATCAGATCCCTATAAATACTTGTGTCTTGATTTCATTTGTAACTTTTCCGATCAGAGCAACGAAGTGCTGCCGAAGTGTCGTCTCGCTGTAAAAAGTCTTCTAATCAATAATACGACAGTTTAAAGTGTATATCTAGCTGAATTGACCTCGATACGTCTGTTTCCGCCTTTCGTATTGAGTAAAACTCTTCTGATCGACTCGTTCGGGTCTGAAAACGATCCTACAAAATTTAAGTGTTTTGAAATCTTAATGGGAAAATAGTTTGTTGAAAGGGGGAGTTCTGATTGTTTATGCCAAGTGAATGGTGAATTGAAGCGATTCGATATCAGTTGTCAATACTTTGTATAGTTTGTTTTCAAAAATTTTTATGATTTTGAATTTTAAGGGGAGTAAGAATTTTCAGAAATTCCAAAAACATTTGAAAATTTGAAAAAGTCAAAAACATGATAAAATCAAAAATGAGTTTTGTGGTATAAAAGAGGAAATGATAGTACATCAGTGGACTATCACAGCATGCTAAAGAATTGGAAAGTCAAATGTGATAAACAGTCTCACTGATGATATGCCAGTAGGTTTTTACACATTTAGTAGATTGTGTCGAGATATAAACCTAAATTTCAAACTTGCTTATATCGTGGGGAACATCTCTCGGATATATGGGTAACCCCCGAAATCTTGTTTGAAGGATCCCTCTTTCTGAGATACTAGGTCTTTATACTCAGTGATATCTGGGGTATTATTCCAGGACTTCTGATTTTGCGGAAGCAATGGCCTAGTCCCCGTATAATACTTTTCGCTTGCTTGAAATATAGCATCACCCTCAGTACAAAAAATGATGAAACATTGAAAAATGCTAATCATGTGCTGTTGAAGAAAAGATTCTCTAAAGAGAACACACCAAAAGTCGAAGCCATCATCTCTCTGATTTTGCGGAAGCAATAGCCTGAGCTCTCATGGCCCTCACATTTAACCCTTTACAGATATCATCTAGGTATACTCACCTGTAAGACTGAATATTGGGATCTGGATACGGGAGTATATTCTGAGGTGGGACACGCGAATAAGTTTAAGTCTCTAAAACATTAATCTCGTATCTCGAAACAGTTGAACTTTGTGTGAGAATTTAAGTGGATCAGTATACTGACAATCTAAGTGAATCGTTTAGAACTTAAAATGTTTAAAGCTTAACGGTGTTGGTGATTTGTCTCAAAAAATGATATGATCCTCTTACACGAACTCACAAAAATATTGTTTTGTAAATATTTCTTTACTGCATTTCAGTTTATAAAAAATCCAAAAAGATTTTCGGAGTGTTTTAGCATAAATTTTGAAAAATACAAAAAGATTTTAGACAACTGATGTTGAAAAGCTGATTTTCAAAATTCCGAGTGCTAAACATGATGAACAGGTTTGGGAGAGAGTGTTTGAAAAGTGATTAAAAATTGATATTTTACAAGTGGTCATCAGAATTTAAAAATGTTAAATCTTTTTGTTCTATTTCATATATAAGTGGTAAGCAGAAAGTTTAAATTTGTCAAATTTAAAATTTGTGAAATTTATTGTGTGATTAGGAATTTGTGTAGGTTTTAGTGTTGATACCTGAGCAGAGTGTGAGCCAGGTCGCGATCTTGGAACATAAAAGCTATACTGCGATCCCAGCACAATTTAAGGGGGAGTTGGTTAGCAGAAAGAAGTCGCAAGAGCCAGAGGTTGATCCTGAATCTGATCAAGAGAATGTGAAGAGAATTAGTGAGAGATAAGAGCCAGGTCGAGATCCTAGAGATGAAGAGAAGAGAGAAAGATTGAGTTTTAGAAGCCCAAAGACTGATAAAGACTGAAGATTGTGAAGACTCGACACTTCAGACTCGTCAACATCCGAGGGGGAGTCTGTTGGTGCATTACGTCTGTTGACTTCGTCTTGTATCGAGTCTTGTAATAGAATTGTTAGATCAGGGCACGTAGTACGAGAAATCTAGGGTTTGTGTGTGAAAGATTAATTTCGCATGAAATGGAATCTAGCTATTTCGCATGAAATAGCCATCTGCTATTTCGCACGAAATAGCAAATGGTAATTCCATGCGAAATTACAACCACTATATATACCCTTGATGTGATTTCATTTGTAAGGTTCGTGTTTCCGGTACCGAAGTGCTGCCGACATGTCTACTGATCTGTAAACGTGTTATATCAATAATATAAGACAATTAAGTGTGAATCAAGCTGTTACAAAGTCTAATCAATGAATTCCGCCTCTGATTAGACCAAGAACTCTTCTGATAGACTCGTTTGGGTCACAGAACGATCCTACAGGATGTGTGTTAATGCAACGCAAGAAGATAATTGCGTACGCCTCAAGGCAATTGAAGAAGCACGAGGAAAACTATACGACTCATGATTTAGAGTTAGGAGCCATAATTTTTGCCCTTAAAATTTGGAGACATTATCTGTACGGAAGTAAGTTTACTGTCTATACAGATCATAAGAGTTTAAGATACATATTTGGGCAAAAGGAATTAAATATGAGGCAAAGAAGATGGATGGAAATTCTAAGTGATTACGACTGTGATATTCAATATCACGAAGGAAAAGCAAACGTAGTTGCAGATGCCTTAAGTCGTAAGTATCATGAGAAACAACAACGAGTCCGTGCTCTTAGATTAAATCTACAGTTAGATTTAATGGAACAACTGAAACACATTCAAGAAACAGCAATCAAGGATGATGCTGAAGGAATGAAAGGACGAATAAAGGAATTAGAGCAAGGAAGTGATGGAATTTGGAGATTCCACAAGAAAAGGATTTGGGTACCTAAGCAAGGAAACTTAAGAGATAAAATTTTAGAAGAAACCCATAAATCTAGGTATACCATGCATCCTGGTAATAATAAGATATTTCTGGTGGATTGGTATGAAAAAGGACATAGCTAGATACGTTTCTAAGTGCCTAACTTGTTCACAAGTTAAGGCAGAACACCAGAAACCCTCAGGTCTACTACAACAATTAGAAATGCCCGTGTGGAAATGGGAATTAATAACCATGGATTTCGTTACTAAGTTACCCAAAACCAGAAAAGGAAACGATGCAATTTGGGTAATTGTGGATCGGTTAACCAAATCAGCTCATTTTCTACCCATGAAAGAAACCTTTAGTATGGAAAGGTTAGCGAAGTTGTACGTAGACGAAGTAGTATCATTACATGGAGTTCCACTCTCCATTGTATCAGATAGGGATAGTCGTTTCACTTCACATTTTTAGACAAGTTTCCAAGAAGCCATGGGGACGCGATTAAATTTAAGTACAGCCTACCATCCTCAAACAGACGGACAAAGTGAAAGGACGATCCAAACCCTGGAAGACATGCTCAGAGCATGTGTGACAGATTTTGGAGGAAACTGGGATAACCATTTACCTTTAATTGAATTCTCCTATAACAATAGTTATCATGCAAGCATCGAAGCTGCCCCGTTTGAAGCACTGTATGGACGAAAGTGTAGAACTCCAGTTTGTTGGGCAGAAATAGGAGAAAGTCAATTATCAGGTCCTAAAATCGTGCAAGAAACCACCGACAAGATCACTCAAAACAAGGAAAGACTGAAAACGGCTAGAGATTGCCAGAAGAGTTATGCTGACAATCGACGCAAGCCACTAGAATTTCAAGTTGGAGACAGAGTACTCTTGAAAGTTTCTCCTTGGAAAGGAGTAGTTCGGTTCGGTAAGAAAGGAAAGCTAAGTCCAAGATACGTAGGACCATTCCCAGTAATCCAGAGAATAGGACCGGTCGCCTATCGCTTACAACTACCAGAAGAGTTAGTGGGAGTACATGATGTATTTCATGTATCCAACCTCAATAAATGTTTATCGGATGAATCACTAGTAGTCCCTCTTCAAGACATAGAGGTGAATGAAAAGTTGAAGTTCATGGAGAAACCACTTCAGATAGAAGATAGAAAGATTAAATTCCTCAAGCATAAAAGATTAATACTAGTCAAAGTTAAGTGGGATACAAAAAGAGGACCGGAATACACTTGGGAGCTGGAATCGGAAATGAAGCGAAAGTATCCTCACTTATTTCAGTAAATCTCGAGGACGAGATTTTAAATAAGGTGGGGAGGATGTAAGGACCTGCAAAAAATGTCCATAAATGACCCGTAAGTGAAAACCCGGACCCCTGAAACCCTAATGTGCATGAAAAACCAAGAAAACAAGAATTTTGAGTTTCAGGCGGGCCGCGTAAAACGTAAGCTTAGGCTTACGCGGGTCGCGTCAAATTAAAGTTGACCGGATAAGCGTTCCAGGCCACGTGTCCCACATGTGGCAACTCTACTCGTGACACACAAGCCCTACACGTAGACTAGGAGTCCTCGCCGGCCGCGTCAAACTCCTGTTAAGGTTTACGCGGGCCGCGTAAAACTTAAAAACCAGCTATAAATAGCCTGTGCATGGGACTTTGCTTCTGTGTTCGTTAAACTTTCTAAAAAGCGAGTTATACTGCTCAAATTCAAATTTCCAAGTAGGGAGACGCTGCTACGGATACAGGGTATTAACTCGATCACTGCTACGATACAATGTCCGATCGATTGAAACCAATCCGATGGATGTTTAAGTGCTGCTCGTATTTGGGCTATACTTTGTCATTCGTCGTGAGGGTTTTGATTTCGTGAAGTTTATCGTAAATGTTGTATTAAGTTACTGACCTAGTTTCGTATGCATTGTCATTTAAATTAGGTTACAAGGCTAAATCAGTAGGCTAAACTCTGCCCGTCTAAACTTGCAATGTGAGTCATTCTCTTTGTATCAATTGTTTTACTACACCTCAAATTATTTTCAAAAGTTATAATTACAGGGATTAAGTCATGGTTATCTTGAATCACTGGCAAGTGGGGTATTGTGCACATTACTAATTTCTCACGGTTAGGTTTACCAACCTAACAGTGATAATCATCACTACTTGGGGGAAAGAACCCAATGGTGGTATGACCATCGTCACCAGGGTGTGACACGGCGCCAGATAAAAATAAGATAGTAGCCATTGTAATCGCTCTTATGCTGTAATTCATTGTTGTGTATCGTTTTATCAAAATTGAGTGACTCGCCAGTATTTCCCCGCTGATAAAATATTTTAAACATGTTTCAGGTGACCTACTGTGAATCAAGGAAAACGTGCTACGGAGCACTAACAAGCTTGAAGTGGTGGCTCAGTAAAATAAATAAACACGTTTTGTAAAACAAGGGATTTCCTCGGGAAATTACCTTTACTGTAAATTATGGGGTTTGTCCCAATTTGTGAAATAAAATAATTGGGCATTTTCAAGTTTTTAAAGATCCTGTTAAACTTCCGCTGTCAAATTAAAT
The DNA here is from genome assembly GCA_030545235.1 of Helianthus tuberosus. NCBI lineage: Eukaryota > Viridiplantae > Streptophyta > Magnoliopsida > Asterales > Asteraceae > Helianthus > Helianthus tuberosus. Next base: position 77,622,025 of record CM060363.1, read on the forward strand.
AATAATTACCACGGGTTTCTGTCCCGCGGCTCCTAGACCGGGTAACACCGGGACGGGGGCCGTGACATGTAGAGATGCAATCCATGTATGACAACCAAGTATGGGAATTGGTTGTGCCACCTCTTAACTCCAAAGTAGTTGGAGGTAAGTGGGTTTTCAGGAAGAAAACGGATATGCATGGTAACTTGGATACTTATAAATCGAGACTTGTAGCAAAAGGTTTCACTCAAACTCAAAGGGTTGATTATGATGAGACCTTCTCGCCCATGGCGGTGCTAAAGTCGACTAGGATATTATTTGCCATAGCTGCATATTATGACTATGAGATCTGGCAATTGGATGTCAAAACGACTTTTCTTAATGGATATCTTGATGAAGATGTCTATATGGTTAAGCCTGAGGGTTTTGTCGATCCAAAACATCCTAACGAAGTATGCAAGTTAAAGAAATCAATATGTGGATTGAAACAAGCATCGAGAAGTTGGAATCACCGTTTTGATGAAGAAATTAGGGAATATGGATTCATCAAGAACGTCGATAAAGCTTGTGTATATAAGAAGGCTAGTGGGAGCATTATTACTTTCTTATTATTGTATGTCGATGACATTATACTATTTGGAAATGGCATTCCAACCATGATAGATGTAAAAGCCTGGATTGGAAGTTGATAATCCATTAAAGATCTTGGAGAAGCCGCCTATATTTTGGGAATAAAGATCTATAGGGATAGATCAAGGCGCTTGATAGGTTTAAACCAAAGTGCATACATTGACAAAGTCTTGAAAGGGTTCAAGATAGAGAACTCTATGAAAGGTTTGGTATCTATTCAAGAGGGGACAATATTCAGTGCGTCTCAATGTCCAAGCTCAAAGGATGAGCAAGAAAGAATGAAAGGAATCCCATATGCGTCTGCTATAGGATCCATTATGTATACAATGATATGCACTAGACCGGACATGTCATGCGCTTTATGCATGACGAGAAGATACCAGTGAAATCCAAGTAATGGTCATTGGATGACTGTTAAATACATATTGAAATACCTTAGAAGGACTAAGGATGTGTTTCTAATATATGGATCTGGTGAATCGGAACTCGTTGTAAAGGGTTACACGGACACGAGTTTCCAAACCGATCGAGATGATTCTCGATCACAATCAGGGTAGCATTGTCCACTACAGAATCAGAATACATCGCCGCTTCATTGATCGAGATGATTCATGTGAATCTGCCACTTGAATTATTGCCGATCTAGGGGTAATCCCTACCATTCAGGACCCCTAGAGATCTTTGTGATAACGATGGTGCGATTGCTCAAATCAAGGAACCTCGTGCACATCAAAAGACTAGGCACATTGAGCGGAGATTCAACTACATAAGGGATGAAGTTGAAAAGGGAAAGATATGTATTCGCAAAGTTCACATTGATCAAAATATTGCGGATCCACTCACGAAGCTCCTTGAATGGGCAAAGCATGAGAGAGTCATACTTGTGCCTTAGGACTTAGATATTCTAGTGATTGGATTTGATCTATTTTATATTTGGATATTGGAACAACTGTTATTATAACTCTTTATGGTATTTTGAGTTATGTTCCATTTTAGCATGTTTAAATCCGTGAATAAGTTGCTTATTCTAAATGCCCGTAGTCGATCATACTTGTGGGAACAAATATGAATGTAAGACTATTATGAACTTGGATTGGTGGATGTTCATTAGGTATGAATATAGAGCAACGTGTTGCTGCCAAGGTTCATAGATACTTGTAGGATACAAATATTGGACTGACTCGCTCTCAAAAAGGAGAATATCATAGTAACCTCTGACCTGAGATACATATTGGGTCTTGATATTCACCAAGTAGTATACCTTGACCTAGTTCTTCGCTATCTGTAATAAGACAGTACATAAAACTAGGCTCAGGTTTGATACAAGGTGATTGTGAGAGACGTATGTAGTCAAGAAGGGATTTGTTCCTCTTATTCGTTGAGAGTAAGATGTCTAAGGCCTGCTAAGTTAAATCAACAGAGAGTGTGTTGGTGCATACATCTGTCGACTTCGTCTTATATCGAGTCTGGGTTGCGTTGCGGATCTGATCAAGCATGATGTCATCATATTCAATGATGACATCATAATAGTGACATCATCATTGCAATTCTACACATAATACAAGACATTTCGCTTGAAACAGAATTGTAGATTCGCTTGAAAGTTTATTAGGAGGTTTCGCTTGAATTGACATGTTATGTTTAAAGCGAACTAAGAAGGTTATAAATAGGCTTGTTGTGTTGTCATTTATAACAGAATTTAGGAATCGATACCGAGGTGTTGCCGGTATTTCTTGTGACTGTAATCACTGTTAATTCAATATACAAGAAGTTTAAAGTGATATTCAAGCTGTTTCGAGTCTATACGTCTGTTTCCGCCTTTCGTATAGTCTAAGAACTCTTCTGAACGACTCATTCAGGTCGTGATTCAATCCTTCAAGTGGTATCAGAGCTCAGGAAGAAGAGTTCTTGCCTAAAACAGCCGTTTTTCTGACTTCTACACCTTCTTTTTGAAATCGATACAGTTTTCACGGTCAAAAAGTTCTGAATTTCACCTATAGTGTTCGAAACTGTGTTTTAAGTAATCCTTGAAAGAATTGGACATTAATTCGGCTTAAAACTGGTAAAATTACTTGATTTCGCTTGAGAACAGATCGAAAATAGTGATGTCAGCAGATTGATTTCGCTTGAGATAGGATTTTCGCTTGAAAATTTGTCCTGGTTTCGCTTGAACTTACCTGATTTTGCTTGAATTCGTGGTTTCGCTTGAGGGTGTATCAGATTTCGCTTGAATTTGAGATTTCGCTTCAAGGTGTTCTCGCTTCAAGTGTGATTTCACTTGAGAAGTAACATTTCGCTTGAAATTGGTATTTTTTTGTGAAAATTTGTTCCGAAACATGGACGAGGATTTCTACAATGCATTCGCGACACCTGTTGCTCCAGTTACTGCAGCTGAAACTGTGTACAATGAGAATGAGACAGGAACTTATCAGAAACCGCCAAAGCTCATGTACATTGAAGATTTTCAAGGATGGAAAAATCGATTCGAGAACTGGGTTCAAGCTTATAAGTTTGATGCGTGGTGTTCTTTGGAGAAAGATTACGAAAAACCGAAAAACGAACGTGGGCTTGAAAAGGGTTTTAGTGACTTTACAGAGATTGATAAGTTGAAATATACAAGTGAGAAAATGATGATCAGTATTCTTCAACAGGCAATTAAAGAAGACATCTTTGTTTTGCTCCAACATGATAATACAGCTGAGTCAATTTGGGAAGCATTGATTCAGAAATTCAAAGGAAGTGCAGATATGATTAAAAACAAAAAGGCGTTATTGAAGAAATCGTTTGATATGTTTTCAGCTTTCGACCATGAAACAACAAAGCAGATAATTGATAGATATTGTCATCTAGTTTTGGAAATGAAAAGATTTAACATTAAGAAAGAGGATGATGAGTGGGTCGATAAACCTGCTGATGCACTACCACAGCATAAATGGGGAACTTATTTGATGATTGTGAAACATTTAAGGAAGTCTCAGAGTATGAATCTGGCACAGTTTATTCAAAAGATTGAAGAGCAGGAGCTGGATATTCAGAAAACTACTATAATGACGAATCCAAATGCCAAACAAGATGTCAGTTTGTATTATCGAGGGAACAAGTTTGAAGCTAACTCCAGTCCTAGTCCAAAGATCCAAACTGGTTTTAGTGCTGATGGGTCTTCTAGTCTTAATGTTAGTACTACAACTCAGAGTGGTGGATATTCTTCATCATTTTCAAGTTTTGATCCAAACAGCACAACATCAAGTCCTCAACAACAGAGTTCAACAAATCTTCAATGCAATGTGACTTTGAACATTAAGAATGGTCAGAATTTGTCTCCAGAATTAGCAAAGGAACACATGGCATCACTCGTTGCTATGTTGGAATCTTATGAAAATTTGATTGATGGCAAGATTGGAAATCCGATGCTTACAAAAGAAGATTATGATCAAATTGATGCTGAGGAGCTTGAGTTAATGGATGTGAAGTGGTGTTTAGCCAGTGCTTGTAGGAGAGCAGAAAAGTTTCAACAAATTACTGGTAGAGATGAGTTTCGAGGCTTGGCTACTTCTCCGTTAGGTTTTGACAAGTCAAAAGTTACTTGTTTCCGTTGTAAAGGAAAAGGTCACTTTAAACGGGAGTGTAAAAACCAAGAAGCAACCGGGAGTCAAGATAAGAACAATTATTATCAGAAATCAATTTTTCATCAGATTGAGCAACAACCATCTTCGTCTCATGCCATTGAAAATGGAAAGAAGAAAGCTTTAATCATTCATCAAGATGATGAAAAAGTTGCAGAGGGTTTTAGTTGGGACAAATACATACCTGGTTCAGCTCTTGTTGCCCGAGTTCTGGAAGATGAAGTTAGTCAGAAAAGAATCCCGATTTTTCCAGATCTTGGAAGTGATGTGGATACCGATGATGAGGAAGAACATCTTAACAAAGCTAGAAAAGGCATAGATCCTACTAGTTTTAATTTGTTTTTTGCAGATAAAATGGAGATGCTGAATCAGAAGAAGATTGCCAGATTGAAGAAAGAGCTGGAAGCAGTAAGAAGGCTAGCTGATGAAAAGACAAAGACAGAAGCTGGAGAAGCAAATGTTGAACCAGAAACTGAGAAAGTAGTAGAGAAAATCGTTGAAGTGGAGAAAGTGGTGGAGAAGATTATTGAGGTTGAAAAAGTAGTCGAAGTTGAAAAACTGGTCGAAGTTGAGAAAATCATCGAGGTAGAAAAGATTGTTGAAGTTGAGAAAGTTGTTGAAGTTGAAAAGATAGTTGAAAAGGTGGTTGAAGTTGAAAAACCATGTTTGAAATGTTTAGAATCTTGCCAAGTTTGTGAGGAGAAAGATAAGAAGATTGCTGAACTTGAGAAGATTAAAGAAGATTTACTGTCCGATGTGAAGTATGTAAAAGAGTCATATGATGTGCTCAACAACACAGTTGATCGTCTGAAAAAAGACGAATACAGAAATTGAAAAAGAAATGGAAAAAATGAGTGCAACATTAATAACAAAGCAGAGCGTCATCAATGAGTACATCGAAGATTGTGCTAAGTTGAAGAAAGAAGTGGAACTTGAAAAGATTGAGAGTGAAAGGATTAAACGATTATTGTTGAGTTACACTACTTGTGATTATTTGATTGATCGTGTTTATCCTACTATTGCAGGTCTTGAAGCATTCATGGATAAAAAGACTGAAGATACTGATACTGGTAAGAAACCAAGTGTCAAGTATAACAGATGTCCGCCTCCGATCCATGAAAGTTATTCTCCCAGGAATCCTAATGAGGAGCGTCTAAAAAGGGCAGTTAACATCAAGTTAAAGTCTGAAATCATTGATGAATTACCAGACAATATTGATGTTACATTCACAGCGTCTGACACTGATCATGAGTCTGAGTTAGTAAAGAAAGTGGTCGATCAGGTGTTAGATATGGATGAAGAGTCAAAACCGGAGTCTAAGTCTGAGAGTTCAAGTTCATCAGAAAAGAGTTCGAGTTCACCGGTTAAAAGGGTTTACAACAAAGAATTCTTGTTATCAAAATCTAATTTGAATGATGGATCAATCAAAGTGGCTTATACTTTGAATGATTCAGACAAATTATATTCTGATGAGGAATTTCCAATAAGAAGTGTCAAAACTGAAATGATCAAACAGGTTTTCAAATTAACAGAAATTAATATTTCTGAAATAAAAGATTTAAATCTTATTGAAAAACCTAAAAAATACACTTCAAGAGTTCAACAGAGATTGAACAAGAAAAAGGGTTACAGTTATGGTTCTGGTTATCGAAAGAAACCAAACTACAACGGTAATTTCAAAAAGCAAGGTCTTGGTTTTATTCCTTCAGAAAATTATAAAAATGAGAAAAATTATAAACCAAAAACAAAATTTGTTGCAGGAGGAAGTGCTGAAGATGAGCAGAAGAAACCATTCTGGAAACAATCCAATCAAGAGTTTCTTGCTGAAGTAAAGAAAAATGTGAAGAAGTTTGCTCAAAGAGTTGACAGAAGAACTTGCTTTAAGTGCCAAAAAGTTGGACATATTGCTTGGAATTGCCAACAGTCCAACAACACAACACAACACAGGAAGTTACTTCTAACTCAAAACTGAAAGAAAAACTTGTCTTTGAGAAGAAACAATCAACTGAGAAATCGAAAGTGTTTGAAAATTCAACTTCCGAAGAAGGTGAAAGTTCAAAACGTTTTTACAAAAGAAGAGTTGATTTAAACAAACAAAAATGGGTTGTAAAATCTGAAAGTAGTTCTGACAATGAATCTGATTCCATAAAATCAGAGGAGTCATGTGATAAGAAAAAGGTTGTTAATTCCGTTCCTGAGGTGAGCGATGAAAATTTTCCTAAGTTGTCGAAGAAAAATTTGAGGTTGAAGGTTGGTAAAACTGAGATATCATGTCAATTTTTTGCTGAGATATCGAAGAAATGTTAAACATATTTTTGGGAAGATGGTTGATGGAAAAGTTAAAAGTGCAAAAGAATTTTATAAATCAAAATGTTGGTGGGATAGGTGTGTACCAGAATCTCCCAAGGATGGTCAGGCTTGGGGGAAAGTTTTTCCAAACTAAAAAATCCGGACTTGCCGGAGCTCCCAGGTTGGTAAGCGTGGAGCAGGAATCGGCATCATTCTTGAAATGTTTGTTTGGTAAATCTACAGGTGATATCTTTAAATTGTTATATTTTGATTTACAAGTGATGTTGTTTGGTGAGTGAATCTGCATGTGGTTGAAGAAGGTTTTCATCTTCAAATGGTTAATCAAGGTCATTAAGTTGAACTTGATTGGACCATACTTACTAGTGGTATTTTGGAGAACAAAATGATGAGTTTATCCCCTAACTTACAAGTGGTTTGAAAATCAACAAAACTAATTTTCTGGAAAAACCATTTGATTAAAACAAACTTAAGTGTTTTGAAATCACAATGGGAAAATAGTTTGTTGTGAGGGGGAGTTCTGATTGTTTATGCCAAGTGGATGGCGAATTGAAGCGATTTGATATCGGTTGTCAATTTTTTTTAAGAAAACAAACTGTACAGGTAGAGTATCAAATTTTGTTTTCAAATTTCCTAAAATGTGTTTGCATTTTAGGGGGAGTAAAAATTTCAGAAAATTCAAAAACATTAGAAAATTTGAAAAAGTAAAAAAACATGATAAAATTCAAAATGAGTTTTGTTGTATAAAAGAGGAAATGATAGTACATCAGTGGACGATCACGGCATGCTAAAGAAATGGAAAGTTAAAATGTGATAAACGGTCTCACTGATGATATGCCAATAGGTTTTTGCACATTTAGTAGATTGTGACGAGATATAAACCTAAATTCAAACTTGCTTAATTCGTGGGTAACATCTCTCGGATATATGGGTAACCCCCGAAATCTTGTTTGAAGGACCCCTCTTTCTGAGATACTAGGTCTTTATGCTTAGTGATATCTGGGGTATTATCCCGGGACTTCTGATAATGCGGAAGCAATGGCCTAGTCCCCGGAGAATACTTTCTGCTTGCTTGAAATATAGCGCCGCCCTCAGCAAAAATGATGAGACAATAAAATTGCTAATCAATGCTGTTGTAAAAAAGATCCTCTAAAGGGGACCCACCTAAAGTCGAGCCGTCATCTCTCTGCTGAACGGAAGTTCTGACCTGAGCTCTCACGGTTTCGCAATTAACCCTTTACAGATATCATCTAGGTATACTCATCTGTAAGACTAAATATTGGGATCTGGATACAGGAGTATATTCTGAGGTGGGACACGCGAATAAGTTTAAGTGCTTAAAACATTAATCTCGTATCTCGAAACAGTTTAACTTTGTGTGAAAATTTAAGTGGATCAGTATACTGACAATCTAAGTGAATCGTTTAGAACGTAAAATGTTTATAGCTTAACGGTGTTGGTGATTTGTCTCAGAAACTGATATGATCCTCTTACACAAACTCACAAAAATATTGTATGTAAATATTTCTTTACTGCATTTCATTTCTGTTATATAAAAAATAAAAAAATAAAAATAAAAAAAGATTTTCGGTGTGTTTTAGCATAAATTTTCAAAAATCCAAAAAGATTTTAGACAACTGATGTTGAAAAGCTGATTTTCAAAATTCTGAGTGATGAACATGACGAACAGGTTTGGGAAAGTTGATTTGAAATTGTTTGAAATGAAAATGATATTCATTCAAGTGGTTCATCAGAAACTTACATGATAAGTTATTTTATTTGATATTTGAAAATGATGTGATTTATTTGTGCCGTCAAGTGATTGGCAGGGTTTCTTATTTTGTTATATCTTATATTTTATGAAACTTATGTTTTGGGTAGAGAATTTGCAGGAGAGCCTGGTTGCAATGCTTGAACCTGTGAATGACAGACTATGATCCTAGCACAAGTTGAGGGGGAGTCTGAATGACAAAGAGCCAGGTTCTGATTCTGAGATTGCTGATGCTGATGAAATTAAAGAATCAAGAGATTTGATCAAGAGAAATTGGAGAAAGGCTAGAGCCAGATCAAGATTCTGGAAGCTTGAAGACTGATAAAGACTGAAGACGTTGAAGATTCAACACTTAAGACTCGTCAACATCTGAGGGGGAGTCTGTTGGTGCATACATCTGTCGACTTCGTCTTATATCGAGTCTGGGTTGCGTTGCGGATCTGATCAAGCATGATGTCATCATATTCAATGATGACATCATAATAGTGACATCATCATTGCAATTCTACACATAATACAAGACATTTCGCTTGAAACAGAATTGTAGATTCGCTTGAAAGTTTATTAGGAGGTTTCGCTTGAATTGACCTGTTATGTTTCAAGCGAACTAAGAAGGTTATAAATAGGCTTGTTGTGTTGTCATTTATAACAGAATTTAGGAATCGATACCGAGGTGCTGCCGGTATTTCTTGTGACTGTAATCGCTGTTAATTCAATATACAAGAAGTTTAAAGTGATATTCATGCTGTTTCGAGTCTATACGTCTGTTTTCGCCTTTCGTATAGTCTAAGAACTCTTCTGAACGACTCATTCAGGTCGCGATTCGATCCTTCAGAGTGATCACTCTATGTCTCTGGATTTAACATGACATCTGTAACGAAAGGATAAATGATAGATTCACCTAAATCATTTTCAAGTAAGGGACTTGAAGGGGATGATGTGATTGAATGGGACATATAGTCATACGTATTAGGGGTAGTAAACTATAGTTAGGTGGTCTTTACTACTTGCATCAATCTTCTATGTATCTTGTGCAAGTGAGAGATTGTTGGATTCTGTATGCCCAAGACACATATTAAATTGATGTGGCTAGTACGTTATGATCCAAGTCGAGTCATACCCAAATACAAGCTAGACAAACACTTATAATATTTATTTATGATATGATCAAACAAATAAATATTAACACTTAGAATATTTAGAAATTGGTTTTCTAAATAATTGCACTTGACAAACTAATAAATTATATGGATAATTTATTTTGAGAGAATATTTTATTTTGTTATTTAATGGGTTAAATAACATTTTAAAAGATTGTATAAGTCTTATAACATATGATGTTATATTCTATAAAAATTATAAAAATAAACAAGACTTATAATGTTAAAAGAATTTTGAATTTTTTTTTTTTAAAAAACCCCATGTGGGCCGCCCCCCATATGTCTTCCCAAGACATAATTGTGGTCCAATTATATGACATGCAATTTGCATGTCTAGATGGATTTTGATTGGGCCAAAATGGTGGCATTCTCTCTCATACTTTTATAATTATTTGCATGACAAAAAATTAGAATGTGTAACTTGAAAAATGCTCTCAAATTTTCGGTTATGGTGGGTGATTCAAGAGTTTCATTTTGTTTTTTTTTTTCAAGTGTAAGACTTGTTAAAAATACTCTCCAAAATCGCCCAACATAGTGTATTACAAGAGGGTGTTTCAAGTTTGATTTTTAGTGCAAGAACTCTAGATAATTGCTCCTAATTTTCGGCCAGGGGTTGGTTGCAAGAGAGGGATTTTCAAGTGAGTTCACGAGTGTAAAATCCTAGCTAAACTTAAGTGTTTGTTGGAAGGCTTGGGGTATACAAGCTTGAGGTATTCTACACTTAAATGCAACCGTTCAAGAAGTATCATCTTCTTCATATCCTTTACTCCTTGGAAGGTAGTATTCTTGAAACACTCTATGGTTGTGTTTTATTTTTGATAGCATGCATGTTCATATATGGATCCGGGGATTGGGTTTTACATATAAAACGGGTTTTATATCTTGAAAGTAACATGTTTTTAAATTAATATTCCGCTGCGTTTTTATTTTATAAGGATAAAATAACTTTGATAAACATGTGAAAAACCCAACAGAATTCACTTGGGAACTCGAAAGTTATATGAAGACTAAGTATCTGCATTTGTTCGTTGCATCTTCCTAAATCTCGGGACGAAATTTCCTAAAGGATGGGAGACTGTAACGCTCCGCTTTTTCGTAACTTTCCTTAATTAGAAAACGTGTCTTGTATTTCTATTTTTGGAAGCTTGTTCCTTTTGTATTTCGTGTTTCGTTTCAAACCATTGTAAACCCGAGACTTCGATCGTAATTGCAATACTTAGGTTATACGTTACCAATCTCGAATGCATACGCGCAACCGACACTCGACATACTGGTACTCATAACTTATACATGCTTGTTAACTATTAAATACGTGGTTAAATTCTGATAATAAAATAATAATAATAATAATAATAATCCTAATAATAATGGTAGTAGTAGTAGTAGTAGTATATTCATTAAATATGTAACATAAGTTCAAAAAGTAGTAGTAGCATTAGTATATTAATTAAATATGTAACATAAGTTCAAAAAAAATGAAACAATTTTATGTTGGCAGATCTTCCGGCTGCAACTTACTTGGAAGTTTGATTTTATTTTATTATTATTTTTTTATTATTTCCCAACCACATATTAGTAGTATATTAATTAAATATGTAACATAAGTTCGAAAAAAAATGAAACAATTTCATGTTGGCAGATCTTCCGGCTGCAACTTACTTGGAAGTTTGATTTTATTTTATTTTTTTTATTATTATTTTTTTATTATTATTTCCCAACCACATAATGCCATATTTGATTTAGTGTTAGTATATGATAAACTAAGATAACATAACATACTAAATACCATAACTTAAGTTAACAAAAAAATTAATAAATAAATAAAAGAATGTAGTGGCTGCCAAAAGGCAGGATCGGAAATGTGGCCCCATTTAAATCCTTTATTTTGATTAAACCACCTCCAACTTCATGTAATATCATAATAGATATTATGTGTTACTATTATATAATAATTGTTGTAAAAAAAATAACTATTGGCTGGAAACAGCCTTCGGTCGTAGGCATCAAAGCAGCATCAACATGTTTCTTTCTTTCTTTCTTTTTTAATTCATTTAACCTCCAACAACTCTATTAAATGCCAACCAACCCAACCCTAATCCATCCCCTATAAATACCAAGCCATTTTCACTTTTCTAAACACTCTCAACTCTCTCTAATCACTCCCAAATCACTCTAAATTCGCAACAACATCAGAAGTTAGGACAGATTCAGCAAGCTTCACTAAAGTGAGCATAACTCGCTCAATTCTTGTCCGATTTACTCCATTCTTTTTCCTATGTGCTTGGATTAACCTTAGCTTCGATTCCATAGGTTTTTCATAGAAAACAAGTCCCTGGAACGTCGCCAAAAGGGCTCCAGAGTTCACTGATTGTTTCTGTTTTGGTTCAAACTTCACTAAACATGATTCAACTTGAATCTAACTCATCTCAAACCTATGTCCTTATGCTTATAACCACTTCTATGGTTAGTTAGGCTTAAAAACAAGGTTGAGACATTCAAAATCAGAGGTATAACCTCACAAACTTTCTGTTTTGTTCAAGGATTTAACCCACAAGTGATGTTCAAGCTCAAAGTTTGATGAATGTGTGATTTAGGATTAACTTGGGTTATCCTACTTGAAAATCCACACATTGCTTGATGATTTCTCATAGATTAGTTGTTCATATTCTTGTATTACTTGTAAGTTCATGACCCTCCTTGAATGTTCATAACATCAAGTGTAGTGGTGAACACTTAGAGGTGCCTAAATGGAAGACTTGTTCTTCCTACCTGCTACATGAATTCTATGATACTTAAGAGGTTCCTAAATGGAGGATTCACCCTCCTACCTCATGCTTGATATATTTGACTAATGAACATATTATATAATCTATATATTATCTAAGTAATCAACCTTGATGATGAACTAATGTTCACTTGTCAAAGTGTTGGTTACATCATCTAAACATTAAGTGTTAAAAGATGATTACTTTCATATGGTTATGTTCATACATTTTTAAATCTCCGAATCTTTAGTCTACCGTTATTCCCCAATACTCATACACTTTGTTTCTTCGTGTAGAAGGACTTGGTGTTCCAAATCTCCCACAACAACTCACTCGCGGATTCACAAGTTGAAGACTTGCAAAACCGTGAGTATACTCGCAACCCCCTTTTATGTTTACCACTTTTGGGGTGTAACATGTTAAATTATAAAAACTCACTTAAACTTATTCTTTATGCAATGCACGAAAACAATCCTTATACATGAATGCTATGTTGTTATGTTTGATGCATATACTTGGGTGATTCTTATGTGATACAATAGTCATTAACTTATTACTAGCCTCCATTTGACATGTATAGCGCTATAGGAGTAATGCACCACCCGTGAACGAGAGCTCATGTTGAATTATATCATTTTTTGCGTAAACAGAGGGTTGACTAGAAATATTGCATGCCTTGTATGATGATCTTATATAAACTAGTTGTCATGTGGATTCGTTTTAAACTTTTAAACTTATACTTATACTTGTTCATAAACTTGTATACTCGCCTTTGCTTTTGCATTGAACTTTATTTTAAACATGTTACAGGTTGAGGATTGATGATGCTATGAAACGGATTAGCAATGATGCCTAGATACTCACTTAGACGTTTAGGTTTAAAGTGTTGTATCAATTTTGTTATGTTTATGTTATGAACAATGTTGTTATTTGAATTTCCTTGTAATACTTGACAATTTTGCTATGAAATGAAATCGGTTGAATTAAATATTGTCACAAATAGTGTTATGAAGTCTCTTGCAATCTCGAACTAGTCCCACTTCGATGATTCCGCCATTGGTTGGGGTGTGACACCCAACCTCACAGGCCTAATTACTAATGTTAAAGTTTTCTACATGAAAGAGCCTTGCTCTGATACCATAGTTGTAACACCCCAACCCGGATGGGTTGACGTGTCACTATAACAGTGGATGAGAACAGAAGTCATAATTCCATTAATTAAAGTTAGGCTTACATTTCAAAATATGGTTCATAGCCCTAAGGCCCAAAATATATATTTATTTTATAAAAGTGACAAACATCTTTGGTTAGCATCCTAGGGTTTATTCTTCACTCTTCACCCCGCCCAAAGTAACCTGTGAACCTGTAGTGAAATGAAATATACGGAATGAGCCAAATGCCCAGTACGGAATAATAGGCTCAAATAGCAAACAAATAAACGACTGAAATGATATCACTGACAAGAAGCATAACACAGCAAAACATAACATGTAACTGAACTGAATCATATCATACGAATGTACCCAAAATCTAAACAGAGGTGACAGCCACAAAGTCTGTCACATGAGACGGAGCGGGTTGGCCTACCCGACTTCAATCTCCAGAAACATACCTAGGATATATCCATACGCCACCTAGTCTCTATGTACCATATTTTTACCTAGGGACGCCGTGAACTGATAACTCCGTCACGGGAGGAGCCGGAGAGCTTAGGGTAACAGATCTCAGATAATCAGAAATAAGTATAACACTAACATTAACAGATATATAAGTATCGGAACATGCGATAATAAGCACAATATAATCATAAACTTATCGCATGTTGTCAAGTTGAATAATAATTTTAATCGGAGTAAGAAATGAACGGACGGTCAATTGAATCGGGGCTCAAAGACGTTGGAGTTTTCGAGATATATATATATATATATATATACACATACATATATTATAAAAAAAGGTTTATAGCAAATGAACCAGATAAGAAAATGTAACACCTCGTAAAATCATGTCCAATATAGTATCGACACGTGTCATGGACTTTAAACGTGTAACGGATTGATTATGAGGGACTAAAGTTGGCAAACGAAGAAAGTATATGTATATAAGGATTCAAAGTGTCAACATTTGATAATTATGCCTTTTAACAACCCTACACGATGTTTATACCCTTAAAACGAATGTATCATGAAGCATATGAAACCGTCTGTGGAAGAAAGTGAAAGTTTACAAGACGCGAGGGTTAAAAGTGTCAACATGTTTAAGTTATACCTCTGAGTGACCTTTTAGCGAACCCAAAGCTTTGTAACAATTAATTATGCTCACTAGAATAAGTGGTAAAAATTTCACAAGGTTTCAATATCGTATGAGAAAGATACGCAAACATTCGTAAGTAAAGGGTTAAAAGCGTCAACAAGGCAAAACTTATGTTTTCGGTTATCATTTAATGAAACCAGACCTAACGGTGTTTGGTTATATCTCATGGATCATAAAAATATAAATTATATGGGTTAAATGTGCTTAAAATGGAAATTATCTCGTTTTAAAAGGTCCAGGGGTGAAAACAGCAAGTTTGAAACTTGAATTACTGGTACACTGGGTGCTGGCGTCGCGCAACCACCTTCACCATATGCCGTCGCGCGATGCGACGGCCTGAGATGGACAGATTTCATGCACAGATGCGAGTTCAGCAGGTTGCACTGCCTTAGAAGCCTTGTATTCGATTCTAGGGGCTTGTTTGATGATTTTTCATGCCTAGGGACACCTGGAACTGATCAAGGAACACCTATAGACTTGTTTGGCATGATCTTGTAAGATTAAATCCCTTATATAAGAATATCTTGTTGCAACATTTTGGGCACTCACTTGAAAACATTCATAACTTAACTTCTGGTGTCTCCTGGAGCTCAAGATCATTTCCTAAGGGTCATTAGTCGTGCTTAGTACTTCAGTAAGCCTCCTTGACCTTTCTTAATTCGGTTTTATTAGTTTAATGGCCTAAAGTCAAACCCTTCGTAATTAAGGTTTGACTTAGTGATTAATCACTAATGGTCCAGTCAATTCTCGAATTGAAAGTAGCTTTGAGTTGGTAATTATGTGGGTAATAAACCCTTAAAAGGGCACCCTCTAATTCCAACTCTAACTAGATCAATTGTCAGGTCAAAGTTAATTATAAAAAGTCAACAGAAAGCAAATTTTTGCATTAACACATAATTAACAATGTAGAAGCTATGAAACCTGTTTTATCGCAAAAGTAGACTTTTGCTTTGACTTTCAGTTCTGACCCAATGTAGCATATTTTAGAATTGCCTTAGAGCTCTATTAGGACCAGGTTATAGGTTAGTGTAACCCTCTGAGGTTATACAACTTGGTTCATTAGTTATTCGATTCATGTGCATGTTTCCGTTATATGCCTAAATATTGACCATAATGCCCTTTTGACCTTAAAACAAGATTTTTGAAAATATGAGAGGACAAAAACCTTTATTACTGATTTATAAACTTGTCCTAAAAATTTGATATCAGTTTGAGGTCTAGATTAAGAGTTATGCTCAATAGCGTAATTAGAAAGCTTTTTATTAATTAAACGGCATAATTAGCATAAAGCCTATCTAAACTCAAATTTTGACACTAAACTTTTTACCCACTGATGTAAAATAATATTTGGGATTTTTGAAGATTTTTATTTATTTTTAAGCTGAGCATAACATAGGGTTCTTGCTTTAATTCGGTAATTGTTGGTTATGCCCTTTTCTTGAATAAAACGAGTTTTACATAATATTTTGATACCAATCTTTTTGCTACTGATTTTATATGACAAATAAAATATTTTGAACTTTATAAACTGATCAAAAACTCAGATTTCCTGTTTAAACCCGAAAATCGCTTAAAACCGACTTTTACGCGTTTTAAGCGCATAGTATGAGTTAAAACCATTTTTGGCATATGAAACTTAATACCTACTTATGTTTTAAGTAAATTTTTATAATTAAACAGTAAGCAAAAGTTTTGAACTCAGAATTCTAATTTTGACCTTTAAAGCTTATGTGAAATTACCAAAATGCCCCTACGGTGCATAGTTTGGTTATAAAAGATAAATTTCACATATATGCAATACCCTACTGTTATGACTTATAAAAATAAATTTTTTTACTGATTATATCAGACCTGAAACTCAGATTAGTATTTAAACTCTTTTATAACCTTTAAAATGACCAAAATACCCCTACGGGGCATAATTTGAATTTAAATCCATTTTGGGCATAATGGAAGGTATCTTACTGATATCACAACATATTTAAGGCATATTAACTTAGGAAACCTGTTCATGACTCATTTGGTTACCCGTTACGCATTTTTTCGCGTTCGGTACGGTTTATGTAACTAGTTTGCATAAATTAGCCGAAACGGGTCAAACCTTATTATTTTTATCTCAAAATCCAGAATGTGTTTAGTTTACCCATATTATACAAGTATACAAACTTGTCGGGTCTAAACCACATGCTAATCCGGTCTTCGCTTAATCATGTGTTTCGAACCGTGTATCTTCCTTTAAAACTAACCGGTCTAAGTTTAGACTTAATTAAGACCCGTTAGGAATCTAATAGGTTATTAAAACCTTCGTTCCAGATTAGGAGACCAGTAAAAGATACTTGCACTCGCTGATTGTGATATATACTTGCTCAGGTAAATACTTTTAACTTATTTTCCCTTATACGGGCTTGGGGTGCGGTATATAAAATACCGCTTGGTCGGGCATTGAATTTTTAATCATATGAAGGTTAATTTATTGAGATGACCCGTTTAAACTGTTATGTTTGCTTAAAGCCTTTGGGGATTAATGACCATGTCCCGGATATCCTTGGCATCATTCATTGAAATGACCACGACCTAAGCACGGGGTGTAGGCATACACCTGCCGGTGCATATATATAAAAAGGTATAACCGCTTGTTCGAGAATAACTCGACGCGGGATTATATCATGTGGTCTGTCTATTAATCTTTAACCCGGTATTCAGCCCGGGCTACTGAACGTATAACGAACATGTAATTCTTTTAAAAGTTTGTATATAAATAATTATCCCAAGTTATAAAAGATTATTTTGTGCCTTGTGCATTCAAATCAATTTTCTTAAACATTTTCAAAATGAGTCGGTTAATTGTATTTACCAGTGTAAACTGACGTATTTTCCAAAAAGGCTAAGTGCAGGTACTAAACGGAATAGGCTGGCTACTCCTAGCATCAATAAAGAGTCTTGCAAGCTTAGGTGTTATCAATCTGCTGAAAAATATTTCTTTTTAACTTTGATCCGCATGTGGATCCTTTACAACCGTTTTGTAATAAATGATATTACTTTCATTCGGTTTGTAATGATTTTATCTTTCGACTTCCGCTGTGTATATAAACTGTGATAAATTATCTATGATGATATCAACTACGTCACGATACTCCCCACCGGGCCCACCGGTAATACGTGGAAATATCAGGGTGTGACAGGTTGGTATCAGAGCCAACATTGAGTGAATTAAACACTAGCCTTTTGTGTTTAATCTCAATGACACAGTTGCACATTCCTCGACTTCCGAGTCTAGACTTGAATTAGGAATAATCTCATCCTTAATAAGTATATATTATTTTCGATAATTGTGCATTTCAGGAACAAGTCACCGAGTAAAGCTGCCATTGGTGGAAGTTCTTCAAACCCGAAGTTTAAGAGTGGTAAGCTCCGTACCACAGCTCGAATAATCGTACGCCCAGTATGGAGGAAGGATCTTTTTGGACCCATTCCCAAAATCAAACCAATTGAAACCATTAACCATGTTCTAACCTCCTTACCTGAGACTTTTGAAACTTCAATTGAGAAGTTGACGTCAGAGGAGCCCATTCTAGCAGTCCCTGAGGCTCCCACTCCGAAAATGATACCTATGGACCCAAATGATCCATATTTCTTACCTCCAAGTCTTGGAATCCCAAACTTGGATTATACCTGTCCTGACCCTATCCGTGATCTATATTATTTGCTAACCATAAAATCCTTGGATTCCACTTCTGTTAAGGTCCCTAGCGTGGAGGATTTCGACTACCCGCCAAAACCTTCAGTAACCATACCGCACACAGTGAACCAAGGAGGAGACTCTCAGGACTAAGATGAAGAAGAAACTTCTTTTGTTGTATTCCTTTTCTCTAATAGTCCCTATAAGGACATATTTATCTTTTAGTCCCTTCGTGGACAATGTTATTTCCTTCAAGTCCCGTTGAGGGCAATTATGTACTCCTTTTGAAATTTACTGGAGTGATTTATTTAAATTTCATTTTTATCATTATATACGAACATAATATATGAAATAAATCAAAATATCATTCCTTTTTGTAATCGATCTGCCAATATATATTAAAAAGAATCTTAAAGGGTATAACCTAGCTTGTATGTCATTAAGGACCTAGCTATAATGGTAAAACATGTTTAAAAGAGATTCAGATCCTTGTTAACATCTGGAAATATGTTAACACTCCTGGCAACAGTGATGCGATAAAATCACACTTGTCATCCTTAAAGTGGGAATTTCCAACCCCCTTATCTAGCCTAGTGATTTAGAAATCATGGCTTAAATCATCAAATAAAGATGATCATATTATAAACATCCATTAGTGATGAAGTGCATACGGGCTAAACTTGTTGTCCAACAAGACAACGACAGTGGTGGTCTTTGACCCCCTGTCTAAAGATGTCGGACTACGTCCAAGCATAATAGTCTGTATGATCAATGCGATCTTGACTAATATCATCAGATAAGATGATCATATAATAAACATCCCTAAAGTGATGAAATGCCTACGGGCCATAATTAATGTCCTTTGAGACTAAAGACAGTTGTAGTCTACGACTCCCTGTCAAGAAAAGGTAATGAACTATGATTCAAACCTTAATACCTCGATCATATAAGATCTTGGCTTATAATTTGAATGTGTCCATGTGACTTGGCCTTTTATGCCATTATTATAATTAATTACAACTAAGGATTATTATAATGAAAAATCCTGAATGGAATTACTTAACAAATTAACCAAAATGGTTCTTTAATGCCATGGTTAATAAATTAATAAGATGACAAATCTATTATAAACCTCTAAGAAATCATTGTCATCATTTTATGTAGCAATCAAGCTACATGGCAGAGTCTGAAGAAATCAACAGTCACCCAAGGGAAAATCATGATACCACCAGAATCAACGTAACTGGTGCGAAACTTCAAGCATTGATTGATAATGTTGTTACCAAGGCCATGGATAAGCAGTTTAATGAGTCAAGTGGTACTCGAAGCAAGGCCTCATCTGTACCCCATTCTAAACCTAAGACTCACTCTGAGGCTCATAGTAAGCCACCATCTAAACATAATGGATCAAGGAGGGATGTCGATCATCACTCCTCAAATCAGCATAGTGTTCCGTCGAAGAAGATTGAGCTTAAACAAGAACCACGTGGTAAGTCTTGTACATATAAGTATTTCGTCTCCTGCAAGCCTAGAGACTTCACAGGGGAGAAAGGAGCCATCGATTGTATGACTTGGCTCGATGAAATGGACACTATGGTTGATATCAGTGGTTGCGCTGATAGGGACGTTGTGAAGTTTGTATCTCAGTCATTTAAAGGAGAAGCGCTAGCTTGGTGGAGGTCTCTGATCCAAGCTACTGGAAAAGTCCATTTGTATGGCATGTCTTGGGAACAGTTCGTTACTCTCATTAAAGAAAATTACTGCCCTCAACATGAGGTTGAGAAGATCGAGACCGACTTCCTGACGTTAGTTATGAAGAATTTAGACTGTCAGGCGTACCTTACAAGTTTTAATACTATGTCTCGAGTGGTTCCTTACTTAGTGACACCAGAACCAAAACGGATTGCCCGTTTCATTGGGGGTTTAGCCCCAGAGATCAAAGCAAGCGTGAAGGCATCCCGACCTACTACCTTTAGGTCTGTAGCCGATCTGGCACTATCGCTTACCCTTGATGCGCAGAGATCGCTGAGAAATTCTGATGTAGTGAAGAGGAAACGTGAGGATGAAAACTCACACCGTTCAGACAAGAAGCACAAAGGGAACTCTGACCACAGGAAGAGTTCAGGGTTCAAGAAAGATGACCAACAGTCAGGCGAGAAGCCCAAATGTAAAATCTGTAAGAAGCGCCATTTGGGGAGGTGTAGATACGAGTCAAAATCCCAATCACAGCCGAGGGCTTGTGGGATTTGTAAGTCTTCTGAGCACAAGACGATAGAGTGCAAGAAGATAAAGGATGCAACGTGCTATAACTGTAATGAAAAGTGGCACATCAAGTCCAACTGCCCTAAGTATGCCAAAAAGCCTGAAGAAGCCAAAAAGACCAATGCTAGGGTCTTTCAAATGGATGCACGAGAAGCCATTCATGATGATAATGTGATAACAGGTACCTTCCTTATAAATGATGTTTATACAAGGGTGTTATTTGATTCGGGTGCGGATAAGTCATTTGTAGATGATAAGTTTTGTAAGTTGTTGAATTTACCTGTTAAAACCCTAAGCGTGAAATATGAAGTAGAGTCGGTCGATGGTACCTTAGAAACTGCCTCAAATGTGCTAGATGGATGTTTTATATCCATTAGGAACCACTCCTTTCCATTATCCTTGCTTCCTTTGAAATTAGCTGGTTTCGACATAGTAATAAGCATGGATTGGTTATCTCATAACCAAGCCCAGATTGTTTGTGACAAGAAACAAGTGGTGATCAAGACTCCGTATGGTGAGCCACTTACCATACAAGGAGATACTCAGTATGGGTTGCCTAAGAAAGTGTCTGTGCTTAAGGCATCAAGGTGTATGAAGAAAGGTTATGTCATTTATATGGCACAAGTGACTATTGATGAGCCAAAGCCCAAGATTGAAGACATCCCTATCATTTATGAATACCCTAATGTATTTCCTGAAGAAATACCTGGTTTACCCCCAGATAGGCAAGTGGAGTTTAGAATTGACATTATACCAGGAGCAGCACCTGTTGCAAGAGCACCTTACCGATTAGCCCCAACTGAGATGAAAGAGTTAAGAACCCAACTGGACGATTTATTGGCAAAGGGATTTATTAGACCTAGCTCATCTCCTTGGGGAGCACCTATTCTGTTTGTAAAGAAGAAAGATGGATCGATGCGTCTATGCATCGATTATCGAGAGCTGAACAAGGTTACAATTAAAAGCAGATATCCATTGCCCAGGATCGACGATCTGTTCGATCAGCTCCAAGGAGCAAGTTACTTCTCCAAGATTGACTTGAGGTCGGGTTACCATCAGCTGAAGGTTAGAGATGAAGATGTGCACAAGACTGCATTCAGAACTCGATATGGTCACTACGAGTTCTTAGTGATGCCTTTCGGGCTCACTAATGCACCAGCAGCATTCATGGACCTCATGAATCGCGTTTGCAAACCCTACTTGGACAAGTTTGTCATCGTCTTCATTGATGACATCCTCATTTATTCAAAGAATCAAGCTGATCATGAGAAGCATCTTCGTTGTATTCTTAAACTTCTTCAACAAGAAAAGCTTTACGCCAAGTTTTCAAAGTGTGAATTTTGGCTTCGTGAAGTCCAATTCCTTGGACATATGGTTAGCGAGCGTGGTATCCAGGTGGATCCCGATAAGATTGAAGCTATCATGAATTGGCAGAAGCCGAAGACGCCCACAGAGATTCGCAGCTTCTTAGGCCTGGCAGGATATTACAGGCGTTTTATTGAGAATTTCTCAAGGATTGCAGCACCCCTAACTTCTTTAACTCGCAAGAATATTAAGTTTGATTGGGGTCCTAAGCAACAAGAATCCTTCGATGTTCTTAAACAGAAGTTAAGCAATGCTCCTGTGTTGACATTGCCTGAAGGGATTGAAGAATTTGTGGTTTACTGCGACGCATCGCACACTGGCATGGGATGTGTGCTAATGCAGAAGGGTAAAGTCATTGCCTATGCTTCCCGACAATTAAAAGTGCACGAGAAGAATTATACCACCCACGATTTGGAGTTGGGTGCCGTTGTGTTTGCACTGAAACTATGGAGGCATTATTTATATGGTACCAAGTGTGTGATCTATTCTGATCACAGGAGCCTTCAACATCTGTTTAATCAGAAGGATCTGAACATGAGACAGCGTCGATGGATGGAGACTTTAAATGACTATGATTGTGAAATACGATACCATCCAGGCAAGGCGAATGTAGTCATCGATGCTTTGAGCAGGAAGGAAAGGGTTAAGCCCATTAGAATCAATGCCAAGAGCATTGAATTGAAAAACAGTTTGAATGAAAGGTTGTTAGCCGCTCAGAAGGAAGCTGTATTAGAAGCTAACTATCCTAATGAAAAGTTGGGAGTCACTGCAGAACAGTTATCACATGGCAAGGATGGAATCCTAAGATTGAATGGACGAATATGGGTTCCAATTTATGGAGGACTTAGGGATGTAATTCTTCAAGAAGCCCATAACTCCAAGTATTCTGTTCATCCTGGAAGTGATAAGATGTACCAGGATTTGAAGGCAAATTATTGGTGGATAGGTTTGAAAAAGTCTATAGCCACTTATGTGGCCAAATGTCTAACATGTGCTCAAGTTAAAGCAGAACACCAGAAGCCGTCAGGTTTGCTACAACAGCCTGAACTTCCCACCTGGAAGTGGGAAATGGTGACTATGGATTTTATCACCAAGTTACCAAAGACAAAGAGAGGAAATGATACTATTTGGGTTATAGTGGATAGACTGACTAAGTCAGCCCACTTCTTACCTATTAAGGAAACACACTGCTCAGATAAGTTAGCTCAGCTGTACGTGGATGAGATTGTATCTCTTCACGGGGTACCAGTGTCTATTATCTCTGATAGAGATACAAGATACACATCACACTTTTGGAAAAGTTTTCAGCAATCGTTAGGTACTCGATTGAACTTCAGCACTGCTTATCATCCTCAGACGGATGGGCAAAGTGAACGTACTATTCAGACACTCAAAGATATGCTACGAGCTTGTGTTGTTGATCTGGGTGGAAGTTGGGATGATCATCTTCCATTGATCGAATTTTCATATAACAATAGCTATCATTCCGGTATTCAAGCTGCACCTTTTGAAGCTTTGTATGGAAGAAAGTGCAGAACGCCCGTTTGTTGGGCAGAAGTTGGAGATGTCCAACTCACAGGACCTAATATAGTCCTGGAGACGACAGACAAGATTGTATAGATAAGAGATCGTCTCAAAGCTGCCAGAGATAGGCAGAAAAGCTACGCAGATAAAAGGCGTAAACCTCTAAAATTCGAGGTTGGTGACAAAGTGTTACTGAAAGTATCACCCTGGAAAGGGGTAATGCGATTTGGTAAAAAAGGCAAGTTAAGCCCACGATACATAGGACCATTCGAGATCATCGAATGTGTCAGAACTGTGGCTTATAAGTTAAACCTGCCTGAAGAGCTCAGTGGGATTCATAATGTGTTCCACATTTGCAATCTGAAGAAGTATCTAGCTGATGAATCACTAGTCATGCCACATACGGATGTGCATATTGATGAGAGCTTAAAGTTTGTCGAAAAACCTTTGTCGATTGAAGATCGACAGGTTAAGAAGCTTCGAAAGAAGCATGTACCGATTGTAAAGGTTAAATGGGATGTCCGCAGAGGTCCCGAATACACGTGGGAGGTTGAGTCCACAATGAAACAGAAGTACCCTCATTTATTTCAGTAAATCTCGAGGTTGAGATTTCTTTTAAGGGGGTGAGGATGTAACACCTCGTAAAATCATGTCCAATATAGTATCGACACGTGTCATGGACTTTAAACGTGTAACGGATTGATTATGAGGGACTAAAGTTGACAAACGAAGAAAGTATATGTATATAAGGATTTAAAGTGTCAACATTTGATAATTATGCCTTTTAACAACCCTACACGATGTTTATACCCTTAAAACGAATGTATCATGAAGCATATGAAACCGTCTGTGGAAGAAAGTGAAAGTTTACAAGACGCGAGGGTTAAAAGTGTCAACATGTTTAAGTTATACCTTTGAGTGACCTTTTAGCGAACCCGAAGCTTTGTAACAATTAATTATGCTCACTAGAATAAGTGATAAAAATTTCACAAGGTTTCGATATCGTATGAGAAAGATACGCGAACATTCGTAAGTAAGGGGTTAAAAGCGTCAACAAGGCAAAACTTATGTTTTCGGTTATCATTTAACGAAACCGGACCTAACGGTGTTTGGTTATATCTCATGGATCATAGAAATATAAATTATATGGGTTAAATGTGCTTAAAATGGAAATTATCTCGTTTTAAAAGGTCCAGGGGGTGAAAACAGCAAGTTTGAAACTTGAATTGCTGGTACACTAGGTACTGGCGTCGCGCCACCACCTTCACCATATGCCATCGTGCGACGCGATGGCCTGAGCTGGACAGATTTCATGCACAGATGCGAGTTCAACAGGTTGCACCGCCTTAGAAGCCTTGTATTCGATTCTAGGGGCTTGTTTGATGGTTTTTCATGCCTAGGGACACCTGGAACTGATCAAGGAACACCTATAGACTTGTTTGGCATGATCTTGTAAGATTAAATCCCCTGTATAAGAACATCTTGTTGCAACATTTTGGGTACTCACTTGAAAACATTCATAACTTAACTTCTGGAGTCTCCTGGAGCTCAAGATCATTTCCTAAGGGTCATTAGTCGTGCTTAGTACTTCAGTAAGCCTCCTTGACCTTTCTTAATTCGGTTTTATTAGTTTAATGGCCTAAAGTCAAACCCGTCGTAATTAAGGTTTGACTTAGTGATTAATCACTAATGGTCCAGTCAATTCTCGAATTGAAAGTAGCTTTGAGTTGGTAATTATGTGGGTAATAAACCCTTAAAAGGGCACCCTCTAATTCCCACTCTAACTAGATCAATTGTCGGGTCAAAGTTAATTATAAAAAGTCAACAGAAAGCAAATTTTCGCATAAACACATAATTAACAATGTAGAAGCTATGAAACCTATTTTATCACTTATATAACTTAATAATTAATGTAAGAACATGTCTAAGCATGTTCAACCCGACAATTTTAAGTTTAAGCTCGGTTCGGAACCGAAAGTCGCAAAAGTAGACTTTTGCTTTGACTTTCAGTTCTGACCCAATGTAGCATATTTTAAAATTGCCTTAGAGCTCTATTAGGACCAGGTTATAGGTTAGTGTAACCCTCTGAGGTTATACAACTTGGTTCATTAGTTATTCGATTCATGTGCATGTTTCCGTTATATGCCTAAATATTGACCATAATTCTCTTTTGACCTTAAAACAAGATTTTTGAAAATATGAGATGACAAAAACCTTTATTACTGATTTATAAATTTGTCCTAAAAATTTGACATCAGTTTGAGGTCTAGATTAAGAGTTATGCTCAATAGCGTAATTAGAAAGTTTTTTTATTAATTAAACGGCATAATTAGCATAAAGCCTATCTAAACTCAAATTTTGAAACCAAACTTTTTACCTACTGATGTAAAATAATATTTTGGGATTTTTGAAGATTTTTATTTATTTTTGAGCTGAGCATAACATAGGGTTCTTGCTTTAATTCGGTAATTGTTGGTTATGCCCTTTTCTTGAATAAAACGAGGTTTACATAATATTTTGATACCAATCTTTTTGCTACTGATTTTATATGACAAATAAAATATTTTTAACTTTATAAACTGATCAAAAACTCAGATTTCCTGTTTAAACCCGAAAATCGCTTAAAACCGACTTTTACGCGTTTTAAGCGCATAGTATGAGTTAAAACCATTTTTGGCATATGAAACTTAATACCTACTGATGTTTTAAGTAAATTTTTATAATTAAACACTAAGCAAAAGTTTTGAACTCAGAATTCTAATTTTGACCTTTAAAGCTTATGTGAAATTACCAAAATGCCCCTACGGTGCATAGTTTGGTTATAAAAGATAAATTTCACATATATGCAATACCCTACTGTTATGACTTATAAAAATAAATGTTTTTACTGATTATATCAGACCTGAAACTCAGATTAGTATTTAAACTCTTTTATAACCTTTAAAATGACCAAAATACCCCTACGGGGCATAATTTGAGTTTAAATCCATTTTGGGCATAATGGAAGGTATCTTACTGATATCACAACATATTTAAGGCATATTAACTTAGGAAACCTGTTCATGACTCATTTGGTTACCCGTTACGCATTTTTTCACGTTCGGTACGGTTTATGTAACTAGTTTGCATAAATTAGCCGAAACGGGTCAAACATTATCATTTTTATCTCAAAATCCAGAATGTGTTTAGTTTACCCATATTATACAAGTATACAAACTTTTCGGGTCTAAACCACATGCTAATCCGGTCTTCGCTTAATCACGCCTTTCGAACCGCAGTGGCGGATCTAGGATTCCGACCAAGGGGTAACGTGTTATAAATAAGCCGTAACGAAATCGAAAAAACGTCAATTTTTTCCAAAATTTACACTAATTTTTCCAAAATTTTTCCGACCAAGGGGTAGCGGGGGTTACCCCTACCAAAGAGGTAGGTCCGCCCCTGTCGAACCGTGTATCTTCCTTTAAAACTAACCGGTCTAAGTTTAGACTTAATTAAGACCCGTTAGGAATCTAATAGGTTATTAAAACCTTCGTTCCAGATTAGGAGACCAGTAAAAGATACTTGCACTCGCTGATTGTGATATATACTTGCTCAGGTAAATACTTTTAACTTATTTTCCCTTATACGGGCTTGGGGTACGGTATATAAAATACCGCTTGGTCGGGCATTGAATTTTTAATCATATGAAGGTTAATTTATTGAGATGCCCTGTTTAAACTGTTATGTTTGCTTAAAGCCTTTGGGGGGTTAATGACCATGTCCCGGATATCCTTGGCATCATTCATTGAAATGGCCACGACCTAAGCACGGGGTGTAGGCATACACCTGCCGGTGCATATATATAAAAAGGTATAACCGTTTGTTCGAGAATAACTCGACGCGGGATTATATCATGTGGTGTGTCTATTAATCTTTAACCCGGTATTCAGCCCGGGCTACTGAACGTATAACGAACATGTAATTCTTTTACAAGTTTATATATAAATAATTATCCCAAGTTATAAAAGATTATTTTGTGCCTTGTGCATTCAAATCAATTTTCTTAAACATTTTCAAAATGAGTCGGTTAATTGTATTTACCAGTGTAAACTGACGTATTTTCCAAAAAGGCTAAGTGCAGGTACTAAACGAAATAGGCTGCCTACTCCTAGCATCAATAAAGAGTCTTGCAAGCTTAGATGTTATCAATCTGCTGAACAATATTTCTCTTTAACTTTGATCCGCATGTGGATCCTTTACAACCGTTTTGTAATAAATGATATTACTTTCATTCGGTTTGTAATGATTTTATCTTTCGACTTCCGCTGTGTATATAAATTGTGATAAATTTTCTATGATGATATCAACTACGTCACGATACTCCCCAGCGGGCCCACCGGTAATACGTGGAAATATAGGGGTGTGACACAAAGGGTGAGGGTTAAGGATCCGTACCTTGTTTCTTGATTGTTGTCTTAAAAATATATAACTTGTCAAAGCGTGTTCGTATAAACCTACATCGTGTCCATATATTTTATAAGGTTGTGCCCGTAAATAAAAGTATATATGTAATTTGTTTGTTTAATTCATGTCTAGTTTAAAACCTCAAGTTTGTCTTAAGTAATCATGAATTAGTTTTGCTTAGATTAAAGAATAATGTTTAAATAAAATAGAAGTTAATTAAAAATCAATGTTAGTTGCAAGATTTGAACTTGTGACTTAAAGGTTGTAAGAAAAAGGTTTTAACCAGTAAGCCACTTTATCATTAGTATTAATCTTATAAAATCTAGTTTCTAAGTCCCAAGACTTATCCAGCTAGACTACACCACTTCCTGTATAAAAGAATGTCTCTTACAAGATTCGAACTCAAGACCTCTAGGTTATAAATTAGAGCCTTAACCAGTGGACCAGTTAGTTATTTATGCTTAATTTACGATTTCTGATGTTTTATATAAAATTCTTATGTTTTATCAGAAATTCTGATGTTTCATCAGAAAATCTGATATTGCATCATATGGTGCATTTATATCAGAATCT
This sequence comes from Helianthus tuberosus, assembly GCA_030545235.1. Classification (NCBI taxonomy): domain Eukaryota; kingdom Viridiplantae; phylum Streptophyta; class Magnoliopsida; order Asterales; family Asteraceae; genus Helianthus; species Helianthus tuberosus. The sequence goes on from CM060363.1 coordinate 77,650,419, forward strand.
GGTAAAAATATATGTCTCCAGCAGGATTCGAACTTGAGACCTCTGGGTTGTAAACCAGCTGCTAAACCAACTGGGCTACAGGAGCCCTTGTGAACAAACAACTTCATTATTTATTTATTTACTTAGTTCACTGGTTTATCTTCTTCTTCATCATCTTTTATAGAAAACTAACATTTACATAATAAATTCTAGATTCCATTTTCATTATAGTTTAACCTTAAAGTATCAAAAATAAAAATTTAGCTTATGGTTACCTTGGTCAAAAATGTCACACCCCAACCGATGACGGAAACATCGGGATGAGACGAAATAGATTGCAAGAGACATCATAACACTATGTGACAATATAATTAAAATTCAATTTTCATAACATTGCTAAAATTGTCATACAAGAATTCAAAGAAAGATAACATTGTTTAACAAAACATAATCATCAAATGATAAACTAAATTTAGGTGTGTATCTAAGTCCACCTAATCTTTGTTCTTCATCGCATCATCATCAAACTATCAACCTGCAACGTGTATTAAAATATATCAACAGAAAGTTGGCGAGCATACAAGTTTATTTACATAGCATAATATAGACTAAAAAGTTGCTCATATCCACATGAATCATAATATGCGAGTTACTAGTATGCCTAGATTGTGTAACAATATGTTCAAACCCAAGTATCCAACGCGTTTAATTTTACCTATCCCATAGTATCGCGGGAGGTTAACATGTTTAACTTAACAATACCCCAAGTATCGTGGGCGGTGCGTTAATCCTATAGCGCTATAATTGTTAAGGTAGGCTAGCAAAGTTAATGAGCATATATCAACACAAATAGTTTACATGGCATACGAGATTAACAAGCATCACACATAGTTTCATGTTTCAACAATGAATAGAGTTCGTTTAAAAATAGTTTCAAAGTGAAGTGTAGTTTGTATAATATACATGTTGCACCCAAAGTGATTAAAAGGAAAAAGGGATCGAGTATGCTTACGGTTTTTGCAAGCTTTCCTACTTAAATCCCGCGAGTGGTGTTGGTTGTTTAGTTTGGAGCACCTTGTCCTTCTACACAAAGGAACATAGATGTATGAGTTTGGGGAATAACGGAAGATTATAGGTTTCGGAATTTAAATAATCATAAACATAGTAATATGAAAAATAATCATCCATCACATATGATGTTTAGATGATAACTTACTAATTTGACAATGTCCACTTGTTCATCATCAAATGTTCGGTTTGTTCGAATATTACATAAGTATTATATAGAGTATAGTACATCATATATGTCAAGCATGAGGTAGAATATCAAAGTCTTCATTTAGGCACCTCTAAGTATCATAGAATTCATACATGAGGTAGGAAGAACAAGCTTCCATTTAGGTACCTCTATTGTTCACCACTTCACTTGTTGTTATGAACAACAATGAGGGTCATGAACTTACAAGAATAATGAAATACAACAACTAATCTATGAGAAAACATCAAGAAGTGAGTGGATTTTTATGAAAGATAGCTCAAGCTAGTCTAACAATCACACCTTCATCAAGCTTCAAGCTTGAACACTTCTTGTGGGTAAAACCCTAACTAAAACAGAAAGTTTGTGAGGTTTTATCATCTGATTTAACATGTCTCAACCTTGTTTTTAAGCCTAACTAACCATAGATGAGGTTATAAGCATTAGGACATAGGTTTGAGATGAGTTAGACTCAAGTTTGAACAAGTTTAGTAAAGTTTGAATCAAAACAAAAACGAACAGTGAACTTTGGAGCCTTTTTGCCGGAGTTCCAGGGACTTATTTACTGTGAAAAACCCATGGAATCGAAGCTAAGGTCAATCCAAGCACATAGGAAAAAGAATGAGGCAAAACGGATAAGAAACGAAGAAGTTATGCTCACTTTAGTGAAGAGGTAGCAATCTGCTCGAATCTGGAAACTCAGCTGCGTTTTTTATGTTTTGAGAGTGATTTGGATGAGTTTGCAAAGTGATTTAAGCTTGGAAATGGCTTGCTATTTATAGGGAAGGGTTATGGTAGGTTGTGGTTGAGTATTTAATGTTAAAATTGGTTTAAAACTAAAAAAAAACACAATAATTCGCGCTAAAATGGAGCTGAAGAGGGGTCTGGTCGCGCTGCCAGGCCCATTTTAATGAGTGTATAAAAGATTTAAGGGCCGGATTATGTTTAATGAGGGGTTCCAGCGCAGATGGTTGAGCGCGTGTTTTGGTTTGCCTGGAGACCCGGGTTCGATCCCTGGGGTCTCAGTTTTGTTTCTTTTTTTTCCTTTTTTTTTTTTTTTTTTTGTTTTGTTATTACAACACCAACTTTCAACAAATGCAATAACAGTCCCTGCACTTTACACTTTCAGGAATTGCATAATCAGTCCCTGGACTTTATTTAACTATGTTTATATAGTTTTAAAAGGATTAACTTTGAAGTTTAAACTAACTAAGTTAGTTTATATTTACTAACTTTATAATCTAAAGAACTAACTAGGTTATTAATAAAAATACACTTTTAAATAACAAAATTAATTAATTTAATTAATTTAAATGATGCCCATAAATATAACGAATAATAAAAAAATCTTTAAACGATTATTCGTTTCACAAAGCTTTCGAGTTTCAATATTTAGGATCCGAATCTCATCATTTTAATAGTTTCAACTAGTTTAACGAGCATCAAGTGTCGATAAATATAGAATCAAGAATCCTTGAATAATATTTCGTTCAAACGAGAAACCGATTAACAGTTGCACATAACATGAATACACAAAATAGTTTCGTTTTCATTATGATCAATAGTCTTGAATTACAAGCGAAACGAAAGTAGATTACAAGGAGAGTACAAGCGTCTAAATATGGAAAGTACAACACGCCTTGCTAAAATAAGGAAGTTCGAAAATGCGGAGCGTTACAAAAAAACACGTTTCGGTTACAAAAGACGTCGTCGGAAAGTACGTAAGTATCGTCGGAATTAGTATTTCTTCACCGGAAATGTTTTTGGGTAGTATGTTTTCCGTGGTTAAAGCTTTGATTTGTTTAGTAGAGATAGTTAAGTGGTTTAGTAGGCATAGTGGTGGATGAAAAGTGCTTTCGGTATGGTGTTCGGTTTCGGTTACGGTTACCGGAACCGGGTTTTCTTCACTAAAACAAAATAAGGAAGGGATAGTTTAGAAATGAAACTAATCATGGAAGATGGGATGGAGATAAATGGATGATCGATCTTCAATTTATAGAGGTGAAGAAGTTCTACGTATATGCAAGTTGTAAAAATGAATAATTCATGTTTGATAATTATTTTATACAAAAATAATTCTCATCCATTCAATTCAATCTAGTTGTCTGATAATAGCTTTATCCCTGAATTTCCCTTCTGCATATTTTTCCCACTTGCAAATTATTGTTGTTATTTTCTAGTTTTATTTAAAAAAAAGTTAGTATTATTATTATTATTATTATTATTATTATTATTATTATTATTATTATTATTATTATTATTATTATTATTATTTTCGGTTATTACAGTGAAGGTTGGAAATGAAGGAAGTGGGTTGGTATTTATAGACTAAAAACAAGTTTGGGACGACTGGGTTTCGGGCAAGTGGGGAATTTGGGACGAGAGGGTCCTCTCGTGCGAGAGGGACCTGTCCCTTTTGTTCGAAATTCATGTCTGCGTATTTTGTCGGTTTTAAGTTTTTTAAACGTATAAGTGAAATGTATAAGTATCATGTATAAAATAATGAATGAATTTGAATGTATAATAAGTATGAGGTTGTGTAGAAGTGTATTTAAACGATCTATTGAACGAGTAACAAGTATGTATAAAATATGAATTTCGTTGTGATCAAGGTTTCAAATTGCGAAATTGGGAGTGGATTATGAATATGATATGAAGGCAAGTTTTCAAAGATGGAAATACAAGTAATTTTTCTAATTGAGGAAAGTTCCAAAAAGCGAGGCGCTACAGATAATCTCTTAAAAATCCCAAATTACGGAAATCATCAAAGGATAGATAAAGGAGGAGTCAGAAGCAAATGATTCTATCTTGTTTATTGGTTTTAGAGAAAAATGCTCGAATAGTCCCTGTGGTTTGCCTCGTTTTCACCTATAGTCTCTACATTCCTAAAATTACACCTATAGTCCCCAACTTTTGCATATTTGTTCTAGGATGGTCCCTGAAGCGGATGGAGGTTAGTTTTCTCAGTTAAGTGGGTGTGAAATGACTTAAATACCCATACTTGTTAAATTAATAATTAAAAAGTTAAAAGAAATATAATTAATACTTATAAATCATGTAGGACCCACCACCCACCCTCTTCTTCTTCCCCAATCTTTACCACCTCCACCTTTCACCACCACCTTACCCCACCCCACCGGAAAAACGCCACCACCTCACCCTCCCACCATCATCTTCAATCTCATCCACCACTGCCACCATCAACCTCTGACAATCTACCATTTTGTAATTTCTCATCCACTACTACCACCATCGGCCTTCACCGAAAAACGAGGGATTGCACAGATCATGTTCAACTAAACCAAGATATTCAAAATAAAAATCTGTACCATATATCCCATACTCTTAATGTCTTCTCTGCCTGCTCCAATATAGCTAGCTGCAACATAAAATATCTTAATTTGGAAAATAAATACATTAGTGTAGCAGCAAATCATAGAAAATGATGAGGAAACAAGAGCTCTTAAATCCAAAAACCCAAATCATCCTCATATCTTCTCCAAAATTCTCTCAATCATGGAAGATTGTACCCATAAACACCACCGAACCCACAAGAATAATATAAGGGTGTAAAGAGTGGTTAGACACTTAAAAATCAACCAATGAGAGTGTGTCATGTCAAAGTGGTAAACTATGCTCAAAAGTGTTGGCAATGGTTAGACACTTGGTGAAGTGGTAAACTATTTTTTTTAAAGGAAAAAGGTGTGATTGGTTGAGATTGGAATGGACCCCACCCCACACTACCCTCTCTCTCTCTCTCTCTCACTACCCTCTCTCTCTCATGATTCCCGAGCGGCATCCCTTCACCACGTGATTAACGAAACCGATCGGCAAAGGGGTCGGCGGCGGTGTTGCCGCGCGGCAAAACCCTTTGCCACTTCCCTTTGCCGCACCACTCCGGACACCCAAAGGTCAAAAATAATATTGTTAATAATGATGATGATAAAGAATAACTTTTAACAAAATTTAAAACAAAAGTAATAAAAGAAAATAAATGTTTAGCATAAAAAGAGTCTCAGATTTAAATCTTAGAAAAAAAGAGAAAGCTATGTTATGTAATTGGAAAAACAAATTGTAAATAGCACCAGTAGGATTCAAATCTTTAAGGGTTTGACCATTATACCACATGTTTAACTTTGTTTACAAACGTTATATTTTTATTATTAAGTTAAATGTCATTTTAGTCCCTTTAGTTTGGGTCATTTTTGCAGTTTAGTCCAAATGTTTTATTTTTCGCCTATGGGTCCAAAAATGTTTCACTATTGCCATTTTAGTCCACTGGGTTAACTTCATCCATTTTTTCTGTTAACGAGAAGGGCAATTCGGTCATTTTATATGTAACTTTGTTAACTAGAAGGACAATTCAGCCATATAAAATGACCGAATTGCCCTTCTCGTTAACAAAAATAATTAGGGCGATTCATGAGCCGAGCCAAGCCGAGCCAGGGTAAGCTCGGGCTCGGCTCGATTATAAACCGAGCTGGCTCGGATTTGAAGCCGAGCTGAAAATCTAAGCCCGGGCTCGGCTTGGTTTTAAACCGAGCTGGCTCGGCTCAGCTTGGTTTGGCTCGATTTTAAAAAGAAAAATATAATATATAGCTCTCAAATTCAGTAGCCTAAAATATTATTCAATACTTTAAAAAACATATTTAAAATAAGTTTATCCTAATACATTACAAGCCAAAATCATGTTCAACAACGAAAAATAAGTTTTAAATTTCAATGAAATACAATATTAGTTTATTAGCAAGGTAATAAAGATTCAAATATGCCATGGATATCAAATTACAAGCCTAAATACATATAAATAATAACAAGTTTTTTGTAATATATTATAATGTATATAAAAATAAATATATTATAAAGAAAATAATCCGAACTAAGTCGAGCTGAGCTACCAAGCGAGCCAAACCGAGCCAATTCGGCTCGTTACGAGACGAGCCGAGCTGGCTCGGCTCACTTTCAAACCGAGCCATATCGAGCGAGCTTTTTCCGAGCGAGCTGCGAGCTTTTTGGACAGCCCTAGAAATAATGGATGAAGTTAACAGAGTGGACTAAAATGGCAACAGTGAAACTTTTTTGGACCCACAAACGAAAAATGAAACATTTGGACTAAACTGGCAAAACGAACCAACCTACAAGGACTAAAATGACATTTTACTCTTTATTATTTATACGCGCTTCTCTTCCTACATAATAAAAATCTTAAATGGGCCCTAAGAAAGGGCCTAGGTTTGTATGTTACCAGGGCCGGCCTGCTAAGAATTCAAGCTAGTTTTCATTTCTGTAGGTTATTCACAAGTTTACCTCAAGATACAATCACGAAGACATACATTTTATTTTCTTATTATAAAAGATATGTTATTAGTTTATTTTAATATAATAAACTAAATTATATGTTTATAAATTGGTAAAGAATAGACAATATAGACACATTTTTGTTATTAATGGAAGTTGGGGAGACTAAACTCTCAAGGTTTTGTTATTAAATGAAGAGATTTAACATTTTAATGAGGGCGTCAATCCCATTATTCTAATTATGGGTATAATATATAGCCATTTTGGCAAAAAATTCTATTTTTGCTTCATGGGGGCTCAAAACTGAACTAGACCCTTTGTGCACACCTCTAGATGTCACGAACGAACCGTGCATCGACTGTTCAAGGTGCATATAAAATCACTGGCAAGAGCTGAATAGTAGAACCATGGTTGGCTGGACGATTGAACTATGGATCATCCACAATGTGCGTAGAAAAAAAATTATCAAGTCAAAACTTCAAAACTCATAGTCAACAACGTTCCTATGAAGTCACTAAGATATAAGACATCAACTTAAGGGTAATTGTTGGTATACAAGTTGAGATTTTAAGATCACTTAAAAATGACAATATTTTTGTAAAGCTCATAAAAAATCAATCATAAACCAAAGTTTTATAAAATAATCTAGGGTTTACAAAAGATTGAGATAATGAAAATCAACACAAAACTTCAAAGTTCAAATTCACTGCTAAAACAAGAATTATAAAATAGCTTTTTTAAAACAATCAATAGTTCTAAATACATGGATGTTAGTATAAAAATGCCATCTACTCCAAATAACTTTACTTATAATTAATGTACGTAATTAACTGTAAATATCATTTTTTTTCTTTATCCTCTTAAACGTAAGATAATTAGATAAGTAATTTACAAATCTAATATAGACATTACATGGATCTGTGGCGCAATGGTAGCGCGTCTGACTCCAGATCAGAAGGTTGCGTGTTCGATTCACGTCAGGTTCATTTTTTTCCATTTTTAAAATTCGGCTAGACAGACTTGACTTAAACTTTTACATTTTAAAGCCACTAACCTGCATATAGTAAAGCCTTATAGCCTAACATAATTCTCTTGTTGCTATTGAAATTTGTTGGGTGAGTTATCTTTTTAATGGTATCTTAATTACTTATCAGTTGCATGAAATTAAAAACAATGTGAATAGATAAACCCAAACATTAATTTCTTATAACATTTCAAATAAATAAAGCAAATCAAAGAGTAGAACAGTCAGATCAGCTGCTTCAAAGTTCACAATAAACTTTAACTTCATGTTTCTACAACAAATCATTTGACACATCAAGAGACTATGAACTACAAGCTGGTTCCCTTAGCTACAATAAATACCCACAGGCCTACAGTTTGTAATATCTAGCCACTTCACTAGTTGGTCAACGGTCAACTCTCATCACGAAAGCACACCCATCATCAACCATAGCTACCAGACTGCTCCCCTGAAAATCCACTGCCATACGAAGCAGATCCAGTCTGTACGCTACCATACGATGCAGCTCCCGTTTGTACACTTCCAGCAGCAACTCTCGCTTTTCTTAGTTGTCTTATCTTGAAAGCATCCTTAGGCAGCGGTTGGCTTTGAACAGTGCTAGTGTCATCATCATCTTGCCCTAAAAAAGTCAATGTCAACATAAGCCAGACCGACACATAAACGGGTCGTTTTTGACACCTTTATTAACAGAAACAACACATAGAACAGAAAGATTTATGAGTCATGACATACTGTCTGCCTCTCGTTTTTTCCCATGTCTATCTCTAGGTTTGAACAAATGCGATTTGCTCGATCCAGAAACGTCACTTGAAGCCGGGCCCACTTGTGCTAGTTTCCCAGGTTCCGCAACTGGTAAAGTGCTTTGTAAACATATTGATAGGACATAATCAACATCAGGCAACGGACCTAAACCATGTAGCAGATATGGTCAACAAAAGTCAACTTTCAAGTCAAAAGTCAATTTGAATAATCAACGGTACCGTCCGCAGGAGGCAAACTTGCTATGAACGCTGCCAATGCAGGTGGCAAAACTTTTGGAATGGCATTTGGTACAGCTGGCACTCCACTAGTGGTTAATACCGATGGTGTGCTAGAACTAGGCAACGGGCCAGCAGTTGATGGAAGACCAGGTGTGGTTAAACCTGTGGGAAGATGATAAATATATATGTAATAACAACAAAATAAATAAAAACAGTAAAATGTCATTTTCGTCCCTCCTAAGGTTTGGTCTGTTTGGCGACTTTCGTCCAAATGTGTGTTTTTCTGCATCTGGATCCAAAAGGTTTGAAATCTTGCCATTTTCATCCAACTTGTTAACTCCAACCATTTTTCTCCGTTAAGTCAGGGGTATTTCACTATTTCCGTCATTTTGTTAACTTAAAGGGCAATTCGGTATAGTGGATTCGGTCAAGGGTATTTTAAATGCTTGTACATAAAGTGAAAAAGACTGAATTGCTCTTTAAGTTAACAAAAAAGACGAAAATACCCTGTCTTAACAGAGAAAATAGGATGGAGTTAACGAACCGATGAAAATGGCAAGATTTCAAACCTATTGGATTCAAATGCAGAAAAACAAACCTTTGGACGAAAGTCACAAAAATGGCTAGAGCTCAGGGACGAAAATGGCTAGAGCTCTAAATAAAAGTTTATGTTGTAGCATACCAGGCTTTTGTCTCGGGTCATAGACCACCATCCTCGAGATATCTGGATAAATAAGTTTAGACGATATGTTTGAATTTAAAAGATGCCCTGATGTTTTATCTGTGCATTAAGAAGAGCAGGTATTATCATTACCAGTAACTAATAATTAAATAACCTTTTAAAAAAAGTACAATATTAACTAGAAAACCTGCTTCGTTTGCTGGAGTTGGTTTCTCAACTTTCTTTTTCATGTTACTCGAAAGCCACTGAAATAAAACAAATTTGAGTCAAAACTTTCACACGCGGGCAGACACATAAGTCTATTGATATTAAAAAGGTGAAGATAATAATGTACATCTTGACGAGATAAATGTTCAAGTTCGTTTGAAGAGCATGGCCATAAATCCATAAAACTATATCTTGACACCACATCTTGCAATGAATTCTCTAAAGCTGATGCTCCTTCGTTTATTTTTGCAAGGTCATCTTTCCTTCTTTGTTCCACCTGTAAGAAAAAAAAAATAACATAGAAAATATTAACTAGATACTAAAATTATAAAACAGAGAACTGAAGTACAACAAAGTAGGACTGTTTATTAACCGTTAAAACTGCCCAAACCGACTGGTTCGGCCGGTTTGAGATTAATAGGGTCGGTTCACCGTTTGAAAAACCAGGTTTTAACGGATTCGTTCACGTTTTGGAACATAGAACCAGCTATGTACACCGGTTTAAACCGGTAAACGCCATTTATCGTTATCATATGTTTTTTATTCATTTTTTAATATGCGGATGTATAATATTCATGAGCCATCGTTGCCTTTTTTTTTTTAAAGTGTAAAGTACACGGATGGTCCCTGTGGTTTACCAAAATTTTGGATTTGGTCCATAGCTTTTCAAAAGTACACGAATGGTCCCTGTGGTTTGCACTTTGTAACGCATTTAGTCACTAGCCAACAAATCTAAAGGATTTAGCAGGTTCAAGTTAAGGACTAAATGTGTTACAAAGTACAATACAAACCACAAGGACAATCCATGTACTTTTAGAAAAAGTTAGGGATTAAATGTGTTACAAAATGCAAACCACAGGGACCATCCATGTACTTTTGGAAAGCTAGGTAACGAATCCAAAAATTTTGGTAAACCACAGGCACCATCCATGTACTTTACTTTTAAAAATATTAACACATACTAATGATCTTGAAATTAAAAAAAAAAAAAAAAAAAAAAAACCGGTTCAAACAGCCAAATCGCCAAACCAAACTGTTTTGGCCGGTCAGGTTGACCCAACCAACCCTGCCGGTTTTGCTTGCATTTTTTTTAATATCATAGTAAGCAGTTTGGGCCAGAATTCAATCAAAACCGGACTGGACTCTGAACACTCCTATACAAAGTATGCTGAACCACCTTTAACATGCTAGCAAGATCTCCATATGTCTGCTCAAACTGAGAGAACCTCTTCCAAACCTACAGCACAATCAATTAATACACATTCATTGTACTAGATGCAATCAAAGTGAAGGAGAATGCACCTCAATAGAGTCCTTAGGATGAAGCGAGCTTAAAGCGCGTTCAAATAAAGCCCTGATATTCCTATCATCATTCAAGCGAGACAAAAAATCCGCATACCTGCAACAAAGTATAAGATTTTCACGCATGTTCTACAAAAAGACCTAAAGATACGATCTTTAAAATGATAACAAGGATAGGGAAACACGTACTTACTCAAGAATGTATCCGGGCTCATCCTTAAATATTTTCAACCCTGCTTCAAACACACCGTGTGCAAGCTGTTCACAAAAGGAAAGAGTAAGATAATATTAGGAATATTTAATATATTAATCATTATGATTTTAATACAACACATAGTGGCATTTACCTTCACGTCCTTATCCATACAAAATGCCATTGTTGCATAAGCAACGTAAACATGGTAAGTGCAATTTGGAGAATTGCGTGCATCCAAGAAATACTTTTTAGCTGCTTCGAAACCTTCCGTTCTTCTTAAGAATCTAATAAACTGCATGATAAGTTATAATTGTTCATAAAACATAAAAATTCTGAAGAAAAAAAGTTTCTTTTAAATATATATTAGAGTGTATGTATATATATTTAAATATATAAACATAGATGGAGCTTCAATGGGGAACACTAAAAAAAGTGGGGAACCGACTTAAACGAACTCTGATTGGACTCATTCCAACGGCATTGGCACCGGCTTGTCAAACCCTATCATATATATATATTTAGGGTTAGGGTTTAGCTTTTAGAATTTTGGGTTTGGCTTAAGGGTTTTATATTAGGGTTTAGTTTTAGGGTTTAAGCTTTAGGTTTTAGCTTCTATGGTTTATAGTTTAGATTTTACGGATTAGCTTAGGTTTTAGGCTTATGGTTTAGGTTTAGGGTTTGGCTTTAGGGTTTAGAGTTTCTATTTAGGGTTCAACGAGCCGATTCCAATGCCGTTGGAATGAGTCCAATAGGAGTTCGTTTGAGTCAGTTCCCCACTTTTTTAGTGTTCCTCATTGAACCCATTCACCGAACCCTAGAAACATAATTAAAAAAAACAAATATACCTGTATATGTGATAATGCAGTTGCATTAGCACCATCACCCAAAAGGCTTTCATATACCTTTTTTGCAGCCTGAGAGACAGAAAAGTTAGAACATTGGATGCTCAAACTGCATGCCATATTGCCATTATTAGTATCATACCTGAATTGCCCCCCGGGATTCTTCAAGTTCAGCATAAGCATACCTTAGCAATGCACAATCTGAACATGAAGTTAGTCAACACAATTAACTATGAAAAGCTTATCAAACAATAATGATTCTTCTAAATAAAAATGTTTATCAGAAATACCAGGAAGAGCCTTCAAAGATCGTTGATACACTTTGATTGCAGAATCTATTGAACCACATTTTGCATGCCATGTAGCATAGTCGAACCATATATCCGGGTAATGGTATAAATACATGAGGCACTGGAATGAGAAAATAAAAATGTTTATTCTTTAAGAAAAATAAATATTGATGAGAACTGGCAGAAGTTTAATAATTGTGCTCCAAGATGCGACTAAAACCCTTGATAATTGAACAAAAATGTGTCTTCTGTTGCAGTAATACACTATTAAGATTAGATGATTAACTTCATTAATATACCTGCTCATATGTAAATGAGATACGCTTGTTAGCAGACACCGTATCTATCCTTTGAGGATTTTCCCTGAGAATTTAAATATTTGTATTAAAAAGATAAACTACAAAGCCTTGAAGTTACACATATTTCATGTCAAAATTAGCATTCAATGAAGAAAGAGTAAAATGCCATTTTCGACCCTGAGGTTTGGTCACTTTTGCGACTTTCGTCCAAAGGTTTGTTTTTTCGCATCTGGATCCAAAAGGTTTGAAATCTTGCCATTTTTAATCTGACTTGTTAACTCCATCCATTTTTTTATGTTAAGTTAGGGGCATTTTCGTCATTTTAGCTATTTATTTTGTTTATTACATCAAAATGGCAAGATTAAATGACAAAAATACCCCTTGTCGTTAAAAATGGATAGAGTTAACGAGTCAAGTGAAATTGGCAAGATTTCAAACCTTTTGGATCCAGATGCGAAAAAACAACCCTTTGAACAAAAGTCGCAAAAGTGGCCAAACCTCAGGGACGAAAATGTCAAAGCAATTATATAACCAAGCAAGATAAAAGAAAAACAAATGCATGCTTCTTTTCTTACTTTTCAAAGGCTAAAAATCTCTTCCATGCTGTCCATTGCGATTCTTCCTGTCAGAGCAAGAAAACTAGTGAGCAACTATATATATACAAAATTAAAAAATATTTATAAACAATAAAGAGAATAGACGATAAATTACCTTAACAGAACCAGATGGTGGGACAGCAAGCATGTTCCAATCAATTTCATCAAAGTATTTCTTTCGCTCTCTATAAACGGCCCTTGCACTGTTATATTTTGGCTGATATTCGGATACCAGTCCTTTAGCCTGTATAATATCATTAATCAAGATACATATTTATCATAAAAATCATCATCCATAAGTGACAAGATGAGCGGGTTGGTAACGTGTTACGTGTCTAAACAAATTTGGGTTGAAACATGTCGTTTTAAAGGGTAAAGTACACGAGTGGTCCGTGTGGTTTACCAAAATTTTCCAAAAGTACACCGATGGTCCCTGAGGTTTGCATTTTGTAACGCATTTAGTCCCCAACTTTTTCCTAAAGTACATGGATGGTCATTGTGGTTTGTAACACATTTAGTCCTTAACTTGGACCAACTTTAACATTTAGATTTGTTGGCTAGGGACTAAATGCGTTACAAAGTGCAAACCACAAGAACCATCCGTGTAATTTTGGAAAACCAGGGACCAAATCCAAAATTTTGGAAAACCACAGGGACCATCCTTTACTCCGTGTTAAATAAGTTGAAACAGGACGGTCCAGGCTGAATTAACCCCACAAACACCTTTTGTACATTTTCTTAAAAACTAACCAATACGTTAATTATGATTACAAAAACAATATTATTTTTGAATACCCATGGAAACTACGCATAAACAGGCGGACATGTAAGTTAGTGAAAATAAGCATAAAAATATAGCTTTGGAAGATGTATCAACTAATTATAAAAAGTTGATTCATAACATCCAATGATTATAGCATACAAAAAGTCTTTTTAATTGGAGAAAAATGATCTGAATTTAGTTTTGGAAGCGGAACGTTACCAGAGCACGACTAACTGAATTTTCAAAATTCTCATAGTCTCTCCAGTGTTGCTCAAAATGATGAGTTGGTGTCACAATAGCTTTTTGGTAAACTTTCCGTACAGCAATCATTCTCTGTGACTCTTCTTGTGGGTTTTGAGCCTGCACCATCACATCCTTCAGATAATATTGTATACAAAAGTTATAATTTGTTTATATGTAAAAACAAAATAGCTTACAAACCGGTAAAGATTTTAAAAAGTTGATATAATCGGTCCACACAGGTCCAGAACCAATGTCAGATCCTGCTCATGGAGGGATGATAAACATCAGCAGAAAAAGCGTTCAAGAGTAAATTAATATTAAACCAGCTAACAGAACAGAACCAAAATTCAACGAAAAAGGAAACCAACCAACATAACCAAGCATAAATTCAAACGCTTTCCTGGTTTCCTCCTGACCCTCTAACCCCTTCTTTTCATTGGCTTTCCTGATAAAATTAATATAGCACCTCCTACAAAATACATAATAAATTAAATTAATCCCATATTAGCACCAAAGAATCACAAAACTTACTTAAATACCTCAACGACACTTATCAGCAACAGAAAACTTAAGATACAATCAATAGCAATACAAAGAGATGTCATACCATAGAGGTATTTGTAGGCAATTCAATAAGCATCTGCTAAATATCTGTTTTGTTGCATCATCATTATTCACAGCCATATGTGCTTCTACATACTGTTTCCAATATTTTGCCTAAAAATCAAACACACAGTCAAAAACCTAACCAACGCAAATCATCATGCAACAATTGATACTAGGGCTATAAACCGAACGTTCAGAGCGTTGGGTGGGAAGTTCGTTTAATAAGTGAACAAACTTGAACAAGGAATTTCATTCAACTAACTAAATGAACAAACACAAACAAAGGCCGCGTTCTTCCTTTACCTCCATTCATGATCGTTCGCCTTGTTTAGTTTATGTTCAGCCACTAGACACTTAGATCTTTCAAACATTATTTTGGGATACTTATGCCTATAATTATTACATCAAGTGCTTAACAAGGTGATCATCTCCAATGTCCGGGGTTCGTTTAACAAGTTCAATTCCTTAACAAACAAACACTAACATACTTCCGTTCAATTTGTGCTTGTGAACAAGTTCAATGCTAAACGTACGAACATAAACAAGGCACCGTTCGGTTCTGTTGGTTTACAGCCCTAAACTGATACTTCTAATCAAACCCTAACATAAAATATCTGACAATAATTATGAACTCACAGCAGTAGGAAACGTAGCCAAAAGCTGCTCATATTTAGGCACTGCTTCTGTTATCGGCAACCGCTAATAATGGAGAAACAAAATCATTAATCCGAAAGCAAAAATCAACAATAATAATAATAATAATATCAACAACAAACAACAAACAGCAAAAACTCATGCGAATTGTTGATAAACCTTACCAATGCTTCGTTCGCGAGTGCTTCTGCAGATTCAACACTGTATTTATCCTCCATAATTCAGTTTTAAAATCTGCGTTGAAGTGAATGATTAATGAATTGGGGATTTTAAACTCGAATTGCTAGGGTTTTGAGGGAAATGTGTACGGATACAGGATTTGAGAATAAGAAGTTTAGAAGTGATGAAGAGTTAAGTGGTTATGAGATTGAGGTTACGGCGGAGCACCGCCGTATTGTGGTGGCGGAATACGGCGGCGTGGTGGTGAGTTTGACCGATGTCGTAACGGCCGCTTGAAGAGGTTTTGAGAGTTAACTATAGTAAAAGAATATTGTAGTGCCCAATTTTTAATAGCACAAGTATATTGCGTAACAAAATCACACGTTATAACCATGTAAAAGAAATATCGCATGGTATAAAAACGTAAGTTCGCGTCTTAAAAATAAACAATATCGCATGTTTGTAAAAGGAATATTGCATGTGCACATGGAAAATCATTTTCGCATGTTTGTAGATGAAAAATTCATTTTCGCATGTTACTTTACAAGAATTCGCATGTTTATAATGTCTCGCGTACGCAATGTATTGTACGTTAAAGCATTTTGTACGTTAACCAGCCTCTAAACATATGTTATGTGATGACGGCGGTAGCTCGAACCTCAATAAAATGACTAAGAATACATGACAGCTTGAAGGGTTAAAATGTTCAAAGGTTTAAAGCCCGGGAACTAGGCTAAGGCAGCACGTGTACAGTAATCAGTCATTTCACTGATTACTTGAACAATCCTCTCTCAGCCGTAAAAGAGAACATGTGCACAGAGAACAACCTTTTTTCCGCAGGTCTAAACCGTTCAACCCCAAAATGGGTAAGTCTCCCACTGCAAGCATGGTTCACTAGTCCAAGGTTTCCTCTTTGGGCGAAATCTTCCTCTATAAAATGACACTTCATTTAGTGCTGAAAAACATTCTGATCAGCTCTGATTCCCTTGGGATCTCTGGTCTTCCTTCTCGAGCACTTGTTTCATGCAAGTCTCCTTTCTTCACATTCAACACACACCTTTCTACTGCTCTTGCATCCGAAGCTGAACACACTTCAGTTGAGGATCTTGAACAAACAACAAAATATAACTAGTGAACCTCTCTACACGTCTTGCAAACGTGGGGGGACCCCACGACCTGCGTTAGGCAAATCGGAACCCTTCAAGCCTTTTGCCTAACCAGCCTAGCTACTATCATCGGTCTTGTATTTGTTGCATCAACAAGTTGGCGCCCACCGTGGGGCTACGCCACTAATTTTCTTCAAAAGACCTAGTAGTGTAGCTCCATTTTTGCTCAAAAGTCATCATGTCGGAAGGTGAGTCTCCGGGAGAGGTAAACCAAATCCCACATACCTCTACCCCCAATACTAGCCAAACTCATGTGGCTATACCAACGTCCATCTCAACACCGGGAAGCACTCCAACTGGAGCAACTTACCCCGAATTCCTCACTTTCCAAACGCCGACACCGTCCCGTTCCGGAGTACCATCTCCCAACGTTGGTGCTTCTAACACCCCCTTACGTGTTGACCTTACTCCCGAAGGGGTTGCCAATAACTTTCTAGAGTTTAGGTCTCTTCTTAACCAATACGTGAGTAGGGAAAGAGACAAAGGAGTGAGGATCCGTCTGGATTATGACGAGCCAGAACCATCACTATCTTCTGGGCCTCCCGCTCTTCCTTTTACAAGTTCACAACCAACCGAGTCTAGGAATGAGGCTGGTCCCAGCAATCCTCCTCCAAATCCTAACCCGTATTTGTACACGAGGCCAGATCCAACGTCTTTTCCCCTCTTTTCCTCCCAACCAGTTGCAACCGGTGCTCCCTTGGGGCACGAGCTGACTTTGGACCAGCTCCTACAATCTCCAGTAGCAAGCCTTCCACCTTCGGCAACAACTACATGGGAACAAGCTTTGCATGTGCTCCCTTTGGCACGAAGTGCCGTCATGAGCACTCCTTTAGGGGTAAACTGCCCAGTTGCACCTGGAAGCCTTCAAGGCTTCAACCTTATGCCTCAGATGATGGCAAGCTTCCCATGGCAACATTTTATTAATCAGGTGCTAGCCACCCAAGGGAACAACAATAACAACAACACAGGTGGAAGAGGATTTGGCCATGCCATATAAACCAAGTAATTTGTTATGTTTCTCCCAGCAAATCGCTGATTATGATTTTCAAACAAAGATCAAAATGTCGTCCCATATCAAAACATATGATGGGACTGAAGATCCAGAGGATCATCTCCAGATCTTTACTGGTGCTGCTAGGATCAAGAAATGGTCTAATGCTGAATGTTGTATCATGTTCATGCAAACCCTTGTGGGGTCAGCCAGAATCTGGTTCAATGATTTACCTGCCAGAAGCGTTCGAAGCTTCGATGACCTTATCAAAGGGTTCCTGGCCAACTTCTCCCAGCAAAGGCGGTACGTTAAAGATGGATTCTGATCATAAAAGCCTTCAACATCTGTTTAATCAGAAGGATCTGAACATGAGGCAGCGAAGATGGATGGAGACACTGAATGATTATGATTGTGAAATCCAATACCATCCAGGAAAGGCGAATGTGGTCGCCGATGCTTTAAGCTGAAAGGAAAGGATTAAACCCATCAGAATCAATGCCAAGAGCATTGAATTAAAGAAGAGCTTAAATGATAGATTGTTAGCCGCGCAGAAGGAAGCTGTATTAGAAGCTAACTATCCTAATGAAAAGTTGGGAGTAACTGCTGAGCAGTTATCTTATGGCAAGGATGGAATCCTAAGATTAAATGGACGAATATGGGTTCCAATCTATGGAGGACTATGGGATGTTATCCTCCAAGAAGCCCACAGTTCTAAGTACTCAGTTCATCCTGGAAGTGACAAGATGTACCAGGATTTGAAGGCAAATTATTGGTGGATAGGCTTGAAGAAGTCTATAGCTACTTATGTAGCCAAATGCTTGACGTGCGCGCAAGTTAAAGCTGAACACCAGAAGCCGTCAGGTCTGCTACAACAGCCTGAACTTCCCACCTGGAAGTGGGAAATGGTGACTATGGATTTTATCACCAAGTTGCCAAAGACGAAGAGAGGAAATGATACTATTTGGGTTATAGTGGATAGACTGACTAAGTCAGCCCACTTCTTACCGATTAAAGAAACACACAGCTCAGATAAGTTAGCTCAGCTGTACATGGATGAGATTGTATCTCTCCACGGAGTGCCAGTGTCTATCATCTCTGACAGGGATACAAGGTATACATCGCATTTCTGGAAAAGCTTTCAGCAATCCCTAGGCACTCGATTAAATTTCAGCACAGCAAATCATCCTCAGACAGATGGTCAAAGTGAACGTACGATACAGACACTTGAGGATATGCTATGAGCTTGTGTTATTGACTTAGGAGGAAGTTGGGATGATCATCTTCCATTGATCGAATTTTCATATAATAATAGCTATCATTCCAGTATTCAAGCTGCACCATTTGAAGCTTTATATGGAAGAAAGTGCAGAACGCCCGTTTGTTGGGCAGAAGTTGGAGATGTCCAATTAACAGGACCTGATATAGTCCTGGAGACGACATATAAGATAGTACAAATACGAGATCGTCTCAAAGCTGCCAGGGATAGGCAAAAAAGTTACGCAGATTTAAGGCGTAAACCTCTAAAATTTGAGGTTGGTGACAGAATGTTGCTTAAAGTATCACCCTGGAAAGGAGTGATGCGATTTGGTAAGAAAGGTAAGTTAAGCCCAAGGTATATAGGACCCTTCGAGATCATCGAATGTGACGGAACAATGGCTTATAAGTTAAACTTGCCTGAAGAGCTCAGTGGTCAAACTTGATTAGAAAAAGTCAACAGAAAGCAATTTTTCAAATAAATGCATAATTAACAATGTAGAAGCTATGCAACCTGTTTTATCACTAATATAACTTGGTAATTAATGTAAGAACATGTCTAAACATGTTCAACCCGACAATTTTCAGTATAGACTCAGTTCGGAACCGAAAGTCGCATAATTAGACTTTTGCTTTGACTTTCAGTTCTGACCCAATGTAGTATGATTTAGAAATGCCTTAGAACTTTATTATGACCAGGTTACATGTTAGTATAACCCTCTGTGATTATACAACTTGGTTCATTAGTTATCCGATTCATATGCATGTTTCCGTTATATGCCTAAATGTTGACCATAATGCCCATTTGACCTTAAAACAAGAATTTTGAAAATATGAGAGGACAATAATCTTTATTACAGATTTATAAACATGTCCCTAAATTTTCACGTCAGTTGGAGGTCTAGATTAAAAGTTATGCTCAATAGCGTAATTAGAAAGCTTTTTATTAATTAAACGGCGTAATTAGCATAAAGCCTATCTAAACCCAATTTTTGATACCAAACTTTTTACCCGCTGATGTAATATAATATTTTGGGATTTTTGAAGATTTTTATTTATTTTTAGGCTGAGCAAAACATAGAGTTATACCTTTGATTCGGTAATTGTCGATTTTGCCCTTTTGGCCTATAAAAAGAGTTTTACATAATAAATAAAATATTTTGAGTCTTCTGGAATAATAAAAATATCAGCTTTTCTTATAAAACCTGGAAATCGCTTAAAATCGTCTTTTTATGCGTTTTAAACGCATAGTATGTATTAAAACTATTTTAAATATATAAGACTTGACACCTACTGATATTTTTAGTAAATTTTTATATTCTAACAATAAGCAAAAGTTTTAAACTCAGATTTCCAGTTTTGACCTTTTAAGCTTATGTGAAATTACCAAAATGCCCATACGGTGCATAGTTTAGTTATAAAATGTAAATTTCACCTATATACCATACCCTACTGTTATGAATTATAAAAATAAGTATTTTTACTAAATATATCAGACCTGAAACTCAGATTTATATTTAAACTCTTTTATAAGCTTTAAAATGACCAAAATGCCCCTACGGGGCATAGTTTGAATTTAAATCCATTTTGGGCATAATGGAAGGTATCCTACTGATATCACGACATATTTAAGGCATATTAACTTAGGAAACATGTTCATGAATCATTCGGTTACCCGTAACGCATTATTCGCGTTCGGTGCGGTTTATGTAACTAGTTTGCATAAATTAGCCGAAACGGGTCAAACCTTATCATTTTTATCTCAAAATCCAGAATGTGTTTAGTTTACCCATATTATACAAGTCTTCAAACTTGTCGGGTCTAAATCACATTCTATTCCGGTCTTCGCTTAATCGTGCGTTGAACCGTACCTTCTCTTAAAACTAACCGGTCTAAGTCTAGGCTTAATTAAAGACCCGTTAGGAATCTAATAGGTTATTAAAAACTTTCGTTCCAGATTAGGAGCCCTAGTAAAAGCTACTTGCACTTGCTGTTTGTGAATTATACTTGCTCAGGTAAATACTTTTAACTTATTTTCCCTTATAGGGGCTTGGGGTACGGTATATAAAATACCGCTTGGTTGGACATTGAATTTTTAATTTTATGAAGGTTAATTTATTGAAATGTCCCGTTTAAATTGTTTTGTTTGCTTAAAGCCTTTGGGGGGTTAATGACCATGTCCCGGATATCCTTGGCATCATTCATAGAAATGGCCACGACCTACGCACGGGGTGTAGGCATACACCCGCCTGTGCATAAATAAATAAAAAGGTATAACCGTCGGTTTCGAGAATAACTCGCCGCGGGACTATATCATGTGGTGTGTCTATTAATCTTTAACCCGGTGTTAACCTGAGCTACTGAACGTATAAGAAACATGTAATTCTTTTACAAGTTTATATATAAATAATTATCCCAAGTTATAAAAAGTTTTGTGCCATGTGCATTCAAATCAATTTTCTTAAACATTTTCAAAATGAGTCAGTTAATTGTATTTACCAGTGTAAACTGACGTATTTTCCTAAAAAGGCTAAGTGCAGGTACTAATCGGAATAGGCTGGCCTCTCCTAGCATAAATAAAGAGTCTTGCAAGCTCAGATGCCTTTAAATCTGTTGAA
This sequence comes from Helianthus tuberosus, assembly GCA_030545235.1. NCBI lineage: Eukaryota > Viridiplantae > Streptophyta > Magnoliopsida > Asterales > Asteraceae > Helianthus > Helianthus tuberosus. The sequence goes on from CM060363.1 coordinate 77,671,823, forward strand.
CGAAGTTTTCTTTTTATTTGATCCGCCTGTGGATCCTTTACAGCCCGTTTGTAATACTTTGATATTACTTTTTATTCGGTTTGTAATGTGATTCATCTTTTGCTTCCGCTGTGCATTTAAATTGTGTTGTTTGACTATGATGATATCAACTATGTCACGATACTCCCCACCGGGCCCACCAGTAATACGCGGAAATTCGGGGTGTGACAGGTTGGTATCAGAGCCAACGTTGAGTGAATTAAACACTGGTTTTTTTTGTGTTTAATCTTAATGATACAGTTTGCACATTCATCGACTTCCGAGTCTAGACAAAGAACTTAGGACTAATCCAAATTTGTTTTATTTTAAATTTTGTCCTTTATATTTCTTTGTTGTTCTTTTATTTGTTTTGACAGGTTCAACAAGATGCCACCTAGATTTCGTGGAAGAGGTAGAGGCAAGGGGCCACTCGTAGCCCCCAACGATCACGAGGCCGGGCCATCTCACCAGCGAACACCATCCGACACCCTAAGTAGAAGTCCTCAAGAAAACTGGAGGACCCATATAGAACCTGCAAGGCGCTCAGTCTCGCTGAGCTCCTCACCATCATACTTAAACTCTTACGGGCCTCAATCAGAAAATGAGCCCCACAACTCACACCATTCTTACTTACCCCTTCAAAACTCACCCTTTGACGACCCGACACCCTATTTTCAGAGCCGGTTCAACCCGGCAAACCTGATTAATGAACCAATGGGTTACTACCCGTTGGGACCAGAATACCACTTCTCCATGGATATAGAGGAAGACCCGGAACCTGCCCAACCGCCAACCGGCACACCTACTCACCCCATTGAGATTTCGGATGGGTCACCTTTCCTCGGATCACCTTATAGCGGTCCCGACAGCTATGAGGCGAGGTTTAACCAGATCGACTGGGTGTTTACTCCCAGTTACCACAACTCACCGCAGCAGCAGCAACCACAGCAGGATCCCTCCGAGGATTCCCGTTTTGTAGCGGTTACTCTGCCACCACCACCACCAGTGCAGCAACAGCCTCCGGAGCCACCGAGGCGTAGGAGAACAACCGCACGGATGTCCGTGCGAGGGGGAGTTCGATCAACACCCCTCAACATTCAAGTGGCAGCCATTACCCGCCACTATACGAAGACCCACAAATGGGTGGGCCTTCGAACCCTGTTTCTGAGGTGCAGTCCGCGCCGGTAGCACCGCCACCACTGGGTTATAACAACCCAATTCCTACATACGCCGGTTCAGCGGCGTACAACCCCTTTGAACAGCCGGCCCATACCAACTACAACTATGCTAATGTTGACCCATACCAGGCAACATGGGACTACAATGCTCTTCATCCCGAGGGGCCCTTTGGAGTCCCATATCAAACTGGATATCCACCCCATGGGTACCCACCTTATGGGTATCAGCAACCACCACCTCCTTAACCCCCGCTGTTTCAGCAGCCTCCGCAGCCGCCAGTGATATCGCCACCGCAGCATCAGGAGATTCTTTAAAGGTTGAATGAGGTGCAACAGGAAGTTCGGGAAGAGCGTAGGCAAAACCGAGGAATGTTCAAGGGTCTGGCGAACTTAATCAAGGGGAAAGCAAAAAGGATCATTAAATCCTTTATTTGTTTATTTGTATTTCTTTAATGTTTAATCAGTCCCTGCGTGGACATCTGTTTCAGTAATCGGTCCCTGCGAGGACTTGTATCTCATGTTAGCCCCTGCGTGGGCATGTCTTTTCTGTTTAGCCCCTGCATGGGCAAGTATTTCTGTTAAGTCCCGTTTAGGGCAAAATGTACTCTTTAATTATTAATGGCATGTTAATCATTTAAATTTATTTGTCATTATGTGCATAAATGTAATATGTATGAAATAAATAAATCTAAAATATGTCATTCCTTTTATAAGGTCTACCTTTAATTATTAAATAAGAATCTTAAAGGGTATAACCTAGCCTTCGCGTCATTATAAGACCTGGCCATGATGGTAAAACCTGTTTAAAAAGAGATTCAAATCCTTGTTAACATCTGAAAACCTGTTAACATTCCTGGCTGATGTGATTCGTAAAATCACACGTGTCATCCTTATATTGGATTATTCCAATTCCTTCTTTATTATTTAAAAACATCCATTTGTGATGTAATGCCTACGGGCCATAATTATTGTCATATAAGACAAAAGACAGTCGTAGCTTACAACTCCCTGTCAATAAAAGGTCAACTATGATTCAAGCCTTAGTAACTCGATCCTATAAGATCTTGATTTAAAATTTGTATATGTTCATGTGACTTGGCCTTTTGTGCCATTATTATATTTAATTATAACTAAGGGTTATTAATGAAAAATCCTGAATAAAATACTTAATAAATTAACCAATATGGTTCTTTAATACCATGGTTAGTAAATTAATAAGATGACAAATCTATTATAAACTTCTAAGAAGTCATTATCATTTTATGTAGCAGTCAAGCTACATGGCTGAGTCTTAAGAAATCAACAGTCACCCAAAAGAAAATCATGATACCACCAGGATCAATGTAACTGGTGCGGAACTTCAAGCACTGATTGATAATGCTGTTACCAAGGCCATAGATAGGCAGTTTAATGAGTCAAGTGGTACTCGAAGCAGGGCCTTATCAGTACCCCATTCTAAACCTAAGACTCACTCTGAGGCTCATAGTAAGCCACCCTCTAAACGTGATGGATCAAGGAGGGATGACGATCATCACTCCTCAAATCAACAGAGTGTTCCATCTAAGAGAGTTGTGCTAAATCAAGAACCACGTGCTAAAGGTTGCACCTATAAATACTTTGTCTCCTGCAAACCCAGGGATTTCACCGGGGAGAAAGGAGCAGTTGATTGCATGTCATGGTTAGACGAGATGGACACTGTAGTAGATATCAGTGGTTGCGCTAATAAGGATGTGGTAAAGTTTGTATCTCAGTCATTCAAAGGCGAGGCACTAGCGTGGTGGAGGTCCTTGATTCAAGCCACTAGGAAGATCCCATTGTACAATCTGACATGGGATCAGTTTGTTACTCTCATTAAGGAGAACTACTGCCCTCAGCATGAGGTTGAAAAGATTGAGTCTGATTTCTTGTCTTTGGTTATGAAGAACCTGGATTGTCAAGCCTACCTTACAAGCTTCAATACTATGTCAAGATTGGTTCCTTATCTTGTAACACCAGAACCCAAGCGGATAACTCGTTTCATAGGGGGTTTAGCCCCAGAGATCAAGGCGAGTGTAAAGGCCTCTAGACCAGCTACTTTTAGATCTGCAGCTGATATATCATTATCTCTGACTCTGGACGCGGTCAGGCAGAGATCATTGAGAAACACCGATGCTGAAAAGAGGAAGCGTGAGGATGATAGCTCACAACGTTCGGATAAGAAACACAAAGGGAATTCCGACCACAAAAAGAGTTTTGGAACTAAAAAGGATGGTCATCAGTCGGGCGATAAGACCAAGTGCAAAATATGTAAGAAGCACCATTTCGGGAGGTGCAAGTACGAGTCGAAATCCCAATCGCAGCCAAGGCCTTGTGGGATTTGTAAGTCAAGTGAGCACAAGACCTTAGACTGCAAGAAAATAAAGGACACAACGTGCTACAACTGCAACGAGAAAGGGCACATTAAATCCAATTGCCCAAAGTTTGCAAAGAAGGCTGAGGATGGGAAAAAGACCAATGCCAGGGTCTTTCGAATGGATGCACGAGAAGCCGTTCAGGATGATAATGTGATCACAGGTACCTTTCTCATCAATGATGTTTATGCAAGGGTATTATTTAATTCGGGTGCGGATAAGTCATTTGTAGATGATAAGTTTTGTAAGTTGTTGAATTTACCTGTTAAAACCCTAAGCGTGAAATATGAAGTAGAGTTGGCCGATGGTACCTTAGAAACAGCCTCAACTGTGTTAGATGGATGTTTTATATCCATTAGGAACTACTCTTTTCCATTATCCTTACTTCCTTTGAAGTTAGCTGGTTTCGACATAGTTATAGGCATGGATTGGTTATCTCATAACCAAGCCCAGATCGTTTGCAACAAGAAGCAAGTGGTGGTCAAGACTCCGTCTGGTGAACCACTTACCATACAAGGTGATACCCAGTATGGATTGCCTGAGCAAGTGTCTATGCTCAAGGCATCTAGATGTTTGAGGAAGGGTTGTGTCATTTATATGGCACAGGTAACTATTGATGAGCAAAAGCCCAAGATTGAAGATATACCTATCATTTCTGAATATCCAGAAGTTTTCCCTGAAGAACTACCTGGTTTACCACCAGATAGGCAAGTAGAATTCAGAATTGACATCATTCCTGGAGCAGCGCCTGTCGCAAGAGCACCTTACAGGTTGGCACCCACAGAAATGAAAGAGCTGAGAACCCAACTAGATGATTTGTTGGCAAAAGGATTTATTAGGCCTAGTTCATCTCCATGGGGAGCACCCATCCTGTTTGTAAAGAAGAAGGATGGATCGATGCGTCTATGCATCGATTATCGCGAGCTTAACAAAGTCACTATCAAGAATAGATATCCATTACCCAGGATCGACGATCTGTTCGATCAATTACAAGGGGCAAGTTACTTCTCTAAGATCGATTTGAGGTCAGGCTATCACCAATTGAAGGTTAAAGATGAAGATGTACACAAGACTGCATTTAGGACTCGTTATGGTCATTACGAGTTCTTAGTGATGCCTTTTGGGCTCACTAATGCACCAGCAGCGTTCATGGATCTCATGAACCGCGTCTGCAAGCCCTACTTGGATAAATTTGTCATCGTCTTCATCGATGATATTCTTATTTACTCAAAGAATCAAGCTGACCATGAGAAGCATCTTCGTTGTATTCTTTCACTGCTTCAACAAGAGAAACTCTATGCCAAGTTTTCAAAGTGTGAATTTTGGCTTCGTGAAGTCCAGTTTCTTGGACACGTGGTTAGCGAGCATGGTATCCAGGTGGATCCCGCTAAAGTTGAAGCTGTCATGAATTGGCAAGAGCCAAAGACACCCACAGAAATTCATAGCTTTTTGGGTTTGGTAGGATACTATAGGCGATTTATTGAGAATTTTCAAGGATTGCAGCACCCCTAACTTCGTTGACTAGGAAGAATATTAAGTTTGATTGGGGTCCTAAGTAACAAGAATCCTTCGATATTCTTAAGCAAAAGTTGGGAGTAACTGCTGAGCAGTTATCTTATGGCAAGGATGGAATCCTAAGATTAAATGGACGAATATGGGTTCCAATCAATGGAGGACTACGGGATGTTATCCTCCAAGAAGCCCACAGTTCTAAGTACTCAGTTCATCCTGAAAGTGACAAGATGTACCAGGATTTGAAGGCAAATTATTGGTGGATAGGCTTGAAGAAGTCTATAGCTACTTATGTAGCCAAATGCTTGACGTGCGCGCAAGTTAAAGCTGAACACCAGAAGCCGTCAGGTCTGCTACAACAGCCTAAACTTCCCACCTGGAAGTGGGAAATGGTGACTATGGATTTTATCACCAAGTTGCCAAAGACGAAGAGAGGAAATGATACTATTTGGGTTATAGTGGATAGACTGACTAAGTCAGCCCACTTCTTACAGATTAAAGAAACACACAGCTCAGATAAGTTAGCTCAGCTGTACGTGGATGAGATTGTATCTCTCCACGGAGTGCCAGTGTCTATCATCTCTGATAGGGATACAAGGTATACATCGCATTTCTGGAAAAGCTTTCAGCAATCCCTAGGCACTCGATTAAATTTCAGCACTGCATATCATCCTCAGACAGATGGTCAAAGTGAACGTACTATACAGACACTTGAGGATATGCTACGAGCTTGTGTTATTGACTTAGGAGGAAGTTAGGATGATCATCTTCCATTGATCGAATTTTCATATAATAATAGCTATCATTCCAGTATTCAAGCTGCACCATTTGAAGCTTTATATGGAAGAAAGTGCAGAACGCCCGTTTGTTGGGCAGAAGTTGGAGATGTCCAATTAACAGGACCTGCTATAATCCTGGAGACGACATATAAGATAGTACAAATATGATATCGTCTCAAAGCTGCCAGGGATAGGCAGAAAAGTTACGCAGATTTAAGGCGTAAACCTCTAAAATTTGAGGTTGGTGACAGAATGTTGCTTAAAGTATCACCCTGGAAAGGAGTGATGCGATTTGGTAAGAAAGGTAAGTTAAGCCCAAGGTATATAGGACCATTTGAGATCATCGAATGTGACGGAACAATGGCTTATAAGTTAAACTTGCCTGAAGAGCTCAGTGGTCAAACTTGATTAGAAAAAGTCAACAGAAAGCAAATTTTCAAATAAATGCATAATTAACAATGTAGAAGCTATGCAACCTGTTTTATCACTAATATAACTTGGTAATTAATGTAAGAACATGTCTAAACATGTTCAACCCGACAATTTTCAGTATAGACTCGGTTCGGAACCGAAAGTCGCATAATTAGACTTTTGCTTTGACTTTCAGTTCTAACCCAATGTAGCATGATTTAGAAATGCCTTAGAACTTTATTAGGACCAGGTTACATGTTAGTATAACCCTATGTGATTATACAACTTGGTTCATTAGTTATCCGATTCATATGCATGCTTCCGTTATATGCCTAAATGTTGACCATAATGCCCATTTGACCTTAAAACAAGAATTTTGAAAATGTGAGAGGACAATAATCTTTATTACTAGTTTATAAACATGTCTCTAAATTTTCACGTCAGTTGGAGGTCTAGATTAAAAGTTATGCCCAATAGCGTAATTAGAAAGCTTTTTATTAATTAAACGGCGTAATTAGCATAAAGCCTATCTAAACCCAATTTTTGATACCAAAATTTTTACCCACTGATGTAATATAATATTTTGAGATTTTTGAAGATTTTTATTTATTTTTAGGCTGAGCATAACATAGAGTTATACCTTTGATTCGGTAATTGTCGGTTTTGCCCTTTTGGCCTATAAAAAGAGTTTTACATAATATTTTGATACAAAACCTTTTGCTACTGATTTTATATAATAAATAAAATATTTTGAGTCTTCTGGAAAAATAAAAATATCAGCTTTTCTTATAAAACCTGGAAATCGCTTAAAATCGCATTTTTATGCGTTTTAAACGCATAGTATGTATTAAAACTATTTTAAATATATAAGACTTGACACCTACTGATATTTTTAGTAAATTTTTATATTCTAACAGTAAGCAAAAGTTTTAAACTCAGATTTCCAGTTTTGACCTTTTAAGCTTATGTGAAATTACCAAAATGCCCATACGGTGCATAGTTTAGTTATAAAGGTAAATTTCACCTATATACCATACCCTACTGTTATGACTTATAAAAATAAGTATTTTTACTAAATATATCAGACCTGAAACTCAAATTTATATTTAAACTCTTTTATAAGCTTTAAAATGACCAAAATGCCCCTACGGGGCATAGTTTGAATTTAAATCCATTTTGGGCATAATGGAAGGTATCCTACTGATATCACAACATATTTAAGGCATATTAACTTAGGAAACCTGTTCATGAATCATTCGGTTACCCGTAACGCATTATTCGCGTTCGGTGCGGTTTATGTAACTAGTTTGCATAAATTAGCCGAAACGGGCCAACCTTATCATTTTTATCTCAAAATCCAGAATGTGTTTAGTTTACCCATATTATACAAGTTTTCAAACTTGTCGGGTCTAAATCACATTCTATTCCGGTCTTCGCTTAATCGTGCATTGAACCGTACCTTCTCTTAAAACTAACCGGTCTAAGTCTAGGCTTAATTAAAGACCCGTTAGGAATCTAATAGGTTATTAAAAACTTTCGTTCCAGATTAGGAGCCCTGGTAAAAGCTACTTGCACTTGCTGTTTGTGAATTATACTTGCTCAGGTAAATACTTTTAACTTATTTTCCCTTATACGGGCTTGGGGCACGGTATATAAAATACCGCTTGGTCGGGCATTGAATTTTTAATTGTATGAAGGTTAATTTATTGAAATGTCCCGTTTAAATTGTTTTGTTTGCTTAAAGCCTTTGGGGGGTTAATGACCATGTCCCGGATATCCTTGGCATCATTCATAGAAATGGCCACGACCTAAGCACGGGGTGTAGGCATACACCCGCCTGTGCATAAATAAATAAAAAGGTATAACCGCCGGTTTCGAGAATAACTCGCCGCGGGACTATATCATGTGGTGTGTCTATTAATCTTTAACCCGGTGTTAACCCGGGCTACTGAACGTATAAGAAACATGTAATTCTTTTACAAGTTTATATATAAATAATTATCCCAAGTTATAAAAAGTTTTGTGCCATGTGCATTCAAATCGATTTTCTTAAACATTTTCAAAATGAGTCAGTTAATTGTATTTACCAGTGTAAACTGACGTATTTTCCCAAAAAGGCTAAGTGCAGGTACTAATCGGAATAGGCTGGCCTCTCCTAGCATAAATAAAGAGTCTTGCAAGCTCAGATGCCTTTAAATCTGTTGAACGGAGTTTTCTTTTTATTTGATCTGCCTGTGGATCCTATACAGTCCGTTTGTAATACTTTGATATTACTTTTTATTCGGTTTGTAATGTGATTCATCTTTTGCTTCCGCTGTGCATTTAAATTGTATTGTTTGACTATGATGATATCAACTATGTCACGATACTCCCCACCGGGCCCACCGGTAATACGTGGAAATTCGGGGTGTGACAGCTGTAGACATAAAAGAGCAAAGAAAAAATGGATCTAGCTGGCGAGGCAACAGTCCAGCTAGAAAAAAGGGAAATTTCCATTCCTATGACAGACGTCAAAGGGGTTCGGAGCAACAAAGGTCTGAAGGTCGGAACCCTCCAAGCAGGGAGAGGGCCATGAACTTCACACCCCTTACCAAAACCCCCAAGAGATTCTTGCTACAGAGGAAGTGAAACAAAGCTTCCGACCTCCCAGACCTCTCTCTAAAAGCAAAAGGAATGAAAATTCCACCCAGTTTTGTGAATTTCATGAAGAGAAGGGTCACTGATGCGTGCGAAGTGTTATATATATTAGGTGTATATTTTAAGCCCTTTTTAACACTTATTTTAGCCAAGTTTTAAATTTATAAAACACGATATTTCACTAACACTAAACACACATATGGGCAAGTGCACCCATCGTTGAGTGTAGTATAGCGTTGGTAAGATACCGAGGTCGTCCAAGGACACAAGAGCTTTTAGTACCGGTTTATCCTCAACGTCTAATCAAAAATAAAAGTTTAGAAAAATGTTTTAAGCTAAGAAAAATAAAAACTAACTAAAATGCTGAAAATAAAAATAAAATAAAAACAGATAGACAAGATGAATCACTTGGTTCCGACTCGTATCTAGTATAACCTTTGATTATTTCCGCACTTTTGCACATAATTAAGAGATTATCTTAGTTATTGTAGTAGGCCCCTCTTTTGAAGGTGACGTTACCCTCACCCTAGTAGTTTGAGTCAGCAAGGATACAATCCTAAAAGGGTGGATTATTGGAAGATAATGAATTAAGTTATTAATGCAGTATTGTGGTAGGCCCCACTTTTGGCGGTGACGTTACCCTCGGCTAAGTAGTCTGAGTCAGCAGGGATACAGTCCTAAATAGCCGGGTTATAGTATTAATAGTAGTTAACTTATGAGGGGATCAAAGAGTTTGGACCCCCGCCATCCAATACCGTGAAGTATTGAAGGAGGTCCTACTAAATTTGACCCAGGTCCATTGCAGGACCTCTAAACGCTGAACAATGGCAAGACCTTTACTAAACCGTTCCCTTAACCCCCGACCAGGTAGCCAACATACCTCCATATAGACCGTGGAGATATGAATGGTGAAAATCCTTTATTTTATACAGACAGTAAAATAATGCCAAGACACCACGGACAAACGATAAGGAAAGATCACCTTCAACATAAGTAACTAGTTATTAAAGTCATTAATACAAAACCAAATAAAAAGTGCAAAAGATTAGAAATAAAAAGTATTATACTAGACACTTTGTCTTCACCAAGTGATGTAAGAGACTTAGGCAAACATGGCCTTGATTGTCAAGAACTCTTACGATCAATCTTGGATCCCGAGACGACTCACACACTCTACGATGGACAATGGATGATGGTGGTGGATGATGGTGTTGTGATGGTGGTGGGTGGTGGATGAAGTGTGAGAGAGGTGGTGTGCCAAGGGATGAGATGAAATGAATCCAAGCACTCCTATTTATAGGCTGAACAGAGAGCTGGGCACGGCCCCGTGTCCGCTGGGCACGGCCCCGTGTCCGTCTGACAATCTCTCTCCTCATTAATTGTAATTCGCAATTACAATAAATGCGCCTGCTGTACTTTCGACACGCCCCCGTGTCCGCTGAGCACGGCCCGTGGTGGGCAATAAAAGCTTCTATAGGTTTGTCTTTTCTGCTGCTTCTTGGGCACGGCCCCGTGCTGGCTGAGCACGGGGCGTGTTCAGTCTTCTGATTTCTCTACTTTGCTTTGGAAGGTGCCGTTGAGGGGTCGGGCAGTCCACTAATATTCCTTTTCTTGTATTTATGTTGGATTTAGCTGTCTTTTTGCTTCTTTTGCGTTTTTGAGCTCATTTAATCCTGAAAATACAAAAGGAAGACAAAAACACTCTTTTTCCAATATTAGTACTTAAAAAGGGTTAGTTTTATGCCTCATTTGATGTAATTTATATGTTGCATTTTACATACATCAAATACCCCCACACTTGAACTTTTGCTTGTCCTCAAGCAAAACTCTTTAATATGTGGCTTACACTCCCAAATGGAATAGGTAGAAGAGAAGGTTTTGGGCTTGTCGTAGAGTGTCGGGATTTCCAAGATCTTTTTGGGTTTTATTTTTATTTATTTACACTCTTATTCGTAATGATTTATTTAGAACTTTTCATAAAAGAAATTACTTATTTGGGCATAACATGCCTTTTTTTAAAATTCTATTTATATACAAGTTCACATACCTCACAGGGAAATCACTCACACTCGGCCGAAGGTGTATTTTTAGTGAATCACTCGAGGGCGGCATGGAACTTATTCCTACCATAGGCTTGCCAAGAAATCAATCCTCCTCCTTTTTAACTTTTATACCTTTGTAGATATCAAGAGGACTTTGTGGGTTAAGGGTTAGGCTAGGGTTAAAGGTAGGTGGTTGGGTTAGTGGTTAGTAAAAAAGGGCTAAAAGCGTAACAAGTGTCGGTTTTCGTATTTTTGCAACTTTTTATTTTGATGAAGCTTTTATTCAAACTAAGTTATTTTTGATTAACTTGTTTGTTTATTTTCTTTTTGCTTCATCATTATCACACATATTTTTTTATTTTTATTTTTATTTTTTTTTATTTTTTATTTTTTACGAAGAACCGAACTTGTTACTAAAATAAAGGGTTAAAAATGAAAAAAGGTTTTGGTGGGTAAAAGGGTTTTTGTTTGGGTGATGAAACGCAAAGGTTTAGGCTCAAAGGGGCTAACTATGGGGGTTTTTTTTTTTTTTTTTTTTTTTGGGTAGGCGGTAAAAGAAAAAGAAAAATAATGGTGTAGAAATAAAAAGGGTTAGTCCTAATGCCTCCATCATTTACTTACTCGGGTTTAAGTTGATAAGGACCGGGAATGTATTGTCATGGCAAGTTCTAGAGTCGTAAGAACCAAGCGGCTATTCACACAAGAAACGAAAAATGAGCATTTAATCAAATGATATGTAATTGTGTGCTCAATAAAGGCTCAAAACTCACTTTTGTGGGAATGAGTTTTTATGTGATCAAGTATATATAATTAAATTTTAAATAAGTTTGCTATGCCTTTTTATAATTTTCTTATGTTGGTTCTTTTTATCACTACGCTATCGGTTGTAAATTTGTAAAAATATAACATTTTTGAGAACTTGAATTTTCCGAGTTAAACCTAGACAAGTAAAAAAAATGAAATTTTTGAAAAAAATTTGGGGTGATTAGCGGTTCCAATAGAGTTTTGTGTAAGGCTTGTATTTAGGACTTGCAAAATTCAAGGTTTTAGCATCCCCCCCACACTTAAATTACACATTGTCCTCAATGTGTCCCAAAAATAAATTTTTAGGTTGATTAGATGTGTAAAATAGTGTTTAAAAAGCAAAAATTTGTGTTACTGGGCACTGAACACGGCCCCGTGTTGTCCGGGCACGGCCCCGTGTTCAAGTGCCAGTAACAAAATTAAAACAAGAGAAGCAGAAGTCTGGACACGGGGGCGTGTCGGGTGAACACGGCCCGTGTCCAGTTACCTGAACTGGGCGTTTTTCTGCAGGTGGTTCAGCACGGGGCCGTGTTGGTTGGACACGGCCCGTGTTGAACCTTCTGTAATGGAGAAAATCGTCGGGCTGCCTTGTTCTTGTGCATGGGGTCATTTTTCTCGTTCCCCTTTACATCCCTTACCACCATGAGTGTGTTTTATTCCTGAAAATTAAAACTAAACTAGAAAACATAAAAACTAATCTAAATTAAACTAAGGATAGTTCCGCGGAATGCCTCCGTGGTGCGCCACGTTTATAAGGGTCCTTGGCTAGACCCACCTTATCAGGTGGTTCTGGCTCATCTTCAATTAGGGGGTCGTCATTGCCGAATGGATATTTCATTGATCGCTCAAGGTCGACACTCTTTTTAAATGCCCCTAATTGAAGAGGTAGATTGTTGAACTTCCGGTTTTTCAAAGCTTCGTGAGTTTTAACAAAGGGTCGTCCCAACACTAGAGGAGCGTCATCGAGGATGACAAAGTCAGTTGGGATTACCATTTGATTTGTTTGAACCAAGACATCCTCAACTACACCGATTGATTTTATTACTTTCCGATTGGATAGAAAAATGGGTATTTGAAGTGGAGAAAAATCACTAATACTTAATTTTTCGAAAATATAGTTAGGCATTATGTTAACACAAAGATCTTTATCGATTGTGACATTACTAATAAACGAATTTTGAAAGAAACATGGAACCGGTGTAATGTTAATTTCAAATGGGTCTTCTTTTATTAGCGAGGTTTGATCGTTAGTTAACTTAACACTTACCGTTTCGTCAATTTTAGTGTTCGTGCTTAACTCTTTTAAAAACTTAGCATGAGTGGGTACTAAACAATGATTTTCAAAAGAAGGTGACAAGAGATTAATTTCTTCAAAATTAGACTCTTCTTGAATTTTAACGTTGTCGGACTCACCTTTTTCGTTGTTTAACTCATGTGTCGGTTTTTCACTTATTTGTTCTTCCATTTTTTCATTTTTAGTTATCTCTTCCTTTTTTAATTCTTCTCTTGCGTGGGATTCCTCTTCCCTTGCGCGAGCTTCTTTTATACATCGATCGATAACTCTAATGTGTTCTAATATCCTATCGGTCACTTCGGTTATAGAAAAAGAATCATTATTTTCTAAGCTTGAATCCGGTTGTTCGACCCTTTGTTCCTCATAATACCCATATGAAGTTGATGGTTCACACCGTTGTCCTTCATTGTAAGCATATGATGGATAAGGTTCGTAATTTTGTTCTTCATAATACTCATATGAGGTGGGTTGTTCACGCCAAGGTTCCTCATAGTAAGCATACGAAGGTGGTGGCTCATATCTTGGTTCCTCAAAGTATGAGTATGAAGGCTCATACCTTGGTTCATCAAAATATGAGTATGAGGGAGGAGGTTCATACCTTTGGTCTTCATATGATGTGTATGAAGTTGATGGCTCGTACCTGGGTTCCTCATAGTAGGTGTATGAATTGGATGGTTGATATGAGTGACTATTTTGAACCGATCGTGAGTTACGACAATTAGTGCAATAATTACCCCTATAATCATCCTCCTCATAGGTGTAGTTGTAACCTCCTGAGTATTGATCCATAAGAATCACTCAGCAGACCACAACCGAGTCTCGAGATCAGAAAACAAAAAGAAAAACGGAAACAGAGGCTGGACACGGCCCCGTGTTCAGTGGACACGGCCCCGTGTTCAGAATCTGTATCTGGGCGTTTTAATTAAATTTACTGATTTCGTTGAGCACGGGGCGTGTTCAATGAGCACGGCCCGTGTTCAAGCTTCTGTTACTGGGTGTTTTATGAAAAATATGCAGCACGGCCCCGTGTTCAGCGAGCACGGCCCGTGTTCAACCTACTGTAAATGCAAAACTAAACTAAAATGCAGAAAAATGTGGGCCCGTTTTGAAAAGGTTTTGAAAAACTGATTAGGCCGTCGATTTTAAGCTTTCCTAAAATCCTTGTGTCCCCGGCAGCGGCGCCAAAAACTTGATGCGTGCGAAGTGTTATATATATTAGGTGTATATTTTAAGCCCTTTTTAACACTTATTTTAGCCAAGTTTTAAATTTATAAAACACGATATTTCACTAACACTAAACACACATATGGGCAAGTGCACCCATCGTTGAGTGTAGTATAGCGTTGGTAAGATACCGAGGTCGTCCAAGGACACAAGAGCTTTTAGTACCGGTTTATCCTCAACGTCTAATCAAAAATAAAAGTTTAGAAAAATGTTTTAAGCTAAGAAAAATAAAAACTAACTAAAATGCTGAAAATAAAAATAAAATATAGACAAGATGAATCACTTGGTTCCGACTCGTATCTAGTATAACCTTTGATTATTTCCGCACTTTTGCACATAATTAAGAGATTATCTTAGTTATTGTAGTAGGCCCCTCTTTTGAAGGTGACGTTACCCTCACCCCAGTAGTTTGAGTCAGCAAGGATACAATCCTAAAAGGGTGGATTATTGGAAGATAATGAATTAAGTTATTAATGCAGTATTGTGGTAGGCCCCGCTTTTGGCGGTGACGTTACCCTCGGCTAAGTAGTCTGAGTCAGCAGGGATACAGTCCTAAATAGCCGGGTTATAGTATTAATAGTAGTTAACTTATGAGGGGATCAAAGAGTTTGGACCCCCGCCATCCAATACCGTGAAGTATTGAAGGAGGTCCTACTAAATTTGACCCAGGTCCATTGCAGGACCTCTAAACGCTGAACAATGGCAAGACCTTTACCAAACCGTTCCCTTAACCCCCGACCAGGTAGCCAACATACCTCCATATAGACCGTGGAGATATGAATGGTGAAAATCCTTTATTTTATATAGACAGTAAAATAATGCCAAGACACCACGGACAAACGATAAGGAAAGATCACCTTCAACATAAGTAACTAGTTATTAAAGTCATTAATACAAAACCAAATAAAAAGTGCAAAAGATTAGAAATAAAAAGTATTATACTAGACACTTTGTCTTTACCAAATGATGTAAGAGACTTAGGCAAACATGGCCTTGATTGTCAAGAACTCTTACGATCAATCTTGGATCCCGAGACGACTCACACACTCTACGATGGACAATGGATGATGGTGGTGGATGATGGTGTTGTGATGGTGGTGGGTGGTGGATGAAGTGTGAGAGAGGTGGTGTGCCAAGGGATGAGATGAAATGAATCCAAGCACTCCTATTTATAGGCTGAACAGAGAGCTGGGCACGGCCCCGTGTCCGCTGGGCATGGCCCCGTGTCCGTCTGACAATCTCTCTCCTCATTAATTGTAATTCGCAATTACAATAAATGCGCCTGCTGTACTTTTGACACGCCCCCGTGTCCGCTGAGCACGGCCCGTGGTGGGCAATAGAAGCTTCTATAGGTTTGTCTTTTCTGCTGCTTCTTGGGCACGGCCCCGTGCTGGCTGAGCATGGGGTGTGTTCAGTCTTCTGATTTCTCTACTTTGCTTTGGAAGGTGCCGTTGAGGGGTCGGGCAGTCCACTAATATTCCTTTTCTTGTATTTATGTTGGATTTAGCTGTCTTTTTGCTTCTTTTGCGTTTTTGAGCTCATTTAATCCTGAAAATACAAAAGGAAGACAAAAACACTCTTTTTCCAATATTAGTACTTAAAAAGGGTTAGTTTTATGCCTCATTTGATGTAATTTATATGTTTCATTTTACATACATCAGTCACCATACTAACGATTGCCTTCAACTCAAAAAAGGATTGAGGAGGTCGTCAAGTCCGGGGAGCTTGCCCACTTAGTGAAGGGGGTAAGGGATAAGATAGCTGAAGGGAAGAGCAAGGAAGTTAACATGGTGGATTTTAATGGAAAGGTTCCCCACAAACGGCAGCGGTTGGAAGCTTAGGAGCTTCAGTGTGTCTGCTTCCCTCCAACAGAAAGGGACCCACTTATCACACCCCAACCGATGGCGGAAACATCGGGGCATGGCACTGAGCAAAACAGATTGTCCAAGAGAAATCCACAACAGCTAATATTACCGAATATTTAACGTTAAGTCCCATACCAAAACATATCTAGCAAAGTAGTTATTACAGACATATCATCTAAAAAACAAGTAAAACTGTTCTGACAACTCAGATTTAAATAAATTGTTTGTTTGTTTCTAGACTCTTCCTAACTCGATTCCACAAAGCAAGCATCCTAGCAGATAGCATCCTAAACCCCTGTCACATACGTTAAAATAAAGGTCAATACACATAGTGTAAAGGTGAGCATACAAGTTTAATAGATATAATAGAGTTCGAAATCGTTTACGCATAACCAGCATGAAACATGTATAAAGTGAAGGCAAGTAGGTTATCGACAGAGAAATATGCACAGACGTGACTGCGAGTTGTAGAATGCGCAACACATATCCCCACTGGAATACGTGAAGTAAAGCCCTTAACAACCCCTGTCCACGACAGGTGCTGAGTCCAAACTATAGTACTATCGTTGCTAAGGTGTCAGGCAACAATCACTGAGTTAACATAACATACAAGCATTCATCGAATAACACGTAGCATGCAATAACGGTTCGCGTGTAAATAGTGTTTGCGTAGTGTGTTTGATGTGATTTGAATATAGATAACGTATGTAACACCCAAAAGTGCATAAAGCAGAAAGGGATCGAGTATACTCACAGATTGTGTTTAACAAGTAAACACTCTCTTGGATTGAAGGGAGCGCTGGAAGAGATTAGCCTGAACAGTTAACGATAGCATAAACGATAAGCGGTGTGTAAAACGGTGCAAGAGTGATAAGTGTCGGATGGTAATCCGATCGGATGGCAATCCGATCGGATGGCCAGTCGATCGGATGTCAATCCGTTTGGATGGTCATCCGATCGGATGGCCATTCGATTGGATTGACATCTTGTTTGGTAAGTATGTGTTTGTGTATGATGGTTTGCCTTTTGAAGTTTTCGTTATAGCATTTTGAAAACAGAGAAGTATCTCTACCCTTCAGGTCGATCGGTCGAACGGCGGTTCGATCGGGTGACAATCCGTTCAGCGAGGTATTTCTCAGAGAACAAGTTCACAGCGGTGTTGTCACTCGATCGGATGGTCTGCCGATCGGGTGGCAATCCGTTAGAACTGACTATGCATTGAACATATTGAAAATTGTTTAAGTGTTGAAGTCCCAAACGTCACATGGTCGGATGGTTGTTCGATCGGATGGCAATCCGATCGGATGGCAATCCGTTCGACGTTCAGATCCTTGAAAAGTTGAAACAAAAGTTTAAGTGTGGAACCAAGTGTAAGCCGATCGGATGACAATCCGATCGGACGGCAATCCGTCCCAACGGCCTGATCGTCTTTGACACTTGATTGTTTTGATAGTTTTGTAGTTTTGATCGAGACGGTGTGATAACGTGCTAAACAACAGAAACCCTATCATGACCCAAGTGATCCGATCGAACAGGAATCACCCAAGTCCGATCAGTTCACAGCTTCATGACGGTGGTTCATGTTTAACCCGAAATCGATTGTCTCTTTGATAGAGTTCAGATCTTGAGCCAATACATCACTAAGAAAGAGTAGAAGGTCAGAACAAGCTCCGATTCTATTGGCTTTGAGTGCATTGAGTGTAAAAGATTTGAAAGAAAGTTGGAAAACCATCTTTCAATCCTTTTAACCATGAATATGTGTAGATCTATGCGAAAACATTGTTAAATCTTGTGGAAATCCTTAAGATCTGAGTTGTTCTTGGTGGAATGAAGCCAACACTTGAAGTTCATAAGAACTCCATGATGACATCATCCTAGAACACCTCAAATCCATTGATTTCACGGTTAAAAGTTGAGATTCAAAAGAGAAGTGTGTGTAGTTCATAGAAGTACAAGATTTAGGTTGAAAACTTACAAGAATCGCGAGAAATCGAGAGAAAGGAGAGCTTGAGTGCGGCTGGTCGAGTAGAGAGTTGTCACATCACAAATGATGTGACAGGTGGGTATTTATAGGGTTTCCAAAAAGGGAAAGGGAGCATGGGTCGAGTGGGTCACCGATCGGATGACACTCCGATCGGATGGCAACCCTATCGGATGGCCATCCGATCGAGTGGTCACTCGATCGAGTGGCTCCGACGACTGAGTTTCGGCGTTTCGTTTCGTGCGTTGGGTTTTGCGGTGCGTTTCGAGTGAGCGATGCGATTGATTAATAATAAACACACAAATACTATATCTAACATACAATCATCATAACTAACTGGCGTTTAGCGTTTGCGATTCGATTGCGATAAAGTTGCGATTGCGTTTCGATTAATCACCACAACATAACATAAACAAACATGCACAAGTGACACATAAGTAGCACACACACATAAAACAACATCCAGAACGCATAATTCGAGTTGCGAATGCGATTGCGATGCGATAAGCGATAAAGCGATAAAACAAGCGATAAACATCGATTAAACCTCGGTTATTAACAAGTACTCCACGTAATACAATTAAAGCAAATAAAATAAAGATTCGATTACAAGTCAAAGAAGTCAAATCAATAATTAAGCAAGGAGTGACAGATCGCAATTAGCAATCTTTTCTTCCTTTGACTTCAATCTTGACTTTGACTTTGACTTTGACTTTCGAAACATGGGGTGTTACACCACTCTCAAACCCTCTTGTGGTTGAAGCAACCGTGGGTACACTAAAGACAAGCAGAGCATATATAGACACTTGTGCAGCCACTGAAATTATGTTTGAGAAGTTCTTCAACCGTTTGAGCAATGAGGAACGTTCGAAGCTTCAACCATCCGGAACCTCCATAAAAGGTATTGCTGACATACCCCTCAAGCCTTTAGGGCAACTAACCCTTGATGTCCGTTTCAGTGAAGGCAAGATGGAGAGAGTCCAACGTCTCACTTTTGTGGTCATTAATATACCTTCCAACTATGATGTCATCATAGGAAGGCCAGGGCAGTGGGCATTCTATATGGTTATTTCTGTTGGTCATGGCACTGTGAAGTTCCCTACCGAGAGAGGGATTGCAACCCTTTAACCCACTCAAGAACCCTACATGGTTGAAGGGGAAAGTTCAAAAAGTGAAGAAGACAAGCAAGGGCTGATCATAAACCCCAAATATCCTGAATAAAGGATAAGGGTTAATCCGAGCCTTTTCCAAGAAACTCTCTCGTACCTTGAAAAGCTGCTAGTACACTATAGCGATGTCTTTGCTTGGTGCCCGGAAGACATGACGGGTATCCCTAGAAGCATTGCTGAACACGAGCTGAAGATACCACCCGATGTCAAGCCCGTTGTCCAAAAGAAGCGAAGTCTAGCACCCAAAAGAAGCTTGGCAGCATGCCAAGAGGTTAAAAAGCTTGTATCAGCTGGAATTCTCCGGGAAGTTAAGTATCAGTCCTGGGTTGCAAACCCAGTCATGGTTCGAAAGCCTGACAATTCTTGGAGAATGTGCATCGACTTCAAGGACTTAAACAAGGCTTACCCCAAAGATTGTTACCCGTTGCCAGAAATCGATCTTAAGGTTGATTCCCTCACTGGTTACCCTTTCAAGTGTTTTCTTGATGCTTACAAGGGTTATCATCAAATCCTTATGAAAAAAGAAGATGAAGAGAAAACTGCTTTTCACACGGATAAGGGTATCTTTTGCTACCAAAAGATGCATTTTGGCCTTAAAAATGCGGGTGCAACCTACCAACGCCTGGTTGACAAAGCTTTTGCTAGTCAAATTGGTAGAAACATGGAAGCATATGTCGATGATTTGGTAATCAAAAGTAAAACAGAATACCAAATGCTTGATGACATCCAAGACACCTTCAAGAACCTAAGGAAGGTCAACATGAAACTCAACCCCGAGAAATGTTCGTTTAGGTTTGAAGAAGGTAAATTTCTGGGGCATATTGTGGGAAAACAAAGTTGAAGGGGTAAGGTCCCAAAAACCTCATAAAAAGGATTTGAGACCATACCACAAACCAACCTTCTTAGCCCTTTGACCTTGCGCGGCAGCGCATTGGTCTTACAAAGAAGGGAAAATCAGCAATTCATAATCACGCGCCCAAAGGATAACATAAGTCCCTGCGCCTTCTCCCATTTAACAAAGGGTTAAAATCCTTTGTTCAATACCTCCGCCTAAATATCCAGACTTGGATATTATTTTACCCAGACTTGGGATTTATTTGTCTGTATCCACACAGTAAGGTGTCACACCAGATTACCGCAGTAATCTTCTAGAAAGAAATATAATCGTGCACTACCCAGACGGTTATAACCGTCTGGACACGTGTCATCACCATAAGCAACTCTGAAATCACAATAAAGGCATGCAATTGGAGAGTAATCTCCACTTAATCACTTTCCACGTGGCAACTCCCCAGCCATAGATCAAACCACGATCCGTGTGCATTCACATCGGATCGAGACAACTTAACAAAGGATCAAAGAACTTAACGGAAGAAAAGATAACCGCTACGGCGTTAGCATCTTCCGTCATCTTTTCAATAACAAGTTTTCCCTCCCAAACTCCCGGTTATAAATAAGAGAACTGTTCAGGTATAAACTCAGATCACTCTCACTTCTCAAATACTTATCTTCTCCGTTACCGATACTTATTCTCACGCCGGAGTCGGGTCAAGGAGAGAACCTCCCTCTCCCCTTGACGAGGCTAACGGTGTTCTTTTTTGCAGAACTACCGGAGAAGAAGTTCCATTGCAACTGAATCAACCGAGAGAGAGCTAACCCTTTTATGCGGATTCAAACCCCCTAACTATCTCGGTTCCGACCATTTAGTTAGTGTTTCTTCATTGGCGCCCACCGTTTTCTCAGTTTTTCTAGTTTCTATCTCGTTCGATCCAGTTCATTCCGTTTTCTGTTTTTGCACATGGCAGAAAATTCGTCATCTCACCGGCAACCTGGTCCTCGACCAAACGTCGGAAACAATTTACCAATAGAAGGGATCGTAGAAGAGGCCTCAGACGATAACGAGGTTCAATCTAATCGAGCAAATGATCCTGTCACTCCAGGAGTATTACCAGCAAATCCTACACAATCAATCTTACCACCAGGAGAAACTCCGATATCATGGTATGTCCGGTCCCAAGGAGCATTAAACGCAGTGTACACACAGTTGTGTGCTCAAACTGCTCCTGTAACCCAATCTCGGAGGCCGGGATCAAGAGCTCATGCCTCTCAACGAGAAGAATCAACTTATGATGATACAAGCAGTTACCGGAGACAACACCATGATGAACCACACCCTCGTCGAAGACAATCGGTTCATGACAGGTTGGGTTCCCAACGGGACACTCATACTGATGAATCCGATCAAACATATCGTTTGAGTGCAAATACCAGCGTATTCAACAGACTACAGCCAAACTATAACAAATGCAGGCCTCGAGCGGTTTATAACCCTGAGGCCGAGCATAACTATGACTTAGTTTATCGCCCGGATGAAGCGGCAGAAAACTCGAAGTTCATATTAGAAATAGCTCTGGCTCCTTTGGAAAGAGCCAAATTACCATCTAACGTTGGGAAATTCAATGGGTTAACTGACCCTGATGATCATCTAAGAGTATTCACCAGCGCAGGGTTGGTTGGCGGTTGGACTCTTCCGCTATGGTGTCACTTGTTTGTGCAAACACTAACCGGCCCAGCGCGAATCTGGTTTGATAACCTACCAACAGGACAGATCGAGTCGTGGAAGGATCTGCGAAGAAAATTTTTAACACACTTCAGCCAACAAAGGCGGTCAAAACGTGATACATCCGATGTCATGAACATCTGGCGCCGCGATGATGAGAATCTGGAAGATTTTATTACTAGATACAATAAAGAAGTGTTAGAAATTGGAGGTGTTAGCGAACAACTAATCCGTGCTCAGTTTAAGTACGCGGTTAGGTGTGATGACATGGTCAAGGTGTTATCGGGAACAGAGGGCCTCCCCACGAGTTGGGAAAAGATAATGGCGGCGGCCAAGGTTTATGCGCAGACCGAGAAAAACCTTACTACAAACAGGCCACCACCACCACACAACAGGCCCGCAGACTTAAGCGCAAATGGTGAAAAAAGGTACAAAAAGTCATGGCGCGAAGCATCAGGAAGTCGATCCTCGGAAGATGTCCGCACATCGACTAATAAGTTCTCTGCGCAAAGAGAAAACAAGCACGAAAATAGGGAGAGGCAGTGGACTCCCCTAACGAAAACCCCGGCGGAGGTGCTAAGTACTGAGGATCACCAATTCAAACCTCCAATTCCGATGAAGAGTAAACGTGGTCAAGACCCAACGCAGTACTGCGAATATCATAAGGATAATGGGCACACCACGAACAACTGCATATCTCTGCGCACGGAAATCGAAAAGGCCCTCAAAAATGGAGAACTCACGCATTTGCTCCAGAATATGCGCAAGGAGATTAAGCAAATTACCCGGGGGGAAGAAAGCTCAAGCAAACGAGCTAAAACTTAAAGAAATCTGTACGTTTTCCGCGAAAAAGACATGACTTATCAGAAGCGGCAGAACTATCAGGGAGTAAGTTAAGTTCCATCTAATTATCCCGAAAAACTTTGTAACGCCTCTGAGCATTATCCATGAATAAAATTACAAAGTTTCTATTATTTTTGTGTTTACAAAATGCATGAAATTCCTTTTTAGTAAGTGCAAAAACATTATGGAAGTATAACACAAAGCTCCATGCGCGGTCAGTGATCACGTCACAAACGACCAAAAACTCACACATGAGCTTCACACCAACTTTATTCGCCTTACTCAAAGAAAAAGTAATTGTACTCATGCAAGATATTGTAAAGTCATTCAACAAAACAAATAGAAACCTGCTATTTTTAAGCGTACAAATACGCCCTAAAGAGTTTAGACACAGCAGTGTTTAAATTTCTTGCGCAAACAGCGCACCAACAAAACAAGGATCTACATCCTACACAAAAAAAAAAGAGAGAGAAAATTGTTCAATACAATTTCATTCTACTCTAAATCTTCTCCCTCATCCGGAAAGATTTCTTTAAGCTGCGCAACGTGATCGTCCGATTGCAACGCCACATTGATCAACTCCATCACTGGAAGTTGTAAATTATTAAACTCTGTCTTTATAGCAGCTAGTGCGCTGGCAGTATTAACGCCAAAGGTAGCAGACCTGCTATCATCCCAGTTAACTTTCAAAGCACTATTCACATGATGGGAACATTCCGCATAACCTTGCGCGTAACCATCTCGTCGCGCAGCGACCATCAAACTTGCAACAGTTTTATCCAGTTCTTCAGAGTTTAATACAGACTCAGCAACCTACGAAATCAAGATAAACATCAAAACAAGAAAAGCTCGTGCATGAACGAAAAAGAAGAAAGGAACTTACACAAGCAATCCCGCGATCTTTCAACCAGGCCATATCATTCTTCAAAGGCTCGAGCTCGCTTTCCGCTGAAACCCGCGCCATTTCTGAATTCTCCAGTTTCTCTTCAACTTCAGTCAAACGGCGGGAGATTTCAGTATTCTCAGAATGCGCTAGCTCCAGATCCTTCTTCAATTGTTCCTGATCAGAAACCAAAGCGGTAAGTTCCTCTAATTCTTTATCTCTAACGGCAAGAGTGGCTAAAGCTTGTACCTCCCGTTGCTCACTTCGCTCCCTATGAGAGCGCGCCTCCATCAACATAGCTTCCATATCAGCTTTTTCTTTCCTCAACTTTTCTACCTCCACATCTTGATTCTTCAGATTTTCAACCTCAGCCTTGAGGTTATTTATGATATTGCGAAGGTTTGCCTTCTCGGCATTATCCTTTTCACAAATTCTCCTCCAATTTTTACGCTCCTCAGATAAAAGCGCAGCTTCAGCTTCAGCTTTTCTTTTCCAACCAGAAACTGACCATTCCTCAGTCTTGCGCTCAGCTTCAAACTTAGCTTGCTCAGCCTCTAATTTAGCCTTCAACTGAGCCACATGTTTTTCATCTTTAGCAAATTTCCTTTGTGATGCTACAAAAGATACCCGCTCTTTATGCATGCTATACCACTCACGCACTATACGATGAGTAGTAGAAACATGAGAAGCAGTTTCTGCAAGATAAGATTGATAGGTCTGTTCATAAGGCTGATTTTCCTGAAATTTAATCTCGCCAGGCGGAAGTATCCCCTGCAACCAATCTTGGCATACACGCCAATCCGAGAAAGTGTCTCCTTTCTTCACATTCCAAACAGGAATATGAGAATCAGCAGCATCTTTCTCCGCATACATCCGGTAATAATACTCTCCCAAAGTTTCTTCTGGACGAATTGGAGATTGTTTCTCAACACCAGCAGATGAACCTGCCCCCCCAGTGGCGGCCTTCTCAGTATGTTCAGGTATAGTTTCAGAAGGTCTAGGGGAAGAAGATTGAATTTTTTCAGCAGTTTTCTTTTCCGGTATCGGTGGATTATCAGCATTTACCACATCCGGCTCAACAATCTGCTCAGTCTCTGTATTAACATCAACAGGCTCTTCAGCCTCACTAGTTTTCTCAACACCTTCCCCAGCTATCCCCGAAGACTCTAACGGGTCTGCAACAGCAGCACGCGGAGGAGAAAGGGGAAGTTCTTTATCAACCACAGTTGGTACGTCTACAGGAACAGGAGAAACAGGAATTTCTGGACAAACAAAAGTCTGTAAAAATCTTATCCGCTCAAAGAAAACAAAGAAAAGCAATACCTACCAGGAATGGATTCTGAAACGAAAGCATCAAGGTTTCCTTTTCTAGTAATTTTCTTCCTCTGCACTTTCTTGGGAGGTTGACCCTCCGCATCAGCATCAGCTGCCTTTCTCTTAACAACCTTCCTATGAACCAAATGTTCGGGACTGGAATCCAGATCGATAGGCTCATTCGGGTTAGAAGGAGGAATATCAGCAGAATCCTTCGGTTCTGGCTTCGGTTCTCGCATGGTCACTACAGGAGTAAGACCCTCCAAAGAGTCAGAAACCACCACATAATCACACCTGGAGACAGAAGAACGGCGCGTACCTTTCTTCTCTCCAGCATTTTTCGCCTTCAATGGTTGAGTCTTAACAGTCTCACTTCTCTTCGGCGCGGAAGTGGACGTAGTTGCGCGTTTTTTCTTTTCAGGGCCTACACCCAAATTCAACAACTCACCTACAAAAAAAGCGCAAGACAGAGAAATTACTCAAAGCAACAAAGAAAGGCAAAACGGATAAATTCACCAGCACCAGCTGACCGGTTGAACAGACAGGTCCACATCCCGCGGAAGCACAAAATTCTTCACAATACGATGATACCAAAGTTCCTCTTCAGGTTTCTTCTTAATAGTTCCCATTCTTCCGCCTTCCCTACATATAGAGAAACAACTACATTGAAGAGAAAGCAGGTCAAAAAAAAAAAAAAAAAAAAAAAAAAAAAAAAAAAAAAAAACAGTGAAAAAGCCCCAAACTTACTATGACCATCCTCAGTGTACTCGGGCTTATCATCACGTTCCATCTTCCAGTTCAAACTCATGCCGGCTCCGACTAGGGCTTTCTCCGGCAAAGCAATATTGGGAACATCCTTCAGATCTTGGTACCAGTTCTCATCAACAGGAGTCTGAAGCGATTCAATCGGAACATCGTCCTTCCCTCTTAGAGTCATCTTTACCGGAATCACTCCAGCCTTGATGAAGAAAAATTTCTGTTTCCAATCATGAAATGATTTAGGGGGCTGATGAAGAATCTTCTTTGCAGAAGCCCTCTGAACAAATGAGTAAAACCCTTGGGTACAGTGCATCTGATAAAAAACCCTAAATCGGGGAACGGTTGGCTCCACATGCATCGTCCGACATACAAATTCGAAATGACGAACCCTAACCATACCAATAGGGTGAAGTTGGGAGATATGCAGATTATAGAATCCAAGAATTTCAAGAAAAAATCTGGTAACAGGCAAGCGAAAGTTACCATCACAGAAAAAATCCCAAAAGAGGGTAATGTACCCGGCCGAAGCATTCGCTGCCGTTTGCCCTTCTTCGGGATACAAGGCACCCCAGTTCTCCGGAAATTTAAGATTTTGAATCAAACCCTCAAAAGACGCCCTGGGCCACTTCAATGGTGGAAGCTCAGTCGACATCTCTTCAACAAGATCCTCTTGACGTTCTCCGGTTGACATAAGCAGGGGAATGATGGAAAGTTTTTCTTAAGAACAAGGAATGGGGAAAAGCTTTCAAACAAAACAA
Organism: Helianthus tuberosus; assembly: GCA_030545235.1. NCBI lineage: Eukaryota > Viridiplantae > Streptophyta > Magnoliopsida > Asterales > Asteraceae > Helianthus > Helianthus tuberosus. Next base: position 77,698,244 of record CM060363.1, read on the forward strand.
TGATTACACAAGAGAAGGTTACCCAAGCGATTATATACCCATCGCAATAAATAAGCATCGGTAACCGTCACAATACTGTTCCGGGTATCACGATTCCCCAAGCAACAGGAAAAGCAGATGTCAGAACATACACGCGTTTACACACGCGCGTGTAAGACACGGACAGTAAAAAACAACTGACAATGACAGGTTGTCAAAATCAATTTACTGTACTAGCTTCAAGTCAAAGATTTTTTCAAATCTTCTCATAGAAGTTTTCTTACCTTTTCGCGCCCAAAAAACCATTCCCCTCACATAAGTCCAGTGCTCTACTTACTTGCATAAGTACAACACTAGACTGGGGGGACTTGAAGGGGTAAGGTCCTAAAAACCTCATAAAAAGGATTTGAGACCATACCACAAACCAACCTTCTTAGCCCTTTGACCTTGCGCGGCAGCGCATTGGTCTTACAAAGAAGGGAAAATCAGCAATTCATAATCACGCGCCCAAAGGATAACATAAGTCCCTGCGCCTTCTCCCATTTAACAAAGGGTTAAAATCCTTTGTTCAATACCTCCGCCTAAATATCCAGACTTGGATATTATTTTACCCAGACTTGGGATTTATTTGTCTGTATCCACACAGTAAGGTGTCACACCAGATTACCGCAGTAATCTTCTAGAAAGAAATATAATCGTGCACTACCCAGACGGTTATAACCGTCTGGACACGTGTCATCACCATAAGCAACTCTGAAATCACAACAAAGGCATGCAATTGGAGAGTAATCTCCACTTAATCACTTTCCACGTGGCAACTCCCCAGCCATAGATCAAACCACGATCCGTGTGCATTCACATCGGATCGAGACAACTTAACAAATGATCAAAGAACTTAACGGAAGAAAAGATAACCGCTACGGCGTTAGCATCTTCCGTCATCTTTTCAATAACAGGTTTTCCCTCCCAAACTCCCGGTTATAAATAAGAGAACTGATCAGGTATAAACTCAGATCACTCTCACTTCTCAAATACTTATCTTCTCCGTTACCGATACTTATTCTCACACCGGAGTCGGGTCAAGGAGAGAACCTCCCTCTCCCCTTGACGAGGCTAACGGTGTTCTTTTTTGCAGAACTACCGGAGAAGAAGTTCCATTGCAACTGAATCAACCGAGAGAGAGCTAACCCTTTTATGCGGATTCAAACCCCCTAACTATCTCGGTTCCGACCATTTAGTTAGTGTTTCTTCAAAAGTATAAAGGCCAACCCAAACAAAGTCAAAGTTGTTCTTGAAACCAAACCACCACGAAGCAAAAAGGAGGTAGAAAGCCTGAATGGAAAGCTTGCAGCCCTGAAGCGTGTTACCTCAAAACTGGCTGAAAAATCTTTGCCTTTCTTTAAAACGCTCAAGGGGTGCTCTGACAAAAAAGATTTCAAGTGGACTGAAGAGGCTGAGGAAGCCTTCAACCAGATGAAGCAACACTTAGCTTCACTTCCAGATATCGCAGCCCCAGAAACAGGAGAACTGATCTCTGTATACCTTTCGGTTGCCGAAGAGGCAATAAGTGCGGTTTTAACCATAGAACGAGACAAAGTTCACGTACCCGTTTATTTCTTCAGCAAAACTCTAAAACTGGCAGAGATCAAGTATCCCCCTTTGGAAAAACTTGCTCTAGCCCTAGTCCAAATGGCTAGAAGGCTTCGAAGGTATTTCCAAGCACACTCTATACAAGTGGTCACCGACCAACCCATTAAGAGTGTGCTTGAAAAACTAGAAAATTCAGGGCGATTAGCCAAATGGGCCGTGGAACTAGGTGAACACAAAATCACCTATGTCCCAAGAAAAGCCATCAAAGCCCAAGTCTTGGCTGATTTCATTGTAGAAGTCCCAAAGCAAACCATCACGGAAGTTAACACAGCTACCGCTGAACCCTTTGACCTTGAAGCCTGGAAGCTTTTTACCGACGGGGCTTCAAGCGTTGAAGGGTCGGGAGCTGGGCTCATTCTGATCAACCCTGAAGGGCTAGAATTTACATATGCTCTTCGATTTGAATTTCAGACCACCAACAATGAAGCTGAATACTAAGCATTGATAGTTGGCTTGAGGTTAGCCAGGGAAATGAAGGTTCAAAAGCTTCAAGTCTTCACAGACTCGTTGCTTGTGTTAAGTCAAGTCAATGATAGTTATGTTGCAAAGGAGCCCAACATGAAGAAATACAAAGAAAAATCTAAAAAGCTGATGAACACATTCCAAACCTGCACCATCAAGCAAATGCCAAGGTCTCAAAACAAGAAAGCTGATGCTTTGAGTAAACTTGCCTCTCTCACCTTTGCCCACCTTACCAAAAAGGTATTAGTGGAGGTGTTGAAAACTCCTTCGATTCAAGAATTGGAGATTCAAGATGTAATCACCAAAGAAGGCCCCAATTGGATGACTCCTATTAAAAAATTCCTTAAAGATGGTGAGTTACCTGCTGATCAAACAGATGCTGAAAGGGTTAAAATCAAATCTAGGCAGTATGTGTTGCAATGTGAAATCCTCTACAAAAAGGGTTACCTTGCACCTTTACTGAGATGTGTCGGCCATGAACAAAGCCAGTACTTGGTCAAAGAGGTTCATGAAGGGATATGCAGAGCTCATTTTGGAGCAAGAACGGTGGTTGCTAAGCTAATGAATCTTGGGTATTTTTGGCCTTCCATGCACCGAGACACCACCGAACAACTGAGAAAATGTGATTCTTGATAAATACATGCACCGGTCCCGAAGAGCCCCAAGCATGATCTTGTCCCGATATCTTCAGCCTAGCCATTTCATAAATGGGGAATGGACATTGTCGGCCCATTCCCACCAGCCAAAGGTGGAGTAAAGTTTCTATTGGTGGCCATAGACTACTTTACCAAGTGGCTTGAAGTCAAACCACTCGCAAAAATCACGGGCAAACAGGTCATCGACTTCGTTTGGGAAAACATCATTTGTCGCTATGGGTTGCCGGGAGTGTTGGTCACAGATAATGGGAAACAATTCGCTGAGAAGCCTTTCAGCACTTGGTGCAAAGAATTCAGAATAACTCAGGTTTTCAGATCAGTTGCATACCCACAATCAAACGGCCAAGTTGAAAGGATGAATCGGAGCATAGTTGAAGGGATCAAGACCCGATTGGGAAGGCATGAAAGCAAATGGCTCGAAGAGTTGCCAAACGTTCTATGGGCTATAAGAACAACGGAAAAAACAAGCCACAAAAGAACACCTTACAGCTTGGTGTTCGGATCGGAAGCCGTGATTCCAGCTGAAGTAGGAGTTGTGACTCAAAGAACACTCAACATGGATCCCGAAGCAAACAATAAAGAGACCATGTTGAACTTGCAACTCCTCGAGGAAACACGAGACTAAGCTGCAATTCAAGAAGCCAAGTACAAACAAAAGATGGAAGCTTATTACAACAAAAGAGTCAAGCATGAACGCTTCAAGCCAGGAGACCTGGTGCTTAGAAACAATGAGGCTAGTAAAAAAGAGAACCAAGGAAAACTTGGCCCAAAATGGGAAGGGCCATATACAATCCTTGAAGCACATAAGGGTGGATCCTATAAACTAGCCGACGCAGAAGGTAAAAAGCTTCCCAGACATTGGAATGGCAAGACCCTTAAAAGGTTCCATGTCTAATCAAGAAAGTTTAGTTTGTATTTCAAGAGTTGTCTCATGCTCACTTTTTATAAAACAATATCTCTTGAATGAATGACGATGTTTTATCAAATTTGTCTTTCTATCCTAAAATCAGGTTGAGAACCTAGCAAAAAACTCCATGGCAAGGGCCATGTAAGGGGTTGAGCTCCCAGGCCATATCGCTCAATTGGTTCAAGGGTTGAATGAACCTATATAAGGGGTGAGTTCCTAAATCAATACAACTCCATGAGACTTATGAAATTATCAAAAAAAAAGTTGTCTCATAGACGGGTCTGAGCAGCCTACACCAAATGTTCCTTAAGCCTTGTAAAAGTTCTAGAAAACAAATCATTATTAACAGGCTTACGAACCAAAATCAAACCAAGGAAAGTGATAAATAGGATAGGTGTTATGTCTTCTTGTTAAAAATACCAAGGCTAAGTGACTGCAGCACTGAACCCTTTAAGGTATAAAAAACATAAAGACAACACAAACCCAACAAAGACAATGCCATAAACAAGGATTCAAGGGGCAACACAACAACACAATAGTAAAAGATTGCATACAACCCAAACTCAGAAATACAAACCAAGGCATCAAGTCACAAAAAATAAAGTAGCAACCGTAAGCCTCGAAGGCTTCAAGCTACAAACATACCACAAAGCCGCTTTACAAAAAATACAACTACGTCTAAAAAACCACAACACAAGGCAGGTAGTCAAAGTTAAAAGCATAAGAAGCTTTAAAGGCTCCCAAATATTCAAACAAGTTAAAACAAACCTTAACGGTTTGTAAACATAAATATTATTCAAACGGCCACTAAGGCCAACCACAACCACAAAACAGAAACCTTAAGGGTTTCTGCAAAACCTAAAATTTTTCAAAGTAATATACAAACCATTAAATTGTTTAAGGGTGCTAAGAAAGCTACGAATATTGTTCAAACATCAGAAGGAGGCTTAGAAGCCCCAGAACCATTACCTTTAGCCTTTTTGGTCTTCTTCGACTTCTTGGATTTCGAACCACCATCATCACCAACTGCTGAACCTTCGAGGCTTGCATCCTTGGAAGCATCAGGTTCTCCCGAAAAGGTCTCCTCACTATCCCCTGAACGAGAACGCTTCCTCGAAAGGGAGTCAAGTACTTCAGCACAAACCTTTTCATTAAGCCCATCCGGCTTCAGCTCCTGTAAGACAGAAAGAGGTTTACCAAAACAAGTTGCAACTTGACTTACATATGGGTAAGTCAATCTCTCCATCTGCAGAACGGACTCTTTAAAAACCCCAGAAGATTCAGGAAGGTACATGGGAGACTGCTCCAAGGGCTGACCAGATTCATGAAGTTTATAACCAGCAATAAGGCCCTGATATTTCCCCAAGTTTAGCAGTTTAGTGTAGACTTCTCCAAGAGCAGAATTGAATTCCTTGGAGTGAAGGAGGTAGGTAACAACTTGGTGAAAGCCCTGCTCAATGAGCCACTGGTTATCACCAGTGGCTTGAGCAACCAAGGCCTTCAAGCCTTCCTTCTCTTCTTCAAAGGCCTTCTGCTGAACATCTAAGGCTTCCCTACCAGCCTTCAACTTCATTCGGTCAGCTTCAAAACTTTTCTTGAGATCGTTCATCTCAATCTCATGTCTCCTTGTCAACTCTCCAACTTTCTTCACCCAAGCCTCCTCTTTCTTAGAGAACCCCTCAACCTCTTTCTTCATGGCAGCCATAGAAGCTTTCATTTTATCCTTCTTCTTGCTAGCTTCCTCATACTCCTGCATACCCTTAGTAAAACGAGTAACACCTTCAGCCAAAAGGGCCGAAAGGTTGCAGGAGCTTAGCATCAATCTTGAAATAAAATGATCAGCTTCTATCTCAGAAATCGCACTCCGAACACCAGGGGGAGCAAAATGGGCTAACACCTCAGCACAAACAACTGGATCCTTGAAGCTATCCCTAACCTTCACATCCCAGTTGGGAACATAAACCTCTTCAGCTTCAGGACTCTCCAAGCTCTCAACGTTTTTGCCTGATGAACCTTGGATGGTAGGAGTGGCACCTTTCTTAACCAACTTTTTCTTCTTACCAGAAACAACTAACTCTTTTTCCTTACCCTTTCCCACTTCAACCTCAAGAACCTGTTCCGCAGACACCTCTATGTCATCGCTAATGTCAATGGCCTCTGAGCCAGAGGGTTGATCAGCACCTTTCAAGCGACGGTTTGAACGATGAACAGAAACCTTGGAACCCGGAGCCTTCGTGAAACCTTTAACATTGGGAACATTCACATAGCCAGAACCCGCGAACCTATGCTCGGATCCCCTAATAACTGCATCCTCACCCGGAATAGCCGGAACATCCCCAAACGCAACATCGGAAGTATCATCACTCTTGATAAAATCAAGTGCAGACATAACTACAAAATAAACAAAAATAAAATATATAAAAAGCAAAAAACAAGAACATAATAGCACAACAGGACAAATGCATACCCTGCCCATCTCTCATAAGCACCGGATCTCGATCACGTTTGTCCCATAACTTACTGAGACCCAACAACACCAGTAAGTGCTCGGGAAAGGGACGAAGCCTTGAAGGGCACTCCCTAAGGGTTTCAAGAAAACGGGTATTTATCTCAGAAGCAGAGGGTTCAGATTCATTTAAAACGGCATTCGGATGCCTCCAAACAAGCTTAAAAGGAACAATTTCATCGGAAACCAAGAAAATCGGTCCTTCCAAACACCAAGACTAGAAACCATAGATGAAATCAAACAAGTATCAACTTGAGATGTTTCAAATGTAAACCAGTCACCATTCTTGGCCAACCGGAAAAAACAACGGAACGATAAAAGGGTGGGATCATACCTAGAAGCCCGGCACAAAACTTCAAAGTGCAAAACCCTAGCCAGACCCTGAGGGTGAATCTGGCCAAAGGATACGCGATAGTACTCTAAGACGTTCAAAAAAAAGTTCGAAAAGGGGTGACGAAAGTTCGAAAACTCAAAATGGCGATAATAGAGGGCAATGGAACCAGGGGGACACTTATCGATCGAAACATCACAAGCCGGTGCAACCGGTTTAAACTTCATCCCAATCCCCCATTCCATACAAAAATTTTCTACTTTCTCTTGAGTTAATCGAGAAAATGATTTCGCTAGATCTTTATGAGCACCCATGCTATAAGAAAATAACCAGAAAATAAGAAATCGGAACTAACCTGAAAGGAGAAAAGGATGGGAAACTTGAGAGAAAATGAGTGAATGATTGTTCTCTTCTAAAGGATTAATGAAAATTAATGAAAGAAAACGTTATAATTACACAGAGGTTATTAAAAACCGCCACCTGACACAAAAGAAACTGCCAGGAGTCATATCAACTGTCTTGTCAAAATTCAAAAATCAAAAAGCTCAACCGTTTTCAACCCTTCAAGCTTTGAAGCCTTCAAGCCTTCAAGCAAAATAAAACACATGTACAAAAAGTCAGAAGCATTTGTGCTTACACCCAAAAACCTCTGACTTGGGGGGCTGATGACGGGGGTAGCTCGAACCTCAATAAAATGACTAAGAATACATGACAGCTTGAAGGGTTAAAAGGTTCAAAGGTTTAAAGCCCGGGAACTAGGCTAAGGCAGCACGTGTACAATAATCAGTCATTTCACTGATTACTTTAACAACCCTCTCTCAGCCGTAAAAGAGAACATGTGCACAGAGAACAACCTTTTATCCGCAGGTCTAAACCGTTCAACCCCAAAATGGGTAAGTCTCCCACTGCAAGCATGGTTCACTAGTCCAAGGTTTCCTCTTTGGCGATATCTGTCTCTATAAAATGACACTTCATTTAGTGCTGAAAAACATTCCGATCAGCTCTGATTCCCTTGGGATCTCCGGTCTTCCTTCTCGAGCACTTGTTTCATGCAAGTCTCCTTTCTTCACATTCAACACACACCTTTCTACTGCTCTTGCATCCGAAGCTGAACACACTTCAGTTGAGGATCTTGAACAAACAACAAAATATAACTAGTGAACCTCTCTCCACGTCTTGCAAACGTGGGGGGACCCCACGACCTGCGTTAGGCAAATCGGAACCCTTCAAGCCTTTTGCCTAACCAGCCTAGCTACTATCATCGGTCTTGTATTTGTTGCATCAACATTATGACTTATTATGAGTGTTGTTAGATGCTTACATGGTATGGTTTAAACTTAAAGTGTTACTTTTACGTCAAGGTCATATATGCATTAGGGTTTTAATTACCATATCAGTTAATTAACCCGGTATTGTTTAACTAAAGATTAAAAAAATAAGGTTGAAGCAGATGTTGGTCCTGCACTCTTGGGATGGAAGGGGAAGGGGATGCTAGCCCACACCATATAGCTTTAGATGTTTTATTGTACTAACTACTAAACAACTTCGAAGTAGATACATATATGACATAAACTTACTGGAAAGTGGCGTTTTTATTAAAAAAATAACCAATCAAAACCAAACCAAAATCCGCCAACCAATGAAACGCTGTCACCTCACCCACACATTTGCCACCACGCCGGTGGATTTCCTCACGGCCCAACCACAACGTCGTGCACCACGCTGGACACGGGGTGGTTAGCTTGGCATGGACTGGCTTTCACGTCGGATTTTCACGCTACACCGTGTGGTCTTATCAGTGGGTGATGACATTTTCATAATAGAATGTTTGTGGTCTTTCATTGTAAATCTTTTGTACTTTTACCTTCTGAAACTTAAACTATTTTTTACTTTTGAAATTTATTACAGAAATATGTTTGGATCCCAATTTTGATTAGGTTCTTACAAAATTTGTACTACTTATGACTACCTGTGTTTTTTTCTTGTACTTTAAAATTTTCATGCCTTTCTACATGTTTCCAACCATGTTCATTTCTTTTAAAATGTTCACAACAATTTTCCTTCTTTATGCTTGTTTGTAAGAATGGTTCTAGATTTGGTTGTTCTCAAGAACAAAAAAATGCTAAGTGGAGTTTAAATCAGTTGATAGTGGTTGAGATTATTGTGTAGTATCAGAAATGAAGGGAACGTCACATCAATAAGTTTTGGTTAATTATCAACACCCATTTTAGATGCCTCAACCTCAAAAACAAAATTTAATAGTCTTCTTCACATGTTGTTCTACGTGGGTACTTCAAAGACAAGGTTGACTTACACGTTATGCCCCAACTTCAAAAACATTTTTTTTAGTATTTTATTGGCGACGTTATGTAGCGACACTTCAAAACTGACTTACAACTTGGGAAACCACAAAGGTTGAGAGAATGATTGTACAATGTATGACATGGACAGATGTTGGCATCGACCAATACAATTCCGAAGTTGATAACGAACGTAAACATGGTTTTGTTGACTTGGTCAATCAAACACGTTTTTTTTTTGTCAAAAATGCCAACTACGTGCCATCCTTGTGGTCACCTTATTTTGATTACATGTTGATTGCATCCAGGGGCGGACCTAGTAAGGTGCGTGACTGCCCCCTTAAAATAATTTTTTTTAGTGTTATACAGTCGTTAAAAATCTTAGCGTCCCCTTAAAATTTTGCAATTGCATCCTTTAAACTTTGACCATCATGTTGGAGAACATATGAAGCAAAAGAAATAAAAAAAGTCACCTGAGAAGAAGGTGACTTTAGTCTTGTAGGGCTATTTATGTAAATAAAAGTTTCTGTAGTGTAGAAATGACAAAATACTGTAAAATTGTCTAAAATATTATAGTGGAGCCACTAAGGACGTTTTTCTTTTTCTTTTTTATTTCACAACTAGTCAAAGATAACTATTCTCTTTTTCATTTTCATTATGTCACTTTCTTATTTTATTTCCAAACTATAAATTAATAACTTTTGACTGCTTTAATAGTTGTAACATATGTATTGAGTGTTTTTCAAAAAAAAAATACTGCATTTTTAACTTTTAACCCAAACGTTTTTATGTTTCTCATTTTAAACCCTTTGACTTTTTTAGTTTTAACCCAACACTTTTCAACCTTTCAATTTAACCCCAACACTTTCTTATTTTCAACTTTGGTCTCTTATACTTTTCATCTTTCGCAAGTTTTTCATTTCGTTCTAAACTTTGCGAGTTAACAAGCAGCAACGTGCGTGTAGGTGCAATGTTTTTTCGTATGTTTTCCCCGTTTGACAGTCAAGTCGCAACGCGTCTATTTTTCCCCGTTTGAAAAGTTCGTCGCAACGCGCGAATCCTACATCGAAATAGTTATTCTTTTTTGCGTTTTACGTTTCTATATAATTTCTTCGCATTAACACGCTGCGACTGACGTGCGTGGTTCAACGATTTTACGTATGTTTTTTGTTCGGTGTTATTTTTTTACCTTTTCAATTATTTTATTTTTACAAGCTCTTGTGATGTTGGTGTTCGTTGGCAGTGGTTTGGCATTAGTGCTACTTGGCACAATTTTACTAACGTATTTAACTTATTAAGTTTTTTACTAATAATTTGTTTCGAGTTTACCGTTATACCTCCTTTACTTAAGAAAAACTATTTTTTTTCATGTGCATAGTTTGATGTACGTGCCTGTATAAATTCTATTTTCTCTATGTGTTGACGTAAACTTTTATGGAAACGAGTTAGGTCAAATATAATATGTTTGAGTTTAAAAAAACATTTTTACGTGCATATTTTTATGTACGTTTTAGTATAAATTCGAGTTGGTGTATGTTTTGACGTAAACTTTTTTGGGAAAAGAGTTAGGTGATGTTTTGTAAATTTTGTTTCGAGCCGAGTGGAGTCAAATGGTGAAAATCCACAGAGCATAAGCAACCGATCTTGGTTAAATGGTGCTCCACCATAGTTTGCATAAGCAACCGAGTGGAAACCACCTTCAAGAGGCCCAAATCATTTCGTTTTCGAGAAAAAGTTGAAGTGTTCGTGTGATTTTGATGAAGAATATGGTGTAGAAGTGATAAATGATGAAGGTCGTACAAGAGTTTAGGAGAAATACTTACGAAATGGCCTTGAATCGCGATGAAAGTGATTGAGAGTGACTTGAGTGCGCGTGATCGGATGGCAGAGTGAAAGGTGAGAATGAAGGGTCAAGTGTCCTATTTATAGATGACAGTGACAGGGCTAGTCGAATGATCTCGATCGAATGGGGTTAAGTCGGTGCAAATGTGTGGCAGCTGATCGGATGGCGTCCGGTCGAATGGCCATCCGATCGGATGGTCATCCGAGCGGATGTCCATTCGGACAGCCGATTCTCGTTTGCTAGTTTTCCGACTTTGGTTTGTTTTACGAGCGAGGGTAAGCATTGCGTTACATGTTATTGTGAGTAACCATTATTATAGCATTATTATCCTCTAGGTATCCAATCACAAGAGTAACTTCGTGTTTCGGATTTGTGTTAAAACTAGTCTCTCGTTTATCAAGTATCAAGGCATAACAAGTGTCAAGTTTCTAGTATCACAAGAGTCAAGATTCACATCATTCGTATATAAAGCATCACAAGAGTCAAGAGTCAAGAATCATATTGTTCATATATAAAGGTATCACATGAGTCAAGATTCACATCGTTCATATAGGAGAAGCATCACAAAAGCGTCACATAGAGTAAAATTTCACATAGTTTAACACAATTAAGATTTAAGTAGTTCATTCCTCATTATGATTGATCGTCTCGAGTGTAAAAGCATAACAAAATAGGAAGTACCACAAGACTTGCCTAAGATTATAGAAGCATCGAAACGCCGGGCGTTACAGTCTCCCCTCCTTTAGGAGATTTCGTCCCCGAAATCTAAGAGGAAGACTGGACAAAGAGTTGTGGGTACTTGGTTTTCATTTCACTCTCAAGTTCCCAAGTGAATTCGGCGCCACGTTTCCCTTCCCATCACACCTTAACTATGGAAATTTTGTTGCGTCTTAACCGCTTGGTACCTCGGTCCATGATTTCGACCAGTTTCTCCACAAAATGAAGGGTCTCGTTTACTTGCAAATATTCGATGGGAACTTGAAGTTCCTCATCTGCTAAACACTTCCTAAGATTAGAAAAATGGAATGTCGGATGTACGTTGCTAAGCTCTTGAGGCAAATCGAGCCGGTAAGCCACCTTGCCAATCCTTTCGAGTATCTTGAAAGGACCCACATAGCGAGGGGTAAGCTTCCCTTTTTTACCAAAACGTATCACTCATTTCCAGGGAGATACTTTGAGTAGAACGTGATCTCCAACATTGAATTCCAGAGGCTTACGCCTTTTGTCAGCATAGCTCTTTTGTCTGCTCCTAGCCTTGATCAAGTTATCGCGGATCTGAAGAATCTTATCCGTTGTCTCTTGAATGATCTCAGGGCCAGTAAGTTGCTTGTCACCAATCTCATGCCAACTGAGAGGAGATCGGCACTTGCGACCGTACAGAGCTTCGAAAGGAGCCATCTGAATACTGGAATGGTAGTTATTGTTGTACGAGAACTCGATCAATGGTAAATGTACATCCCAATTACCACCAAAGTCAATTACACAAGAACGGAGCATATCCTCTAGGTTTTGAATAGTACGTTCAGTCTGTCCATCCGTTTGAGGATGAAAGGCTGTACTAAGATTCAAGTGAGAACCCATAGCGGACTGAAAAGTTTGCTAAAGACGTGAAGTGAAGCGACCATCATGGTCAGAGATTATGTCAATAGGTATACCATGACGACATATGATTTCATCAGTGTAGATTCGAGCAAGTTTCTCCACTTTGAAATCTTCACGAATAGGAAGAAATTGGGCTGATTTGGTCAAACGGTCGATGATCACCCATATACTATCATGACCGGAAGGTGTGCGAGGGAGTTTAGTTATGAAATCCATAGCAATGTTATCCCATTTCCAAACAGGGATTTCGGGTTGTTCGATAAGACCTGAAGGACGTTGATGTTTAGCTTTAACCTTTGAGCAAGTGAGACACTTCGAAACGTAAGCAGCGATATCCTTTTTCATACCAGGCCACCAGTAAGACATACACAGGTCATGGTACATCTTATCAGCACCTGGATGAATCGAGTATTGGGATTTGTGAGCCTCATTCATGATGAGCTCACAGAGATTGTCGCGATCTGGCACCCAGATGCGATTGGGATAGATTGTAGTCCATCAGACTTCGTTTCAAGCTGGTCGGCAGAAGCACCTCGTATTTCGACGATCAGACTACCTTCGTTGGCTGACGAGTATTGTGCTTCACGAATACAGGCATGAAGATCACTAGTGATCTGGAAACAGCGGATGCTACTAACATGAGTCTTACGAGTAAGAGCATCGGCCACGATATTCGCCTTGCCAGGATGGTAGCGAATCTCGCAATCATAGTCGTTAAGTAACTCTACCCATCGTCGTTGACACATATTCAGTTCCTTTTGATTAAAGATGTGTTGCAGGCTCTTATGGTAAGTGAAAACCACACACTTAGTACCATATAGGCAGTGTCGCCAAATCCTTAACGCAAAAATAACTGCGCCCAGCTCAAGATCGTGGGTAGTATAGTTTTTCTCATGTATTTTGAGTTGTCGGGAGGCATAAGCGATGACCTTGTCCCGCTGCATGAGCACACAGCCAAGGCCACAGTTCGAGGCATCGCAATACACCACGAAATCGTCATTCCCATCAGGGAGAGCAAGTATGGGAGCATTACAAAGCAGGTTCTTAAGAGTTTGAAAAGATTCCTCTTGCTCGGGACCCCAAGCAAAAGGTTTCTCTTTCTGAGTTAATGAAGTGAGAGGAACGGCGATCTTTGAAAAGTCCGAGATGAATCGACGGTAATAACCCGCCAATCCTAAGAAGGAACGAATCTTAGCTGCAGATTTAGGCGTACTCCAATTCTTCACTGCTTCGGTTTTGGACGGGTCAACATGAATTCCTTGTTTACTAACGACGTGCCCGAGAAATTGCACTTCATTAATCCAAAATTCTCACTTAGAAAACTTTGCATATAAGCGTTCACCACGTAATAATTCTAACATAAGGCGTAAATGGCGTTCATGATCAGCTTGGGTTTTTGAATAAATAAGAATATCAACAATAAAGACTATCACAAAATGGTCCAGATAAGGTCTACAAACATGATTCATAAGGTCCATGAACACGGCGGGTGCGTTAGTCAAGCCAAAAGGCATAACCACGAACTCGTAGTGTCCATAACGAGTGCGAAATGCAGTTTTGGGGATATCTTCTTCGAGAACACGGAGCTGATGATAACCAGATCGAAGGTCGATTTTTGAGAAATAACGTGCGCCCTGTAGTTGGTCAAATAGATCATTGATACGAGGGAGAAAATAACGATTCTTGACGGTGAGTTTGTTAAGTTCACGGTAGTCAATGCACATGCGAAACGAACCATCTTTCTTCTTGATGAATAACACAGGAGCACCCCAAGGTTGAGGTACTTGGACGTATAAAACCTTTGTTGAGCAGTTCTTGCAGTTGACTAGATAATTCTTGCATCTCAGAGGGTGCAAGTCGGTAAGGAGCTTTGGCAACAGGAGTTGAACCAGGTATAAGATCAATACGAAAATCAACAGATCGAGGTGGAGGAAGACCAGGAAGATCTTCAGGGAAGAGATCTGGGAAATCACACACTACTAGAACATCACTTACGCTCTTTCCCTTGCCCTTTTGTTCTGCTATGTGGGCCAAGAAGGAAAAGTATTGTTCACGTAAGCATTTATTCGCTTGAGCGCATGACATCAACTTCAGTCCTCTAGAAGGTCGGTCTCCATAGACGTGCAAAGTATCACCAGACGGGAGAGGTAAACGAACGTACTTCTCGTGACAAGCGATTTTAGCATGGTTCTTACGCAACCAATCCATGCCGACTATGATATCGAAGCTACCCAATTGCATGGGTATGAGATCAATAGTAAAACGTGACCGTTAAGAGTCAGGGAACTATCACGGAGAACAGAATCAACTAGAATAGACTTCCCATCGGCAATCTTAACAGAGAACGACTTAGTTAGTTTAGAGCGTGCACAGTTTAACAAAGATTCAAATTCTATGGACACAAAGCTTCTGTCGGCACCAGTATCAAATAGTATCAAAGCGTAAAGATTATTAACGAGAAACGTACCATTAACGACATTATTGTCGTTACGTGCCTGATTTGCGTTGATGTTGAACGCTCATCCTCGAGCAGCTTGCTGTTGCTCCTGATTCAGCTGGGGACATTGGAGGAGGAGATGAGTGGTGTCCCCACACTTGTAGCATGCTCGCTAGGGGTGCTAAACGGGTCGTGTTCGTGGGTTGGCGAGTCCAACCCGACCCGAACCCGAAAATTTTACACAAACCCGAACCCAACCTGTAACACCTCGTAAAATCACGTCCAATGAAGTATTGACATGTGTAATAAACCCTAATAAAGTCAAACGTTGAATTTAAGGGACTAATTTTTCGAAAAATCAAAAACTTTGAATGCGAAAGGACTAAAAGCGTCAACATGTTAAATTCTTACCTCTGAGTGACCATTTAAAAAACCGGGAGCTTCATGATATTTGATAATACTCTCGGGAATGCCAATTATTGGCCATCTAAGGTTTTTATGCCTTTAAGTGACGTTACCCGCAACTTTGCAAGTTTAAGGAGTTAAAAGTGTCAATATGTTTAAATATACCTCTGAATGCCCTTTTTACGAACCCGAAGCATTATGATGTTTTATAATACTCTCAAGAATTCCTAATATGGATTAGATAAGGCTTCGATGCTATTAAACGATGATATGCGCAAGTTTGCGCATTAGAAGGACCAAAAGCGTCAACTTTTGAATCTACGCCTTTTGGTGACCCTTTAAGCAAACAAGAGCGTAGTAATATTTAAACACATGCTTGGGAATACCCATTATGAGCCATGGAAGGCTTGGATAGCATTAAACGACAGTTCGCGCTACTTTGTGCGATTAAAGGACTATTTGCGTCAAACTGCAAAAGTATACCGATTCGTATGGTATCGAACCTTCCGGAATATGATCATAAGTTAAACATGCCCTAAATATCCTTTACATAGCTTAGAAATAGGCTTAGAGGTGTTTGGTGCGCAAAAATAAACTTATTTGATCAACAGGGACTAAAAGCGTCAAAAAGTGCATAAGTTTGCATTTTCGCGCATATCTTACGTTATGAATATATCCGGACATCCAAAAATTTATGTAATCATTAAAATATTTTATTTTAGTGATTGGCATGATAAAATTCCATTCGTCGCGTAATTTGGATCGTTTTTCGCGTCCGTTCGTGTTTCGTCGTAATTAGCCGAACAACGCAACCGTACGACCAAACGAACCGACATCCGAGATTTTTTGTGCATGTTTTATGTTCCCTATGTTTAGGAAACATTGTAGAGCCATGGAAATGGCTTAACGGGCCTTAACCGTGTCAAAAAGGGCCTTACAAGCCTACAGGGACTAAAACTGTAATTTATGAAAGTTGCTGTGCTGAACCCAACCCCATACGGACCGTATGGGTGGACCTTTGCAGTCCGTAAGCTGAATACCAGCTTCAGAAACTTGTGTGCAGCCCTGGTATGCAGACATATCTCACATATTTCGAATCTATGGGCTTGTTGATGGTATTAGACACCTGTTAGGGCACTTGGCATGATCTTATAAGCTTCCATAACACTTGTCATCATCCAATCATCCTCCAAAAACTATAAATAGGAGGTGGGTTTGATTGTTCAAGCACACCATTTCCTTTCAATCTGCTCATGCTCTCAAACAAAGGGGATCCTGATCATTATGGAACCTCTCTTGAGTTCTTTTTAGTCCCTTGGACCTTTGGTAAGTGTCCATCCTTGGCTAGTTCATTTTATTTGGCTCTTAAAGCCGAAAAGTCAAACGTTTCGTTAAATGCTCTAACTTTTAAACGGTCGAGCCATGGTTCGCAACGAACATGGCTACGTGATCATAATTAGGTAGGTGTTAAACCCTCTTAAGGGCACCTCCTAATTACCACGTTTACTTAATTAAATGTCGGGTCAAAGTAATTAAAATAAAAGTCAAACGGGTTAGTTTTTAAATAAAATTCATAACTGATAATATAGAAGCTATAAAATCAGTTTTGTCACCTTAATAACTTGGTAAATATTAAATGAACATGTATAGGCATGTTCAACCCGACAATTCTAAGTTTAAAATCGGTTTGCAACCGAAAGTCGCAAAAGTTGACTTTTGCTTTGAATTTCAGTTCTGACCCGAATTAGCTTAGTTTAATTATGCCTTAGGGTTCCTTTGTGATCATATCATATGTTAGTATAACCCTCTGAGATTATACTACATGATCCTTTAGAATTAGAGTTCATATGCATGTTTCCGTTATATGCTTAAAAGTTGACCATTATGCCCTTTTGACCTTAAAACAAGATTTTTGAAAATGTGAGAGGACAAAAACCTTTGTTACTGATTTATAAACTTGTCCTAAAAATTTGACATCAGTTTGAGGTCTAAATTAGGAGTTATGTTCAATATCGTAATTTAGAAGCTTTTTATTAATTAAACGACATTATTAGCATAAAGCCTATCTAAACCCAAATTTTGACACCAAACTTTTTACCCACTGATGTAATATAATATTTTGGGATTTTTGAAGATTTTTATTTATTTTTAAACTGATCATATCATAGGGTTCTAGCTTTGATTCAGTAATTGTCGGTTATACCCTTTTTCTTGAATAAAATAAAGTTTTACATAACAAATTGATTCCAAATCTTTTGCTACTGATTTTATATGATAAATAAAATATTTTAAGCCTTCTGGAATGATAAAAATATCAGCTTTTCTTATATAACCCGAAAATCGCTTAAAACCGACTTTTACGCGTTTTAAGCGCATAGTATGGGTTAAAACTATTTTTATCATACAAGACTTAATACCTACTGATGTTTTAAGTAAATTTTTATACTTTAACAGTAAGCAAAAGTTTTGAACTCGGATTTCCAAATTTGACCTTTAAAGCTTATGTGAAATTACCAAAATGCCCCTTCGGTGCATAGTTTGGTTATAAGCGATAAATTTCACATATATGCAATACCCTACTGATGTAACTTATTAAATTTAATATTTTTACTGATCATATCAGACCTGAACCTCAGATTAATGTTTAACCTCTTTTATAAGCTTTAAAATGACCAAAATGCCCCTACGGGGCATAATTTGAATTTAAATCCATTTTGGGCATAATGGAAGGTATCCTACTGATATCACAACATATTTGAGGCATATTAACATAGGAAACCTGTTCATGACTCATTTGTTTACCCGTTATGCATTTTTCGCGTTCGGAACGGTTTATGTAACTAGTTTGCATAAATTAACCGAAACGGGTCAAACCTTATCATTTTTATCTCAAAATCCAGAATGTGTTTAGTTTACCCATATTATACAAGTCTTTAAACTTGTCGGGTCTAAACCACATTCTAATCCGGTCTTCGCTTAATCTTGCGTTTTGAACCGTATATCTTCCTTTAAAACTAACCGGTCTAAATCTAGACTTATTTAAGACCCGTTAGGAATCTAATAGGTTATTAAAACCTTCGTTCCAGATTTAGGAGCCCAGTAAAAGATATCTGCATTTGCTAATTGTATACGGCTGGGATAAATTGTATAATTTGCTCAGGTAAATACTTTTAACTTATTTTCCGTTATACGGGCTTGGGATACGGTATTATAATAATACCGCTTGGTCGGGTGTGTAATTATTTAAATCGGATTGTGATTAATATATTTACATAACCCGTTTTAATCTGTTTTGTTTGGTATATGGCCTTTGGGGGGTTATTGACCATGTCCCGGATATCCTTGGCATCATTCATTGAAATGGCCACGACTTAAGCACGGGGTGTAGGCATACACCTGGCAGTTGCATATGTATAAATGGTAATCCACAATAAGGAATTCTCCTTTTGGGCATTATACTTGTGGTGTGTCAGTTAATCTTGTCCGGCTCTTCTAACCTGCCCTGACGAACGGCAAACATGTAAAAACTGTATACAAGATTATTTTTAAATAATTGTCCCAAGTTATAAAAGATTATTTTGTGCCTTGTGCATTCAAATCAATTTTCTTAAACATTTTAAAAAATGAGTCGGTTAATTGTATTTACCAGTGTAAACTGACGTATTTTCCAAAAAGACTAAGTGCAGGTACTAGACGGATTAGGCTGGCTACTCCTAGCATCAATAAAGAGTCTTGCAAGCTTAGATGTTTATAAATCTGTTGAACAATGTTCCTTTTAACCCTGATCCGCCTGTGGATCCCTTACAACCGTTTTGTAATAATTGAAATTACTTTCATTCGGTTTGTAATGTTCTTATCTTTCGACTTCCGCTGTGTATTAAACTGTGATAAATTGGCTATGATGATATCAACTACGTCACGATACTCCCCACCTGGCCCACCGGTAATACGTGAAAATATCGGGGTGTTACAGACCCGAACCCGAAAATCGTATCATACATAAGAACCCGAACACGACCCGAAGTTTCGTGGGTTGACCCGAACACGACCCGTTCAACCCGATTTTTTTTTTATTTTTTTCTGAAATTAATATATTAAAATTAAAATTTACTTAAAAACACAAATATATATAATAATATCATATTTAAATTATAAAATCTATGTTAATTTCTCTTTTTAAGTTATAATCATGGAAAAAAATTACATACCCCATTTAATTTATGACATAAAATTTATTGTAAAAAAATATAATATAGTATAAATGTGTTAAATGGGTCAACCCGCCAACCCGACCAGGTTGACCCGAACCCGACCCGTTAACCTAAACGGGTTCGCGGGTTCAACCTGAAACTGACCCGAACCCGTTTAAACTAAACCTAAACCCGCGAATTTCGTGTTAGGTTCGTGTCGGGTTTTCGGGTCGTGTCAGAAATTCACACCCCTAATGCTCGCACGTTGTTTGCTGGTTTGGGGTTCTGCTGAGCTGGTGGTGCTTGCTGAACCTGATTGGCTTGACGGCAGTAAGGGGTTGTATGACTATAGCGACTGCAGGTGGTACACTGGCGACAAGTTGCATTGGCAGGGTGATGATAGTTGCAAGTGGCACACTTGGGATGAACCCCAATGTACGACTTCTTGGTGTTTTCTGGAGCAGGAGGGTTTGGAGTAGCAGCAGACACAATAGCATTGCAAGCAGCGTTTTGAGACTTTCGTTTCTTACCCTTGTTGCCACTGGGTTGCTGCGTGATCTGGTTAGCTGGTTTCGAGGGAGTAGGGTTTCTGAACTGTTTATCACGAACGTGGTTGTTGTTCAAACTTGCTGCAAGACGGTAAACTTCTTCAATAGAGTTGAGTTGAGCTGCTTCAATAGCGTCACGCATAGCAGGAGGTAACCCATGAATGTACTTCATGATCATGCGCTTGGGAGTAGACACCAAATGTGGCACGACGATGCTAAGTTGTTTAAAGCGGGTAGTATAAGCCAGGTTGTCATCACCAACTTGTTTCAGATGCCAGAATTCATCCTCAAGTTTCTGCTGCTCATGGGGAGGGCATAATTCGAGCATCATTAGTTCCCTAACCTCAGCCCATGGTAAAGCATAGGCTTCATCATTTGAGCGGATGTTTCTCTCATTGGTCCACCATTCCAGGGATATGCCTTGAAACACGCCAGTAGCACTCCTAGTCTTTAGATGCTCAGGGCACTCACTGTTAATGAAAGTAACCTCAATGCTATCGAACCATTCTAGCATTGCAGTCACCCCATCACTGCCCGTGAAAGGCTTAGGGGTGCAAGAGACGAAGTGTTTGTAGTTAAAGCTCACAGGCTTAGGTTGGACCGCTTTCGAGTCAACAGAGGAGGGAGGAGTGTTTGATCCCTGGATTTCAGTGACAGTCTTGGGAACAATACGGCGGATGACCATTCGAACGGATGGCCATTCGAACAGTGGGTGTTTGTGAACTGTTAAAGTTTTCGATGTTTTGATCATAGTGCCCTGTAAAACAAATAACAAGTGTTATCATAATCAAATCATCTGGATGGATGGTCATCCGATCGGATGACCATTCGAACAGATGGTCAGTGGGTGAAGTTTCGTAAAATTTTCTAAGTTTTGAGTTAACGGAGACGGTGTGCCGACGTGTCAAACAATGGAAACCTACCAAACCCAGCTCGTTCGATCGGATGGGTATCACCCCTTTCGAACCGACGAGCTGTTTTTTATGGAATTTCATGTTTGGACCCGTTAATCGGTCCGTTTTCCATGGAATTCAGTTTTCAAGCCGATTCTCGACTAAGGAACGAGTCGAGAGTCTGATTTCACCAATGTTTTGTATAAATCAGAAGAAAAGCTCGGAAAATCAGTTGTAAAACCTGAAGTTTATCAGATCTGGGCCGGAAACATGCGAAATTCCGTTGGATCTGGTATAATAAGTGTGATAATCCTTTAGATCTTGTATAAAAGTTGTGAAAATCCTTTAGATCTGGAACCGATCTTGGTTAAATGGTGCTCCACCACAGTTTGCATAAGCAACCGAGTGGAAACCACCTTCAAGAGGCCCAAATCAGTTGGTTTTCGAGAAAAAGTTGAAGTGTTCGTGTGATTTTGATGAAGAATATGGTGTAGAAGTAATAAATGATGAAGGTCGTACAAGATTTTAGGAGAAATACTTACGAAATGGCCTTGAATCGCGATGAAAATGACTGAGAGTGACTTGAGTGCACGTGATCGGATGGCAGAGTGAAAGGTGAGAATGAAGGGTCAAGTGTCCTATTTATAGATGACAGTGACAGGGCTAGTCGAATGATCTCGATCGAATGGGGTTAAGTCGGTGCAAGTGTGTGGTAGCTGATCGGATGGCGTCCGGTCGAATGGCCATCCGATCGGATGGTCATCCGATCGGATATCCATTCGGACAACCAATTCTCGTTTGCTAGTTTTCCGACTTTGGTTTGTTTTATGAGCGAGGGTAAGCGTTGCGTTACGTGTTATTGTGAGTAACCATTATTATAGCATTATTGTCCTCTAGGTATCCAATCACAAGAGTAACTTCGTGTTTCGGATTTATGTTAAAACTAGTCTCTCGTTTATCAAGTATCAAGGCATAACAAGTGTCAAGTTTCTAGCATCACAAGAGTCAAGATTCACATCATTCGTATATAAAGCATCACAAGAGTCAAGAGTCAAGAATCATATTGTTCATATATAAAGGTATCACATGAGTCAATATTCACATCGTTCATATAGGAGAAGCATCACAAAAGCGTCACATAGAGTAAAGGTTTCACATAGTTTAACACAATTAAGATTCAAGTAGTTCATTCCTCATTATGATCGATCGTCTCGAGTGTAAAAGCATAACAAAATAGGAAGTACCACAAGACTTGCCTAGGATTATAGAAGCATCGAAACGCAGGGCGTTGCAAATACGTTATGATTGTTGTTTATAAATTTGATTTACTCTGTGTTTGATCGAATTGCAATGCTTATATAGGTAACATTGAGTTCAATCAGATACGTTGAAACACGTGTTTTCATATGGTTAACGCATCACATAACGTTTGGACTAATCTATTCGATGTTTACGATGTATCGCGCCGCAACGCGCACGGGTCTTATTGCTAGTTACTATAAATAAGCAACATTATGATGCTTTAGGAGTTGTACACCAAGCATTGAGTGTATTTCAAAAAAAAAAATTTGATTTTCCACTTTAAGCCTAAAGGTTTTCATCCTCTACATTAAAACCCTTTTGATTTTTTTCACTTTTAACCTAAAGCTTTTTATCTTTTTCAATTTAACCTTTACATTTTCTATTTTCAACTTTGTTCCTCCATACTTTTAACCTTTTGCAAGTTTTTCATTTTACGTTCCGTTACACGTCTATTATTCTACGTTTGACAAGTTCGTTCCAATGCGTGGGGCCCTAGATCAACTTAGTTTTTTCTTTCTACATTTTACGTTTCGGTCTAATTTCTTCGTATTAACACACCGCAACGGGCGTGCGTGATTCAACGATTTTACTTATGTTTTTCGTCCAGTGTTGTTTTTTTCTTTTTTTATTTATTTTATTTTACGAGCTCTTCTGTTGTTGGTTGTGTGGCATTGTGGATACTTGGTATGATTTTACAAACGTATTTAACCTACTAATTTTTTTACTAAAAATAATTTGTTTCGAATTCACCCATATACCTCTTTTACTTAAAAAAAACCTATTTTTACGTGCATATTTTTATGTACGTGTCGGAATGAATTCGATTTGCTCTACGTTTTGATGTAAACTTTTTTATGGAAACGAGTCAGATCAAATATAATACTTTTTGTTTAAAAAAAACATCTTTTATGTGCATATTTTATGTACGTTTCGGTATAAATTCGAGTTGGCGTATGTTTCAACGTAAATTTTTTTGTGAAATGAGTGAGGTCAAGTATAATCTGTTTCCGTGCTTATTTTATGAATGTTTCGTTAATTTTGTTTCGAACCGAGTGGAGTCAAATTGTGGTTTCTTTTTTTCAAAAGTTCTAATTAATCTCATTTGATTGTACGTGTCAGCTTTTCCGTTATACCCGTTACATTTTCTATGTATGAGTCGAATCCTATATAATATGTTATGATTGTACGGTATAAATTTGATTTACTTTATGTTTTAATCTAACCGCAATGCTTATATAGGTTATATTGAGTTTGATCAGATATGTCGAAATGCACGTTTTCATATGGTTAACGCATCACATAACGTTTAGACTAATCCATTCGATGTTTGCAATGTATCCGCGCCGCAACGCGCGCGGGTGTTATTCCTAGTTCTTATAACTTGGTTCCTACTGTTCATACACCTCTAAAGTAATGTCATACAATATTTTTTTGTCTTCATGTACGAGCCGTATAACATCATACGACACATATAAAATGTGACTCATATAATATTATACGACTTAAACATTATATAATGTTATACAACCTATATAGAATGGTATACGACCTAATATTTTTCTCATCTATATGAGCTGTATAACATTATACGACCAAATATTTGTCATGTCAGATTATTTTATACGGGCTATAGAGGGTGTGAAAATAAGATTTTGTGGTGTGGCTTTATTAACACCCTAATTTAATTAGGGAGTTAATTTTCACATACCCATCCTTTCTATCTCTCTCTCTATATAGATAGATAGATATATATAGAAAGAGATAAAGTGAAAAAAATTGTAAGAATAAAATACAGGATGTGTGAATACTATGAGCATTAATTAATATAACCTACCTTTTACATTTGTAAATATGATTACTAATATACACTTTTAAAACATTTAACCTTTATTCGATGTGAATTTTCTTTAATAATTTTGTTAACTTTTCTAAAACAACCTGATAAAATTTTGTTGAAACGGAGTTGTACTCAAGATAAAGTGTTTTCTATATGGCGAGTGTCGTGAACAACATTTGTACTGGTATCGATATTATTAAAACCGGTACTTATTTTTATGGTTTTCAATCAATTTAAAACACGTGTCGATATCCTATTATATAGCAATAGGACCGATCCGACCCTATCTAACCCGAATCAGACAGAAAAATATTATATAGCAATAGACAAATGATGCATAAAAATTTCCGCACCCCATAAAAAAATTTCTTAGATCCGCCTCTGCATCAACTAC
Organism: Helianthus tuberosus; assembly: GCA_030545235.1. Classification (NCBI taxonomy): domain Eukaryota; kingdom Viridiplantae; phylum Streptophyta; class Magnoliopsida; order Asterales; family Asteraceae; genus Helianthus; species Helianthus tuberosus. The sequence goes on from CM060363.1 coordinate 77,722,486, forward strand.
TCTTATATAATATTCTTAAGCCATTGTTTGTCTAATTTTTCTACGAATATTTTCTGTATCACCAACACTATAGAGAGAATTTTGATTGGTAAGTATTTGCAAAATAAACATGTAAACTAGCAATAAGACCCGCGCGCGTTGCGGCGCGATACATCGTAAACATCAAATAGATTAGTCCAAACGTTATCTGATGTATTAACCATATGAAAACACGTGTTTCAACGTATTCGATTAAACTCAACGTTACCTATATAAGCATTGCAATTTGATCAAACACAAAGTAAATCAAATTTATACCCAACAATCATAACGCATTATATGTGACCCGAGTCATACATAGAAAATGTACGGGTATAACGGAAAAGCTGACACGTATAATCAAAAGAGATGAATTATAGCTTCTGAAAAAAATGGAAAAAAAGGAAACCCTAATTTGACTCCACTCATTTGAAACAAAATTTACAAAACATCACCTCACTCGTCTCCCAGAAAAGTTTATGTCGAAACATACACCAACTCAAATTTATACCGAAACGTACATAAAAATATGCACGTAAAAATGTTTTTTTAAACGAAAACATATTATATTTGATCTAACTCGTTTCCAGAAAAAGTTTACGTCAACACGTAGAGAAAATCGAATTTATATAGGCACGTACATCAAACTATGCAAGTGAAAAAAAATTAGTTTTTCTTAAGTAAAGGAGGTATAACGGTAAACTCAAAACAAATTATTAGTAAAAAAAACTTAATATGTTAAATACGTTAGTAAAATTGTGCTAAGTAGCACTAATGCCAAACCATTGCCAACGAACACCAACATCAGAAGAGCTTGTAAAAATAAAATAAATAAATAAGTAAAAAATAATACCGAACAAAAAACATACGTAAAATCGTTGAACCACGCACCCGGGTCGCGGCATGTTAATGCGAAGAAATTATATAGAAGCGTAAAACGTAAAAAAATAACTAAGTCGATCTAGGATTCGCGCGTTGCGATGAACTTTTCAAACGTGGGAAAAATAGACGTGCTGCGACTGGACTGTCAAACAGACGAAAAAACGTTGCACCCTACACGCACGTTGCTGCGTGTTGACTCGCAAAATTTAGAACGAAACGTAAAATGAAAAAACTTGCGAAAGATAAAAAGTATAAGGGACCAAAGTTGAAAATAAGAAAGTGTTGGGGTTAAATTGAAAAGTTGAAAAACTTTGGGTTAAAACTAAAAATGTCAAAGGGTTTAAAATGAGAAACATAAAAACCTTTGGATTAAAACTTAAAAATGCAAATTTTTTTTTGAAAAACACCCAATACACATCTTACAACCATCAAAGCAACAAAAATTTGCTAATTTATAGTTTGAAAATATTACGACTCACAAAAGTGGACCAAATAGCGGCGAGTTTGTGGTAGTTTAAAAACTTTAATAAATATGGTGTTATCTTTTCCTTAAGTATTTTTAGTATATCTTTCAAAACAGGATTTATGGGATCACTATCATAATAAATAATACTAATTAATAAATTAATAATGAATCACGTGTATCATCTGTCTAAATCAACGTTAAGGTTTGAAGATTCAAAATGATTGGCTTCAAAAGATAAAAATGAATATACATGAGTTTCAGACTTTATACACGGGTCATAAAATAGATACCCTAATAACGTACCATTTATCCAAATATGTTTTATGTAATGTTATCAAACGTAAAAGATTATACAATAATAAAAGTTAATATACGACTATGCTACCAGATGTGTAATCTTTGTAACATAATCATATAACACAAAGTCACAAATGATGATTAATTTTTGTGGTTTGGTTTGTCATTTGAAATTATTAATTATTTCTTATTATCTTTCTACTTTGTTCAAATCAAGATGCAAGATTAATAAGCAGAATTTTATTAGTAAATTAAACATCATTTTCCTTTTTCTTCATCAAGTAGCACCTTTTTTTATAAGCAGAGTTCTAGTAAATCAAATATATGTAACAAAGCTAGAGTTCATAGAACCATAACAAACCTGTCACTTATACAACAATTAACCATCATTTTATGAAAGTTTACAACAAGTGCACGTTTCATTAACGCCCATCTTCAACTCCAGATCTTTCGTGGCATATACGTAAACAAACTCACATCGCGTATATAATCTCCCCACTGCTGTCAATGTCGAGGTCTGGATCACTTTCCAGGTCCTCGTCCATGTCATCATCAATATCCAGGCATCCTGTGAGGTACTGGTTGAGGTTGTGGGCCCCAGCCGCAGGGATAGTCGCTTCGGCTATTATCTGCATTATTTCATCGACACTTTGGGTTGGTTGGTCTGTCCCCCCAAATTGGTCAGCAGCATTCTCATTGACCAGATCGCCCGGAAGGTTCTTCGTAAACCACTCGTGATTTCTTATCTCGTCCATGGTTATCCGCTAGTTTAGATTATAGAGAATCACACCCCAAAAAAATCAGTAAATGCTAAAGTTTTAATGATTAAACGAAACAAATAATCATGGCGTTTACAAAGTTGGTCGCGAAAATAAACGGGTTGGGTAGTGGTTCAAAAAGGGTTTTAAGCATTATAACGACTTTTGATCCATTTGACTATTTTGTCCATTTGACCCGTTTCTTTTTTTTATAAGTAAATGGTTTAAACAACCACCACAACCGGTATGCATAGATATATTTAAATGTAACTATAGTATGCAGACCTTAGCGGGATCGGCTACAAAAATTTTGGACATCAGTTGGCGGCACCCAGTGGATATATGAACATAGGACGGAATCGAGTACTGAACATTGAGAATTCTCTGAAAAAACAAGCTATCATTTGAGTTAATAAATGCAAATGAAATTGTCATGTATTGCCAAAAACAAGAGGATGGTGTATTTACTTGTATTGTCTTTCGAAAATTCTTAGGCTCCTCAGGGTCTTCAAACGGGTATGCTCCCACAAGCATCACGTATAACGTTACACCACACGACCACACATCTGCCATCTGAATTCATAATTTTATTTGCACCATATTAGTTACAAATTATAGCAACCTATAAAAACCCGAAGTGATCTTCGCGTGTCATGAATGGAAATCATGCTGTTAAAGATTTCGATGGGCTTACCTTGCCATCATATTCTTTCTTAAGTAAGACTTCTGGAGCAATATATGCAGGCGTTCCAACAGTCGATTTTGGTTGTGAATGCAGAACAGAGGACTGAATACAAATACAAAGAAATACGAGGCTTAGAAGTTAGAAGTAAAGATAATATTAAACAATATAAATACACAAGGAAACTATTTAACTTTATATATGTTCATTAATGAGTAGAACTAGTGGCGGATCTTGCCCGTTGAACATGCCAGGGCCGGAAGACACGGACACTAAAAAAAGCCCGGACAAGCCCGGGCCAAACATAGTATATATAAAAAATTTCGATCAAAATACGGAAAATTAGCACTACGGCCGAAAAACTTGCCCGGGCCGTGGCCCTTCCACGGCTCTTCTAAGAACCGCCCCTGAGTAGAACCTAGAAATGTAAAGGTGGCAAAATGGGCGGGTCTTGGTAATGTCGTAACGTGCCAAAAGGGCATTTTTGTACATGTGGAAACGGATCAGGTGTAACCACTTTTTGTAAGTGTCACATATGCTTACAAAACTAGTATTACTTAAATAGTATAAAATGATTTAAGGGGCTTTCGATGACTTTCAAGCAATTAGACGAGATACAATTTATTTTATCCATGTGACCTGTTCATAAGTAAATGGGTCGAATTCGTCCCCAGTATCAGAAGTAGCATAAAAAGGGAAGACATGATGATTAGTACCTTTGAATATCCAAAATCACAGATCTTGAGCCTTGGAGCCTGGCTACCATCTAGAAGCGTGTTTTCCAGTTTCAAGTCGCGATGGCATACTTCCTACATGGTACAAAAACCATGCTTTGCATTACGCACTTTACAAAAAAAAAAAATCATCAATACATGTGTGAAGACAGTTTTAGTTAAATACCATATTATGACAGTAACCCACTCCTGATACGAGTTGCTGGAAAAAGAAATGTGCCTGCAACACAAACACCATTGATGCTTTTTAAATTTTGATACAAACATGAAAAAAAGCAGCAATGGAAGTTATGCACTATGTACAGACTTCTTCTTCTGGAAACCGCCCAGCGTTGCATATCCGCTCAAATAGTTCTCCACCAGATGCATACTCCATTACGATGGCCAGATGTGTCGGTGTCAAAAGGACCTAGATATCAAATGGGAAATCGTCAAAACGCCAATGCTTCGAATGTTTTGTCTAAATGACAGAAAATTACCATTTTAACCTTTTGAAAGATTAAATGTTGAATTAATAAAAAAAGTTTCAAGTAAGAACCTCTTTGAATCTGACAATGTTCGGGTGCCTCAGTGATCTGTGGTTGATGATTTCCCTTTGCACATTTTCATCTATCTGTTGGATTCATGATAAGGGAGTCAACTAAATATCGAAACGATCTATTTCGTTAGAACTTGTAAACAGTGGATCCATCAAATCAGTAATATGAATTTAATATCGCGATCACTATTCTTGATAAAAGCAACATGTGGAATCAAACTAAATACACATCAAATATATTTCAAGATATCTGTGACTGTGTTACATGATATTTCTAGCATCAAGATTTTAGCTCAAATGATATCAACTTTTTCAGGTGAAATTATATCAATTTAGGGTGTTTGGATAGGACTTAAACCAATAATGAAGATTTGTTTGTGTGTGCCTTATAAAATGTTTCAGATTAATAAGACTTAAAATAACCTTTAAAATAAATAATACATAAAAAAAGGTATATTGGATTTTAATAGTCCCAATTATTCGTCGTCGGCCGCCAACAGTCTCAACTTCAAAAATAACCACTGACAGTCCTAACTATTAACATATTGGCCTCCAATGGACCCTGACTAACAGAACCCTAACGCCATTATTCTCCGGTCACCGGAAAACTCCTTTTTGGCTGGAAAACTCAAACTTTCCGTCCCAAACCTCTTTGTAACCTTACTACAGACCTTTAGAACCTTTTTCTAGTAGAAGCCCCAATTATTGAGCTCGCCGGAAAACTTCTTTTTGCCCTGAAAATTTCACTTTTTGGACGAAAAACTCAACATTTTCGTACCAAACCTCTTTGTAACCTTAGATAGGACCTTTAGGAACCTTTTTCTAGCCAAAAACATTTTTCCGGCGACTAGAGACTAACAGTGTTAGGAATCTGTTAATCAGAGTCCATTGGAGGCCAATATGTTAATAGTTGGGACTGCCTAGTGGTTATTTTTGAGTTGGAACTGGCGGCCAACGACGAATAATTGGGACTATTAAAATCCAATATTCCTATAAAAAAACATAATCATCTCTAGTTTCTAATCAATCACTTTCAAATTAAAAAAGAAAACACATAATCAATGCAAAAAAAACACCATTAACTGATTAAAAACTCACCTTCTCACCTCTCTCAATATACTTAACAGCAACAAGTTCATCAGTGAACTTATCCCTCATCAACCTGGCCACACCAAAGTTACCCGAACCGATATCTCTCACAAGCTCATACCTATCGCTATCGTGCATAATCGGCATATCCATCGCAAGCGCCATCGTACTGTACTCTTCTCCAACTATCCAACTTAAAACTGATGGTGATGAATTATGAAAATCAAAACGGTTGAGGATTTGAACAACGTGGCAGCACAAGGATCACAGGGAGGGTTGTAAAGTGGATTACCGAAAGTGATCAGATGAAATCTGAAACCCCGTGAAGCTTCAACCATAAATGGATTTTTATTTTTTTATTTTTTGATGAACTGAGTGAGATATATTGGTGGTGGTGATGGGATGGTGGGGTGACGTTATGAACAGAAAAAACGGTGTTTTTTTCCCCGGGAAAGAGGAAATGACGGATTTGCCCTTTCACGTGTGGTGGGATTGAGGGAGGTTTGCAAAATAAATAATAAAAAACGCGGGGTGGGGCGGGTCGGTGGATTCGGGTCAAAATGAGTTGAATCAGGGCCGGCCCAACAGACTAATGGACCTAAGCAATCGCTTAGGGCCTCCACTTTTTAAGTGCCTCCATATTAACAATATCTTTATACACAATATTGGGCTTGGGTTGGTTGATAATGGGCCAATGCACTATAGGGAACTAAAAGAAATAGGGCATACTAGAAGTCACGTTGTAGCGCGGTTAATTTTAGGCTCAAAAGTGATTTAAGTTTCAAGCAAAAAAAATTGCTGAATCGAGGCGTGCTCTCTTGAATCTTGATCAATGTTAGATGGAGAAATCATCGATGCTTATCTCAATCTTATTAATTGCCCCTTCTATTCGGTTGCCAATGACTTCTATGTTTATCAATCCGTTCGAACAAGGATTCAATTCTTGATGTTCATCGCTTTGCTTCTATAATCTGAATATTTAATTCATCAGTCCATATATTGGTTCAATACTTCAATATTCATCAGTTCTGTAAAAATTTCAACGATCACTTCGTCTCTGCCTTCTACAATTACTCATCGATGAGTTCTTTGTTCTGTAATCTCCTGAAGAAGGTAATCATGTTTATCTTTGCTTGTTTTTCTTGTTATTTTGATTTTTATAATCTTATGAAGTTAATAGTTTACTGGTTTTTTTTAAGAGTTAAATTAATTGGTTTTGCTTCTTGAATTTTCTTGTGTTGTATGTTGATTTTGCCTAAGTTGCTCAGGTTTCCATAATCATTTCATTTTTTTGGCTACACCATGGGGTTTCAATGGAACTTATTCTTTCAGTTACATTTATTCATTGTGTTATAAGTTTGTTTGATTAGAAAAAAAAAACCAATATATACAGACAAGCCAAATAGCCTGAACTAGTTTAAAATTTCATTTCAGTAGATAAGGTAAGATTTCTGAACTTGGATATAAGATTTGAAAAGCCCATCGAAATTACTTGCGGTAACCTAAAGTAATTCAAAACAAATCTTTTAACAATAACAATGGAACTCGACAACAACCACATTCTAGAGCATGTTATCTTAGCAAGGAATCACGGATGAAGGAGGTTTAATAACAATGAGAATCCGAAAAGGACCCCAAAATTATATTTCGCTTAGGGCCTTTTAAAACGTTGGAACGGCCCTGTTTGAACTAAAAAAATGTTATTTTGGGTCGGATTAGAAGTTTGGAACAAAACGGGTTCGAATCACAACTGGTTTGGTTGAGAACTCGGTTACATATTTTATAATGTACATTTACATTTTATTTCTTAAGTTTACATTTATATTTTAATTCTTGTTTATTTGTTTTTTTTTAAATCTTTTTTGTGGTAGGATGTCTGCACACAAAACGGGATTTGTGTTTTGTCGCAACCCCCGACCCCACCCCGGGAGCGGGAGCCGCGAACACGAGCCGGTGGTATCGATGTTTATTAATTTTGCAGCGGAAATGAGATATCAGGATCGTAGTTAGGAAATAAATTTTAGAGTTTCAAAACACCAAAATTTTATATCAAACAAATGGGATAAAACCCACATTTTATTCATAATATCTTTATAGGGATAAACCATAGTTGCTAAAAACATAAACATTTTATTTATGTAACTTTTATAGCCACTTTCTTTAAGCCTTCGGTGCTCTATAGCTGGCTTTTTATAGCTTCACATTAAGTTACCTGAAACGCGTTTTAAAAATATTCTATCAGCAAGAAATACTGGCGAGTGCATCCCAGTTTATAAAAACATCAGTTGTTATAACTTTACAGTATTAAGAGTGATTACAATGTTTATATCTACATAATTACTCGTTCATTACTTGTCACTCGACGAATCGGTGACTATGGTCATGTCACACATTGGATACCGGTGCCCAATTGTGAAGGTTATCAAGTACTGTATACAAACCCCATAATACTGGCAGCAATTGTAGAATACAAAGACTTAATCACTGTAATTATAACTGATAAACATTTAGGGCTTTGTAAAATAATTGAAATAATGGCTCACAAACTGTGAGTTAAAGAGAATGACTCACATTGTAAACTTATGTTTTTCTACGGGCTTCCTGGTGATATCTCCTAATTATTTTCTTGAGTTTCTATTAAAAACACACAATGCACGCGTGTTAGTAAAATAACTCAAATCACATTAGCCATACATCACGAGACAGAACCCAAATGGACTTAGTCAGGTAGAGCCTAGACATGCGTTGTTGGGTCCTAGATCAATCGGGTAGGGTAACGAATTAGTGATCAGGGGTTAAAATACTTACAACGAGGCAGAGCTTCATGTTTTAGGGGGTATATTAACTGAAATTTTTGCCCTAAAGGCTTGAGAGAAGAAAAGAAATTGAGTGAGATGGGACTGTGGCTGATCAACACTATTTATAGCTAATCAGTGTCCCCGTCGCGCCCCGCGACGCACATAGGGGTCACCCATCGCGGGCCGCCACACCCCCTAACTAGGTTAGCTTCGACCAGTCATAACGTAGGCTCGACACGTGGCGTTAAGCAGTGTCCGGTGAGTAAAGGTCGTCGCGCCCCGCGACACATTGAGGTCTCCCCCGTCGCGGGCCGCCACAGGCACTAAAAGCTTATTTTATTTAATTTTTTTTATAAAAGTAAGGTTATACGGGATCGATTCTTCTACTACGAAGCATTTTAGGGTGAGTTTAAGGGTTATATCTTCCCCACCTTGTTTTAAATCTCGTCCTCGAGATTCACTAGAATAGGTGTGGATACTTCCGTTGCATTTCTGATTCGAGCTCCCATGTATATTCTGGTCCTCTCTTTGAATCCCATTTTACTTTGACCATAACTAATCTCTTGTGTTTGAGATTCTTGATCTTCCTATCAATTTGGATAGGCTTTTCTACGAACTTAAGCTTTTCGTTTACCTCTATGTCTTGAAGAGGTATTACCAGTGATTCGTCTGCTAAGCACTTTTTGAGGTTACATACATGAAATACATCATGTATTCTTGCCATTTCATCTGGCAACTGTAGCTGATAAGCTACTGGTCCTATTCTGTTGATAATTTCAAAAGGTCCAACATACCTTGGGCTTAGCTTTCCTCTTTTACCGAATCTGACAACTCCTTTCCATGGAGAAACTTTTAGCAATACCTTGTCTCCAACTTGAAATTCCAACGGTTTTCGTCTGTTATCTGCATAACTCTTTTGACGATCTCGTGCTGCTTTCAGTCTCTCCTTAACTTGAATAATTTTGTCAGTTGTCTCTTGCACAATCTCAGGTCCTGACAACTGCTTTTCTCTGGTCTCTGCCCAACAGAGTAGTGTTCGGCATTTTCGTCCATAGAGTGCTTCAAAGGGTGCAACATTGATGCTGGTATAATAGCTGTTGTTATAGGAAAATTCTATTAAAGGTAAGTGACCGTCCCAATTTCCTTCAAAATCAATTACACAAGCTCTAAGCATATCTTCCATTGTTTGAATTGTCCTTTCACTTTGTCCGTTCGTTTGAGGATGATAAGTTGTGCTTAGATTTAATATGGTTCCCATTGCTTTTTAGAAACTTGTCCAAAAATGAGAAGTAAAACGGATGTCTCTGTCAGACACAATAGATAAAGGAATTCCATGTAATGAAACTATTTCATTTACATATAACTTGGCTAACTGTTCCACACTGAAAGTTTCTTCATTGGTAAGAAATGAGCAGATTTGGTTAATTTGTCTACAATCACCCAGATTGTGTCATTACCTTTTAGTGTCTTGGGTAATTTGGTAACAAAGTCCATTGTTATCAATTTCCATTTCCAAATTGGCATTTCCAATTGCTGAAGTAATCCTAAAGGTTTTTGATATTCAGTTTAACCTGGGAACAAGTTAAACATTTAGCAACATAATTTGCTATATCCTTCTTCATTCCTATCCACCAAAAGTTCTTTCTTAAGTCTTGATACATCTTGTTACTTCCGGGATGTATCGTGTACTTAGACTTATGAGCTTCTTCTAAAATTTGGTTTCGTAGGTCTCCTTGGATAGGTATCCAGATTCTTTTCTTATGAAATCTCCAAATTCCATCTGCTCCTTTTTCTAATTCCTTAATCATTCCTTTTAACCCTTCAACATCGTCCTTGATTGCTATTTTCTGTATCTTTTTAATTTGCTCATTTAAATCTATCTGCATGTTTAGTCTAAGAGCACGCACTCTTTTTGGCTTTTCATAGTATTTTCTACTTATAGCATCAGCTACTACGTTAGTCTTTCCTGCATGATACCGGATATCACAATCATAATCACTAAGAATTTCCATCCAACGTCTTTGCCTCATGTTTAATTCCTTTTGCCCAAAAACATATCTTAAGCTCTTATGATATGTAAATACAACAAACTTCTACCATAAAGATAGTGTCTCCAAATCTTAAGGGCAAAAATTGTTGCTCCTAACTCTAGATCATCGGTTGTATAATTCTCTTCATGTTTCTTAAGCTGTCTAGAGGCATAAGCAATTACCTTTTGATGTTGCATTAGCACACATCCAAATCCTAACTTAGATGCATCACAATAAACTATAAATCTTCAGTTCCTTCTGGCAAAGCGAGTATTGGTGCGTTGGTTAATCTTTGCTTCAAAATCTTAAATGATTCCTCTTGTTTTGGTCCCCATTCAAACTTAACTGTTTTGCAAGTCAGTTTGGTTAATGGAATGGCTATTCTAGAAAAATCTTAAATAGAACATCTATAATATCCTGCCAATCCAAGAAAACTTCTCACTTCTGTAGGTGACTCAGGGACCTTCCATTTGGTAATCGCATCGATTTTTGTGGGATCCACATGAATTCCTTCATGATTAACCAGATGTCCAAGGAATTGCACTTCTTGTAACCAGAATTCACATTTTGAGAATTTAGTATACAACTTTTCTTTTCTCAACAATGTCAAAAGTATATGCAAATGCTCCGCATGTTCCTCTTTACTCTTAGAGTAAATTAGAATATCATCTATAAAGAAAATTATGAATTTGTCCAGGTATGGTTTACATATCCTGTTCATCATGTCCATAAATACGGCTGGGGCATTGGTTAAACCAAATGGCATGACTGTAAATTCATAATGATCGTACCTCGTTCTAGAAGTAGTTTTAGGAATGTCTTCTTCCTGTACTTTCAATTGATGATATCCTGAGCGTAAGTCGATCTTAGAAAAGAATCAGGCTCCTTGGAGTTGATCGAATAGGTCATCGATTCTTGTTAGTGGGTACTGATTTTTAATCGTAACATTATTCAATTCTCGGTAATCAATGCACATACGCATCAATCCATCTTTTTTCTTGACAAATAACACCGGTGCTCCCCACGGTGATGAACTAGGTTGTATGAAAACTTTTTCAAGTAGTTCATCTAGTTGTTTCTTCAGTTCCTGCATCTCCGTTGGTGCTAGTTGATAAGGTGCTTTGGCAATCGGTGCTGTTCTGGGTATTAGGTGAATTCTAAATTCAACCTCACGATCTGGCGGTAATCTAGGTAACTTTTCTGGAAAAAAATCTGAGAATTTAGATACTACGGGAATATCTTTTAATTCTTTTCCTTTAGTGTTAATGATTACGGAAATCATATCCACCATTCCTCCTTTCCGTGCATAACTTGCAGCTTTCATCACAGAGATGAATTTTGTTGACCTTGTTGGCTTATCTCCTTTAATTGTGATATTTTCGCCAGTTGGCGTACTTACTTGTACAGACTTTTGATCACATAATATACATTCCTGATTGGCTACCAACAAATCCATTCCTAAGACTATATCGGATCCGGCTAGATTCATTGGTAAGAGGTTAGCAGTAAAGTTATGATTTAAAATTTCTATCCTTGCTCCCTGCAGGATTTCGCTTATTTTGATAAAATCTTCATTTGACGTTTCAACCAGACAAGCTTAGTGAATTTTCGTTAATGTCCCAACCCCCATCCCCTAATTACCCGGGAACGGGCGGCCGCGAGCAGTTTCAGTGGTGTCGGTGTTTATCAATTTGGCAGCGGAAAGTTTCATCAGGACCGTAGTTAGGAAGTATTTTATCAGAGTTAAACACCAAAATATTTAAAATAAAGAAATGGGATAAAACCCAAGTTTCTCTGATAATACTTTTATAAGTGGGACAAAACCCGATTTTTCATTTTTGATACATTTATAGGGAATAACCCTAATTATTGAAAACAATTCTTCTTTTTAATTAGGTAACTTTTATTGCCACTTTTCTAAGCCTTCAATGCTCTCCAGCTGGCTTTTATTGGCTTCACACTAAGTTACCTGAAACACGTGTTTAAAACATTTTATCAGCAGGACATACTGGTGAGTGAATCCCAGTTGAATCAAAACAGGTTTTATCAATTCACAGTATTGAGAGCGATTACAATGTTTACATCTACACAATTACTCATTCAGTACTGTCAATCCTGACTGGTGGGTCATATTACACATTGGCTAACTCTTTGTCCAATGGTAACGTGTTCCACATTTTGTATACAAAACCCCAACATACCGGCAGCAATTGAAGAATTACAAAGACTCAATCACTGCTAATTATAATTTAAATAAATAAAGGTTTTGTAAAATAGTTTGCAAAAAGGAGATTACTCACAAAAAGGTTTACACAAAAGAAGGATTACTCACATTGCTATTTTAGGTATTTTCTTTGTGGCTTCCTGGTTATAATCTGTAGGTCCCCTTGTTCGTATGGATCTTAACAGAATTGTCTATCCAACCTAGAGTGCGGAATCCTCTAGATCAGATTTGTTACAGAAACGAGTAGAAACAGAAATTCACAATCAAACAGGTCTTCTATTGATTATCCAAACATGCAGTTTTACAATCAACTCAAGACCCCACAACCTCACAGCTAATCTCTGTGATCTTGTCCAAACACTAATTTCGAATTCTTACTCTCTCTCTACGTTTTCTCTCTCTAGCCTCTTCTAAGAACTAAAACCCTAATCACAAAACATGTTTATATACCACATGTCTGTGAACTGGGCTTCCTACTGGGCTAGGCCATTTTCCAAGCCCATTACAATAATAAACTCACTAACCAATAAGCTAAGCCCATTACAAAATATTCAAAGACTAAATAATCAAACTATTAGGCTGTTGTCACCGAATATGCACCAACAGACTCCCCCTTGACAATAGCTTCATAGTGTAACTTTGTCTTCAAACATCTTGTGTTCTTTTGGTCTTTGGATAGCGTCAGCTATACAACTTCTGACATCAACAGACTCCCCCTTAGCTGATGCTTCCAATCTCCAAAACTTTCGTTCTTTGTAGATCATTGAACTAGCAATCCTTGGTTAAGCAAGTAAACTCCAACTCTTCCATATCTCTCTCTTTCTGCAATGTAGTAGAAGGATCCTACCATGCATCTTCACACATTCTTCACTCTCAATCTGCACTTTACTTGTATTCTGCACTTCATTTTGATAACTGCATCAATCTGTTTAGCAACACAAGCAAGTATCTCGAAAAACCATTAGTCTTTTTCACATTTAAAGATAAACCAATATTTTATCTTAGTTTGCAAAAATAACAAGCTGTCAATTGAAAATGGAAGTCTTTTTTAAAAAGAAAATATTTTTGGATTTTTTCTTAATAAATAACACACCTAAATAAAACTCAAAAATATTTACAATAAATCTTTTTGGTATTTTTGATATTTTTCAAAACAAACTAAACTAAACTCAAAAGTATTTACAATACAACTTTTTGTGAGAATCATGTGCAAGAAGATCATATCAACAAAATCAAATTGTTTCACACTATTAGATAATTCTTTATTTAATTTTTCGTGAATTGCAGTTTAAGACGATTACCAGTATGTTTGTCCACCTAAACAAAATGCATGAAAATTTCAAGTACCATTACCGTATGATACGTTAAGGTAATATTATTACTGATATACTAGTGTGTCCCACTTTAGGATATACCCCCGCGATCAAGGTATGCACAAAGATTCATCGTAGTAGGTGAGTATACTGAATTCATCCGTTTTGTTTTTCAACGTTTAGATAATTGGTGATCAGGTCAGTACTTCCGTACAGCAAAGAAACCAAAATATCTAACGAGGGCTTTGACAAATACCATTTTTGGTACGATTTATGCATTTTGCACTTTTTGAAAGACTCTCTAGGAGAGCTTCTTCATTTATGGGATTTGGCATTTTTAGCTCTTTTAAGATATCCTGGTTGTGCCTAGGTCAGCATGTATCTGGATGCAACAGAAGGACAACCCTGATATCCCCAGATGAAATAACAGTATAAAGACCCAAAACCTCAGATTTTGGCAATCTATCAACGCAAGATTTAAGGTCATTAAACCATACATCACTGATGTGTTCCCCACCCATACACAGTTCATTTAGGTTTATATCACATTAGTAACTTGATTATTTCATGCTTTTTGCCTACTGGTACATCATATGATGAAGCTGCTATCACACTTATGCAATTTTAATTTCATTTTCAGTGTGACAGTCTAACTTGCTGATGTACTATCATTTCTCCTTTTTCACACCATGAAATCTTTTTTTTCAATTTTTCATTTTTTATGTTTTTCATTTTTCATTTTTTTTATTTTTTTTTAAATTTTATAACTTACTCCCCCTAAACACACGCACTATCTAAACTCTTTTTGGCTTAGGAAAAATTCTCCCCCTAAATTTTTGTTTTTTATGGAGTAAGTTTCAAAAACATAAATTTACAAACACAAACAGACTCCCACTTCAACCTGACAATAAGTTTTTCAATGTTAAAGTTTTAAATAATCATAACAATCACTGTAGTAAATAGTTCGTTACCCATGTTAACCTACTATTCACCTCAGACACTTTACAGGAATAACCACTGTCGAACACATCAACAGTCCTTCTTGGTCATCCTGCACACACTCAACAACTCAGTTAGTCTTGAGAACCCAAGCCCTGATAGTCTTGGGTTTTCCAAATTCATCCATTACAGGAACATCCATCCAATATCCATCACTCCTAACTGGAGTCTTGTATTTCTTACCCGTTGTTGAACAAGATTGATAATTTCCACTAGGTCTTTGATTGCGAGAGTTCCAATAAACTCCCGGATTTTCTGACCTTTGAAAATTATTACCTTGATACCTTCTTCTCCCATTCTCATACCTTGAATTTTTGAAAAATTTTGGATGTTGTTGAACATTTGAGTTACTAAAACTCCTATGTTCGTTTCTTCTTTGAAAATTTCGATTACCAGAAGTCTGGTATCGATTTTGATATCCAAAATTTCTACTTTGACTTTGAAACCGATTTGATTTACCATTATAATGACTAAATTGTGGAGAAATACTTCTTGTTCTATCAAATCTTTTCGAAGTTGAAGGTTTAGATTGAAATTCAGGTTTCTTTGTCTGACAACTTGTTTTTACACTATTGCTTGACCCAACCTGATTCCCATCCTTAACCTCATCAACCTTTTGTTTACCTTTCTTCAAAGGACAACAACTCACCACATGTCCTTTGTTGTGACATCTAAAACAGGATCTTTTCTTATAAGTTTTCTTTTTGTTTGATCCCTTTTTAGATGTGTTGGCCTTTTTGTCTTCAGTATCCTCATCCACTTTATGAGGTGTACTGTTAGACCCTACAGATTCTTTCAAAGAAACTGGACTATTTGGAAAGTCCACAACTATCGGATTCACTACAGCTG
Organism: Helianthus tuberosus; assembly: GCA_030545235.1. Lineage (NCBI taxonomy): Eukaryota > Viridiplantae > Streptophyta > Magnoliopsida > Asterales > Asteraceae > Helianthus > Helianthus tuberosus. Next base: position 77,738,163 of record CM060363.1, read on the forward strand.
GTGTAGTAGGCACAAAATCAATTAACTCATTTTCATCAGGTAAAAAAGAGTAGTCTTGATTTTTAGAAGATGAAGCTTTAGTAAACCCCACTCCCGTTCTATCATTACTCCTTTTTAGCCCTTTTTGAATTTGAGTCCTAACTAATGAAGAATTTCCAAATTTGTCTAACTTTCCTTTAAGTTCAACAATCTAGTCTTGTGCAATGGCCAATTCCCTGCACTTTTCAGAAAATTCATTAGTTTTATCCTTTACAGTCTCACGAGCCAAATCAATGATCTGCAACAGTTCATTGACTTTTCTTGTTAAACTGCTGATTTCTTGTTCATTTGATTTGAGTTTATCTAAACAATTTGACTCTCTTTTAATCAAAAGAACATTTAACTCTTTTCGTTTTTCCAAATCAGCTAACAGAATTTTGTTTTGCTCCGATAGTCTGTTAACTTTACCCTGTAGTTCAGTGCAATTATGACACGTATGACTTACAAGTTCTGATGTTACCTTCACCTCTGTTGTAAGTTCATTCACAGCATTCATGCACTTTGAAACTTCTGTCTCCTTCTTCTCAACAGCTTTCTTCTTCTCTTCTACCACAACATCTGCATTTCCCTGATATCGCTTTTCTAATGCATCCCACATATCCTTTGAATTAGTGTACTTCATAAAGGTATGCTTGATGCCATCAGGTAAGGACATTTTTATTGCAACTAAAGCTTTCTTCTCAGCATCAACCACCTGTTTCTCATATTCATCCATCATCTCATAAGAAATCACTTTTATCCTTCCTTCAACACGACGTGTAGGAGCAACATATCCATCTATCATACAATACCACATTTTGGTATCTTCACTCTTCGCAACCGACTCAAACTTCTCTTTCCAGTCAACATATTCTTTGACGTTTGTAAGCTTTGGCCAGCTCTTAACAGTCTCACTGACCTTGTCCATTTTAACCATTTTTAAACACGTTTTTACCTTAATCGTACTGAAAAAAAAAACCGTATAATATTTTTCCGAAAATTGTTTTTACCAAAGTATACCGTTAGAATCGTCTCGAAAAAACGAATCCAATGATATATAATGTCAAAAACCAAATTCGGGATTTTCCAGAGTCTTTTTTTTTGTCCTAAAAAAACAACCGAGTCCAACCGTGCAAACGGTTTGTCGAGATGAGCTACGAATCACTTTCTATTTTCAAAAACGTTAAATCCTCTATACGTATCTAATTCCTCTACAAAAATAAATACTCCACCTTTTAATTTTGCTGGCAAACCAAGTTAATTTCGCTGTGTCACGCTAATTATGCTGGCAAACCAAGTTAAATATGCTGATAGAGTAGATATAATTATGCTGACTTTTTAAATTCGCTAGAAGTCTAAATTCGCTGATTAATTCCTCTGATCACTTAAATTCGCTGGGTAATTATGCTGCCTAGTCAAATACTCCAGTTAATTTCACCGGTTAATTATGCTAGCTGATCAGTTCACTATTACGACGACTATTAACTTCGCCGATCACCGTAATAATGTCACTGAGGACAATTATACGGTTACCAAAGTTGCATTTGGATTTAATTTCACCGGTCACCGAGAGTTGCTAGGTCACAAATTCGCTGGTCAATTAATTCCTCTGGTTTGTCAGCGGAATTATTAATTATGCTAGCAAATTTTGGAAACTCAATATGTTTGAAATTTCTGAAGATTTTCCAGATTCTTTTAACAGCTTCCTGCAAAATCGAAACACCAAAATCAGCAAAAATTTTCGAAATTTATGAAGAACACGAAGAACAGTCTTCGAATCTTCAAATCTTCAAATTTGTCTAGCCAAAATTCCTTAACCAATCAACCAGAACTATCCCGAAAACCTGTAAATCAGCAAAATCAAACAAACAAACTGATCAAACACAAACACAAACAAAAACGCAGAATATATCAGAAAATTCAAAATTTTCGAAACCCTAATTTTCAAGGTTAAAATTTTCGAAAATTTTATTCAATTTCCACCCGAAACTGCAGTCTGCAATTCTGAACCGAGCTTCTTCAAGAGCCTAAAGCTCTGATACCAATTGTAGGTCCCCTTGTTCGTATGGATCTTAATAGAATTGTCTATCCAACCTAGAGTGCGGAATCCTCTAGATCAGATTTGTTACAGAAACGAGTAGAAACAGAAATTCACAATCAAACAGGTCTTCTATTGATTATCAAAACATGCAGTTTTACAATCAACTCAAGACCCCACAACCTCACAGCCAATCTCTGTGATCTTGTCCAAACACTAATTTCGAATTCTTACTCTCTCTCTACGTTTTCTCTCTCTAGCCTCTTCTAAGAACTAAAACCCTAATCACAAAACATGTTTATATACCACATGTCTGTGAACTGGGCTTCCTACTGGGCTAGGCCATTTTCCAAGCCCATTACAATAATATACTCACTAACCAATAAGCTAAGCCCATTACAAAATATCCAAAGACTAAATAATCAAACTATTAGGCTGTTGTCACCGAATATGCACCAACATAATCTAATAATTTAAACAATGCACACGCGTTAGTATAATAACCCAAATTTACATTAGTTATACCCTCCCCGAGACAGAATTCCAACGACTACGTCGGACAGAACCTCGACAGCCGTTACGGAGCACTAGATCAATCGGGCAGCGTATCTAATACGTAACCGGGGGTTAAAATACTTACAACGAGGCAGAGCTTCGCTAACTAGGGGGTATTATACCCTGGAATTACTTCTTCACTACAGAAATTGAGAGAAAGAAATTGAAAATGAACGGTTTGGACTGAAGGCCGATCGAGGCTATTTATAGTGCCTGATCTTGACTTCCTCGCGCCCCGCGAAGGATGAAGAGAGGGTTTACGCAGCCCGCGAGGGCCCTAAGGCGGCAAATGAGTTGCTGAGTCATCGACACGTGGCGACACCGGGTCTTCTCCTGATGTTGAACTCTCGCGGCCCGCGTAAGCCAAAGGCTATGCCTTCGCGGCCCGCGAGCGCCACAGAAATTTTGTTTTTATTTTATTTTTATGACATTAAAGGTATATAATGTCAAATCTAGTATACGGGGTGTATTTTAGGACACTTAAGGATATTCTAAATATATTAGGGGTGTCAGAAATATTTTAGGAGAGTTGTTATATCTTGGGTATAACCCCTGAGCTATTAATAAAATATATAATGCACTCACATTAAGTATAGTAACCCAATTCAACTTTATCCCTACGTCACGAGACAGAACCCCAACGAACATAGTTAGGCAGAGCCTTGACATGTGTTACGGGGCTCCAGATCAATCGGACAGGGTATCAGTGAACAGGGGTTAAAACACTTAAAACGGGGCAGGGCTTTATTATTATTATTAATAAAAATTAGACAATATAGAATTTTTAGAGAGAGGGGCGACCGAAAAGGGATGAGCAGCTTTAGAATGCCCTTACCACTTCCTTTTATAGTGAACTTGAAACTTAGTGGACAAGTTCAACATTAAATTCCTTCTAATCTTTTAGATCCACGTACTCTATGCATACGTGAGATTTACATTTCAAATGTAGTAAAAATTATTTATTTTATTATTTATATATTATAATTAATTCAGCTGCTTCACTTATTTGACGCTTATATCTTCTAAAATATGACGTTTTACAAAACAATGAATATGTCATTAGAACAAGAATATTTGTATCTACATTTTGAACCAAGTTTTATTAAAAACGGAGTAAGTTCAAATATAATGTATTTTTATAATTTAATTATTAAACGGTTCCTAAGCCTGTCTAGGTACTTCATATTTCTAACGGTCAGCTTACCCGTAACCTATTCGTTCTGTTTTGCTCCCTGTGGTTTGGTCATTTTAACGGTTTTGCTCCAATAGTTTAAAAATAGCCATTTTCCTCCCTGATTTTTCTAACTTATCTTCATTTTGCTCCCATCCTCTAACCCCATCAGGGAGGAAACTGGTGACAAACTCGAAAGATTAGGGAGCAAACTGGTTACAAACTCGAAAGATCAAGGAGGAAAATTGCTAACTTTAAACTATTGGAGCAAAACCGTTAAAATGACCAAACCACAGGGAGCAAAACGGAAGTTTACTCTAATTTTATTTTAAATTTAATTTTTTTTTGGAATGTTACATCCTCCCCACCTTGTTTTAAATCTCGTCCTCGATATTTGGGCTACGATATCTTCTTGGGGTTACGTCACATCTTTTAGTTGGTTATCAAGGTGTCTGGAATAGAATTAAAAAGATGAATATAAGGATATCATAGGATAATTGGAATTCAATGGTCTCAAAACTCAGTTTCAGGAATTGATGTGAAGTGAATGAGATGAAATGAAATCGTTATGAAGGTGACTAAGTTTCATAAATCAAAAGAGAGATTTGATAGGCATAGAATTCGAAATGCAATAACTCGTAGAAACAATAGGATTCAATGTCAGAAAAGAACTTACTTTGATCATCAATTGAGGGAGATTCTGAATCAATAATCTCAATTTGAGAATGGAAGTATGAAAAATGATTTGTCAATAATCAATCCAGAAATCAATAACGTTTATTTAAATGGCAAGGATACACTGGACAATAATAGAATTTAGTGTATCATGGTCTTGATACATAATTGTATCAAGACTATTTGAATGATGAGTCAAATGAATAACGTATGATTAGGGTTTACTATTAGCATATGCTACAAGTTTATACAGACACCGCAAGGTGTCGTGTTTTAACAAATGATATATTGAAATTGAAGATTTTAGACAAAGTTACTAGGATCCAAACAATGAGGTAACCTCGAATATGATGATCTCAATTCATCATATGGGATTTTGAATTGAATGTATATTGTGAACAAGTTCAAACAATTGAGCTTAGTTTGGACATATTCCAACAATGGATATATTGACAAGAAATGGTTTTAATGAAAATCTGGTAAGTATCTTTTAAAAAGAAAAAGGAGTTTTCCAAGAAATTTGTTGACTCGATTATCAAAAGTCAACATCACGTAATCATATAGATTATCAGAGTGAGTACACCGAAAAATTTATTAGAACTCATGAATAAATGATTTTCTGAAGTGAATACACATGTATGACAAGCAATGCAAGTATGACATAGAAATTTGTCAAGAGATGAGACAAATGAGAGTTGACTCTATAAAAGTAAAATAAAGACCTTTTATTGAGGAAGCTTTGATCAGAATCAAAAGTCAACTAGCTTAAGTATAGTCAAAACATAAGGGTGCTTTTTTTTAAAAGTCGCGGTTATCTCCGGTGTTGTAAACATTTATGCGCTTTCTTTGGCTTCATATGGGTTTCTATTCTCGTTGTCGGGTGCCTTAGATAGTTTCGGGCAGTAGGGACGGATGTGACCTGGTTCTCCGCATTTATAACATACATTAGTTTTCCTTTTACATTCTTCCTCTGCATGTCCAGCCTTCTTGCAGAAATTACAGCGAAGTGTCTTTCTAGAATGGCGTTTTCTTGCGTGCTTCTTGTTATGGTTGTTGCAGGTAGGCGGTGTGATCACTGGTTCCATTTCTTTATCCTTACGCGATTTGTCGGAGCAGAATTCCTTATAAGAGTAGCTATAGGTTGTGATTTTCTTTCGTTTGGAGGATGGAGTTGTGATACGCATATCATGATTTCTATTACTACTAGGGTTAGGTTTGAAGTGGTGAGTATGCCTACAGTGGGTAGTAGGATTCTCGTTTGTAGGTACAGAAAATTTAATAGCTTCAATGATCGAAGGTATGGCATTCGATATTCCTTGGGCTATTATATTTTCTATAGTATTTTTATCCGAAGGGTTTTCATTAATAGTCTGGATTTGTTGATCACACGCCATTTCATTTGACATCTGTATTACAAACATGTTTAGATATAATTATCACAGAACTAGATAATTGTACAGGCACATTTTGTTTAATACAATTATAGTCATAACTCACCGGTATTAGGCTTTGATAATCATATGTATTAAGGTATACATGTTATATCTTAACATCTTCTCTTACCATATATCTTATCAGAATATAAGGAAAATATATACTTTATATGTGTTGTTTCTCCCTTTGGTGTAATAGCTTCTCTCTATATTGTCTTAATTTAACTATATTTCCAGAGCTTATGGCTGAATAAGTATTCAGAAAATAAAGGTAAGGGTTTTTATATGAAATTATGAGATTCTCCATCATTGACTCATCCTTGTTTTTCAAGAGGTGGTGCTAGTACAGATATCCTTAAGGTATCTTTTAAATTAAAGAATAGATTTTGAGTAAACATGTAGGTTTGTTTCTTCTACAGAAGACATTTGATTTTTTTTATATTGTATATATTATTAGGAAAATTGTATCTTGTATATACATACGTATAAATATAAAGTTTAAAAATTTCCTGTAATCTAATATCAAATTATAAGAATCCAATTACATAATTGATTGTGTTAATTATCTTGTTTATCCCCATAACCTTGTTTATTCCTTTATAATAACAAAATAAATTTTTATTAATTTATTGAACATAATATTTTGGAATAAAAAGGAATTTTATCAAAAGGAATAAATTTATTAAAATTATAAATTTTCTGGATTCTTTTAGAACAATTTAACCTTTAACTGACAGGTTGATTAATTCAAATTCTTATTTTATTATATCTATTAAAGAATCACAACAGAGAATACAAAATTTAATATTTTTAAATTTAATAAAGTATCATTCTCATCTTAAATATAATTTAAGAAATGAATTAAACTTATCAAATATTAAAAATTATTTCTTTTGAGATATATGTACATATAATTTAAACCATATCGTTATATTGTACTAAATGTTTTTGTACATATCTTTATTGCATAGATGGAACATTATTTATATTATTGATACAAGTTATATAAAATATACATATATCTGGTTTACATATAATCTAAGAGATAGATTTAGGCTATTTCCAAGTGATGTACAGGTATTACAGTATCAAGTTGTTATACATATTCCTGTTTCATAAATATTGTCTTATAAAATATTTTGTATCTTCCATTGTATATATATATATATATATATGTATATATATATATATGTGTTCTTATTTTTTAAAATCATCAACTATGAATTACGAACTACAATAATTCTTGTTCATTATTTGTATAAACTGAATTAAGAATTTTGCTTTATAAAATTCTTTTAACATAGCTTTATTCAAGAGCCAATTATTTTATTTTTCCAAAATATTATTATTATTATTAGTTTTAATTTAAAACAGAATTTAATAATATTATATTATAATAATAATGATGATAAATAATAACAGTACATATTAAAGACTTTTCTTAGAGAGCGTTTATTTATTAAAAATTTCTCTAGCATGTTAATTATCATTAATATTAACTATACACATAATTTCTGAATATTACTTAATTTATCAAATTTTGATGAATAATCTACATATTTAACATTTAATAATACGATAAAGAATTATAAAGTGACTTACAAAGTATTTTTATTATTGTATCGAAATAATGCTGAAACATTATATTTTTAACAAAATTAATATAATTATAGGTGTTATCAAAACTTTGATAAATACATATCTTTAAATTGAGTAAAACTTTTGGATTATATCATAAAATATCGTGCTTTCATTGAATAATATTTTATATTATGATATTTCAGTGATACCGTACCTAAAGGTGTTATTTTACATCTTTGGTTAAGATATTAATATCAATATCATAATATTATTATAATTTATTTTAAGTTTCATTTACATAAATATGAAGATACATATTTGAATATTATATTATGAATATACTCCCTTTTTATAGCCTATTTTACATACCCTGAGAATTTGTAAAAATCATCTAGGTACAATACATATTATCTAAATATTTAAATTATGCTATTTACAAAGTATCATATCTGAATTGCATTTATTAATACTAAAATATTAATATTAACATTCTATTATTACTATAAAATTTATATTGCATTATGTTCCCACATATATATATGGATATGATAGATGTATAAGATATCACGAAATTTACTAAGACATGATATTATTAATATATATCATTTATATATATAATACAGCATAACTTTAAGATACATATATGGGTAACACATATTGGGAATTCAAAATTCATGAAATAACATAAAAATCATAATAAAGATATTAAGATTTTATGTTCACATGATAACACATAAGATATTAATTTCCTAACACAAATGGTTAAGGGTTTAGGCATTGGAAGAACACCTAAAGGGCTTAAACCAGTGGCATAGCTTTGATACCACCTTCTGTCGCAACCCCCGTCCCCTGATTACCCGGGAACGGGCGGCCGCGAGCAGTTTCAGTGGTGTCGGTGTTTATCAATTTGGCAGCGGAAAGTTTCATCAGGACCGTAGTTAGGAAATATTTTATTAGAGTTAAACACCAAAATATTTAAAATAAAGAAATGGGATAAAACCCAAGTTTCTCTGATAATACTTTTATAAGTGGGACAAAACCCGATTTTTCATTTTTGATACATTTATAGGGAATAACCCTAATTATTGAAAACAATTCTTCTTTTTAATTAGGTAACTTTTATTGCCACTTTTCTAAGCCTTCAGTGCTCTCCAGCTGGCTTTTATTGGCTTCACACTAAGTTACCTGAAACACGTGTTTAAAACATTTTATCAGCAGGAAATACTGGTGAGTAAATCCCAGTTGAATCAAAACAGGTTTTATCAATTCACAGTATTGAGAGCGATTACAATGTTTACATCTACACAATTACTCATTCAGTACTGTCAATCCTGACTGGTGGTTCATATTACACATTGGCTAACTCTTTGTCCAATGGTAACGTGTTCCACATTTTGTATACAAAACCTCAACATACCGGCAGTAATTGAAGAATTATAAAGACTCAATCACTGCTAATTATAATTTAAATAAATAAAGGTTTTGTAAAATAGTTTGCAAAAAGGAGATTACTCACAAAAAGGTTTACACAAAAGAAGGATTACTCACATTGCTATTTTAGGTATTTTCTTTGTGGCTTCCTGGTTATAATCTAATAATTTAAACAATGCACATGCGTTAGTATAATAACCCAAATTTACATTAGTTATACCCTCCCCGAGACAGAATTCCAACGACTACGTCGGGCAGAACCTCGACAGCCGTTACGGAGCACTAGATCAATCGGGCAGCGTATCTAATACGTAACCGGGGGTTAAAATACTTACAACGAGGCAGAGCTTCGCTAATTAGGGGGGGTATTATACCCGGGAATTACTTCTTCACTACAGAAATTTAGAGAAAGAAATTGAAAATGAACGGTTTAGACTGAAGTCCGATCGAGGCTATTTATAGTGCCTGATCTTGACTTCCTCGCGCCCCGCGAAGGATGAAGAGAGGGTTTACGCGGCCCGCGAGGGCCCTAAGGCGGCAAATGAGTTGTTGAGTCATCGACACGTGGCGGCACCGGGTCTTCTCCTGATGTTGAACTGTCGCGGCCCGCGTAAGCCGAAGGCTATGCCTTCGCAGCCTGCGAGCGCCACAGAAATTTTGTTTTTATTTTATTTTTATGAAATTAAAGGTATATATGGTCAAATCTCGTATACGGGGTGTATTTTAGGACACTTAAGGATATTCTAAATATATTAGGGGTGTCAGAAATATTTTAGGAGAGTTGTTATATCTTGGGTATAACCCCTGAGCTATTAATAAAATATATAATGCACTCACATTAAGTATAGTAACCCAATTCAACTTTATCCCTACGTCACGAGACAGAACCCCAACGAACATAGTTAGGCAGAGCCTTGACATGTGTTACGGGGCTCCAGATCAATCGGACAGGGTATCAGTGAACAGGGGTTAAAACACTTAAAACGGGGCAGGGCTTTATTATTATTATTAATAAAAATTAGACAATATAGAATTTTTAGAGAGAGGGGCGACCGAAAAGGGATGAGCAGCTTTAGAATGCCCTTACCACTTCCTTTTATAGTGAACTTGAAACTTAGTGGACAAGTTCAACATTAAATTCCTTCTAATCTTTTAGATCCACGTACTCTATGCATACGTGAGATTTACATTTCAAATGTAGTAAAAATTATTTATTTTATTATTTTATTATTTATATATTATAATTATTCAGCTGCTTCACTTATTTGACGCTTATATCTTCTAAAATATGACGTTTTACAAAACAATGAATATGTCATTAGAACAAAAATATTTGTATCTACATTTTGAACCAAGTTTCATTAAAAACGGAGTAAGTTCGAATATAATGTATTTTTATAATTTAATTATTAAACGGTTTCTAAGCCTGTCTACGTACTTCATATTTCTAACGGTCAGCTTACCCGTAACCTATTCGTGTAATAATTTTATTTTAAATTTAAATTTTTTTGGAATGTTACAGTTAATGGTTGATTGAGAAGTTTACAGAAAGAAGTATTGATAAAACTCTGGTTTGCACCAGAGTCAAATAATACTTTAGCATGAACATCATTAACTAAAAACGTACCGACAATCACATCTGGAATCATCTTGGCTTCTTCGGCTGTCAGAACGAATGATCTGGCATTCTTCTTGGGTCCTTCTGTTGCCTTTGCTTTGTTGTTTGCCGCTAGAGCTAGTTTCGGACAATTCGGCTTAATATGACCAGCTACTCCACAATTGTAGCATATTCGGGCATTAGCTTTCTTCCTACAGTCTTCTTCCTAATGTCCTGGGAACTTGCAAAAATTATAGGACACATCACATGTTCATGAGTGCTTCTTTTTACAAAACTTGCAGTAGGGTGAAGAGGAAGAACCTGTTCCTTTATCGCGATAGGAATTACCATAACGAAATTCCTGAGTAATCTTTTGAGCTAGGTTCTTTTTCTGATTTTCCTATTGCGTACGTACCAATTCATCTGTCAAGGTGTTAGCAAGTTCTACTGCTTCTTCTATGGTTTGTGGTCTAGCTGCCTTGACTACATGTCTGATTTCACTGTTTAATCCTCATATGTAACAGGAGATTAATACTGGTTCTGGTAAGGCTAGGGTTGTTACTATCCTTGCATATTCAAAGAATATGGTAGTATATTCCCTGCAATCTACCCCAATCATTCTATGATTTAGAAACTTATTGGCAATCTGTTCCTTTTCATGAGGAGGACAAAATTTCCTTTCAACTATCTCCTTAAAGTCGTTCCATTCCATACTTGTCACACCCCGATATTTCCACGTATTACCGGTGGGCCCGATGGGGAGTATCGTGACGTACTTGATATCATCATGGTCAATAATCACAGTTTAAATGCACAGCGAAAGTCTGAAAATAATTTATACAAACCGATTCGAAAGTATAATAAAATATTACTCAACGGATTGTAAGATGGATCCACAGGCGGATCTAAAACAAAGATAAATATTGTTCAACGGATTTAAGTATCAAAAGCTTGCAAGACTCTTTATTTGATACTCGGAGTAGCCAGCCCATTACGCGTAGTACATACACTTAATCTTTTTGAAAAATACGTCAGTTTACACTGGTAAATACAATTAACTGACTCTTTTGAAAAATGTTTATAAAATTGATTTAAATGCACAAGGCACAAATATTCTTTTATAACTTGGGACAATTATTTAAAATAATCTTGTATACAGATTTATATGTTTGTCGTCCATTCAGTAGCCCGGGTTAGAAGTACCGGGTTAAAGATTAATAGACACACCACTAATATAATCCCACGACGAGGTATCCTCAACGAGTGGTTATATCTTTTACATACGCAGCTGTCAGGTGTATGCCTACACCCCGTGCTTAAGTCGTGGCCATTCAATGAATGAGCCGAGGATATCCAGGACACGGCCATTAACCCCCCAAAGGCATTGCATCAAACAAAACAGATTAAAACGGGTTATCTCAATGATTTAACCACTAATCGATTAAAAATTCAATACCCGACCAAGCGGTATTATTAAATACCGTATCCCAAGCCCGTATAACGGAAAATAAGTTAAAAGTATTTACCTGAACTTAAAATATAATTTTTATTCTCAGCCTTATATCAATCAGCAAGTACAAGTAGCTTTTACTGGGCTCCTAATCTGGAACGAAGGTTTTAATAACCTATTAGATTCCTAACGGGTCTTATTTAAGTTATAACTTAGACCAGTTAGTTTTAAAGAAAGGTTTACGGTTCAAAACGCAAGATTAAGCGAAGACCGGATTAGAATATGATTCAGACCCAACAAGTATGAAGACTTGTATAAAATTGGTAAACTAAACACATTCTGGATTTTGAAGTATAAATGATAAGGTCTGACCCGTTTCGGTTTATTTTATGCAAACTAGTTACATAAACCGTAACGAACGCGTATATGCATAACGGGTGACCGAATAAGTCATGTACAAGTTCCATAAGTTATCATGCTTAAATTATGTTGTGATATCAGTAGGATATCTTCCATTATGCGCAAAATGAATTTAAAACAATGTAAGCCCCGCAGGGGTATTTTGGTCATTTTAAAGTTTATAAAAGAGGTTAAATAGTAATATGAGGTTCTGGTCTAATACAATCAGTAAAAATATTTATTTTAACAAGTTACATCAGTAAGATATCATACATATGTGAATTTTATCATTTATGGCCAAACTATGCACCGTAGGGGCATTTTGGTCATTTCACATATGCTTTAAGGGTCAAATTTGGAAATCTGAGTTCAACACTTATACTTACTGTTAAAGTATAAAAATTTACTTATAACATCAGTAGGTAACAAGTCTTAGGTGCTAAATATGGTTTTAAACCATACTATGCGCCTAAATCGCATAAAAGTCGGTAGTTGACGATATTCGGGTTGTTTAAGGAATTCTGAGAATTTGATCAGTCTCAACTGTTTAAAATATTTTATTTAATGTATAAAATATGTGGAAAAAGGTTTGACATGTAAATGATGTGTAAAACTCATTTTATTAGCGAAAAGGGCATTATCGTCAATTACCGAGCCTATGCAAGAACTCTATGTTATGGTTAGTTTAAAATTTAACAAAAATTTCCAAAAATGCCTAAATATTATATCTTAACAGTGGGTAGAAAGTTTGGTGCCAAAAATTGGGTTTAAATATGATTTATGCTAAAAATGCTATTTAATTAACAAAAAGCTTTCATTTTACGATATCGCGCATAACTTTCATTTTAGACCAGAAACGGATGTCAAATTTTTAGGACATACTTATATATCATAAATAAAGGTTTTTGTCCTCTCATATTTTCAAAAATCTCGTTTTAATGATAAAAGGGCATAATGGTCAAATTTAAGCAAATAACGGAACATGCATGTAATCTACGATTTCTAAGGAACCATGTAGTATAACTTCAGAGAGTTATACTAATATATAATATGGTCCCAAAGGAACTCTAAGGCATGACTAAACTAAGTTAAATCGGGTCAGAACTGAAAGTCAAAGCAAAAGTCTACTTTTGCGACTTTCGGTTGCGAACCGAGCCTAAACTCAGAATTGTCGGGTTGAACATGCCTAAACATGCTCTTAGATTACTTACCAAGTTATTTAAGTGTTAAAACATGTTTCATAACTTCTGTATTATCAGTTATGAATTATTTTGTAAAAACTGACCCGTTTGACTTTTTGTTCATAACTTTGACCCGACAATTTACTGAGATAACGTGATAATTAGAAGGTGCCCTTTTAAGGGTTTAATACCTACCTAATTACGATCACGTTGCCATGTTCGTTGCGAACAATGGCTCGACCGTTTATGGTCTAGCTAAAAGTCAAAGCGTTTATCGTAAACGCTTGACTTTCCGGCTTTTTAAGCCAAATAAAATAAATTTGTCACGAAAGGACACTTACATATGGTCCTTAGGACTAAAGGGAGGTTCCCAAAAGCTCAGGATCCTCTTAGATTTAGAAATATAGCAGATTTGAATGAAGTGTGAGTTTTTGAGCAAAAACCCATCTCTATTTATAGAGTTTGGAAGATGGTTAGATTATTAACAAGTGTTGGAAGGGTTCATGAGATCTTAACAGGTGTATTCTGGTTTTATAAATCTGTTAGCAGCCCCTAGAATGATTTAAAAATGGTTTTGGGTCTCAAAGGAATTAAAACCATCAACAAATGAAAACATGTTACTGCTGCTGTACATGGTCGCGGCCCGCGTAGGCAGCCCAAGTGGGCTACGCAGCCCTCCTAGACATCCAGCCCAGCCTAAAGTTTTGATTTTGCTGTTTTTGGTCCCTGTCTTCATGTATATTCTTTAGTAACTTATATAAACGATATAAGTGGTCCCTCTAACTTTTAAATCAGAAGTATTCAAGTTTAAAACAACTTTTGAAGGCTGACAAGAATAGTCCTTTACACTTTCACTTGTTATATAACTTTCAAACTTTACATTAATGACACAATATTTTCTAATTTATTATGTCGTGTTAATACAAGGTACCAAGACCTCTAGTAATCATTCTTAGGCATGCAGGAGTTCGACCGAGCATTGCGAAGTCCTTGGTTTGTTTAAAAAGATCCTCCAAAGCGTAGTTTCGCTTATTGTCGCTTTTAGTTCCTTAATCGAACAAAGTAGCGCGAAATGTCGTTTAATGATATCTAAGCCTTTCATGGCCCATATTGAATATTCCCGAGCATATACTTAAATATTACGATGCTCCCGTTTGCTTAAATGGTCACCCAAAGGCGTAGATTTAATAGTTGACGCTTTTGGTCCCTCTAATGCGCAAACTTGCGCATATCATCGTTTAATAGCATCAAAGCCCTATCTAATCCATATTAGGCATTCTCGAGAGTATTAATAAACATCACGATGCTTCGGGTTCGTAAAAAGGTCATTCAGAGGTATAATTAAACATATTGACGCTTTTAACCCCTCAAACTTGCAAAGTTGCGCGTAACGTCATTTATAGGCATAAAAGCCTTAGATGGCCAATACTTGGCATTCCCGAGAGTATAATCAAACATCATGAAGCTCCCGGTTTGTTAAAAGGTCACTCAGAGGTAAGAATTAACATGTTGACACTTTTAACCCTTTGTCGCGCAAACTTTCAATTAATTACTCAAACGACTACTCTCGATCAACAAGTGGCTCATTTGTGAATATGATTACCGTGTAATGTTATTCAGAGGCTTATATTAAGCATGTAAATGTAGGATCGATTTGAGACCCGAATGAGTCGATCAGAAGAGTTTATCTCAGTTTCAGAGGCGGAAACTAAGAAACCGAGTTCAATTCAGCAAACAATACACTTTAAACTGTATTTTCTATTGATTGAATGACGTTTACAAGCACGAGAAATACCGGCAGCACTTCGGTACAATATTCTGATTCCCCACCAAATGACATGATGACTCTCCTATTTATAATGTTTCTGATTCCCCACGAAAGTGCTATTTTCTGATTCCCCACGAAATGACAATTTTCTGATTCCCCACGAAATGACAATTTTCTAATTCCCCACGAAAATGTCATGTCTATTTCGTGGGAAATCAACATTTCGTGCCCTAATCTAAACAATTCTATACAAGACTCGATACAAGACGAAGACGAAGACGACAGACGGATGCACCAACAAACTCCCCCTCGGATGTTGACGGAGTCTTCAGTGTCGAGTCTTCGCACTTTCAGTCTTTATCAGCCTTTGGGCTTCTTTTCTTTGAAATGTTTGACGCTGTAAGTATCCTTCAATCTTTATCTTCTCTTTTCTCTATCATCAACAAACTCCTCACGAACAATCTCTACTTGGATGTCTTCAGACTCCCCCTTTCAATATACTGGGATCGCAGTCTGGCATGTTGAAATCACACAGTCCTCAGGTATCGGAACCTGACTCTCTATCATTCAAATAACCTGCACATTCTCTACCCAAAAATAAATTTTCTGATGATAACTTGTAAAACAATCTCACCATCTAATGAACTTCTTGCAGGAATAATACAATCAAAGAATGATTTTACCATGTTAATCATTGATGAACCACTTGAAGATATATCACTTTTATGTTCAAAAAACAACACACTCTCCCAAACCATCTGTTCATCATGTTTAGCACTTGGAATTTTGAAAATCAGCTCTCCAACACCAGTTGTCGAAAATCTTTTTGTATTTTACAAAATTTATGCTAAAACACACTGAAAATCTTTTTGGATTTTTGAATAGAATGAAATGCAGTAAAGAAATATTTACATACAATATTTTTGTGAGTTTGTGTAAGAGGATCATATCAGTTGTTGAGACAAATCACTAACACCGTTAAGCTTTAAACATTTTAAGTTCTAAACGATTCACTTAGATTGTCAGTATACTGGTCCACTTAAATTCTCACACAAAGTTAAACTGCTTCGAGATACGATATTAATGTCTTAAGCACTTAAACTTAATCGCGTGTCCCACCTCAGAATATACTCCCGTATCCAGATCCCAATATCCAGTCTTACAGGTGAGTATACCACAGATGATATCTGTAAGGGGTTATAATGCGAGGGCTGTGAGAGCTCAGGTCGATACTTCCGTATACGCAGAGAGATGACGGTTCGACTTTTTGGTGTGTCCCCTTTAGAGGATCTTTTGTTACAACAGCAATGACTATCAATTTTATTGTTTCATCAATTTGCTGAGGGCGGCGCTATGTTTCAAGCAAGCGGAAAGTATTCTCCGGGGACTAGGCCATTGCTTCCGCAAAATCAGAAGTCCCGGGATAATACCCCAGATATCACTGAGTATAAAGACCTAGTATCTCAGAAAGAGGGACCTTTCAAACAAGATTTCGGGGGTTACCCATATATCCGAGAGATGTTTCCCCACGATATAAGCAAGTTTGAATTTAGGTTTATATCTCGTCACAATCTACTAAATGTGCAAAAACCTACTGACACATCATCAGTGAGACCGTTTATCACATTTTTACTTTCCATTTCTTTAGCATGCTATGATCGTCCACTGATGTACTATCATTTCCTCTTCTTTGACACAAAAACTCATTTTCATTTTATCATGTTTTTGACTTTTTCAAAATTTCTAAATGTTTTTGGATTTTCTAAAATCTCTTACTCCCCCTAAAATGCAAACACATTTTAGGAAATTTGAAAATAAATTTTGATACTCTACCTGTACAGTTTATTTTCTAAAAAAATGACAACCGATATCAAATCGCTTCAATTCGCCATCCACTTGGCATAAACAATCAGAACTCCCCCTTTCAACAAACTATTTTCTCATTTAGATTTCAAAACACTTAAGTTTGTTTTAATCAAAATGATTTTTCCGAAAAATAAGTTTGTTTTTACCACTTGTAGGAGCATGGTTCATCATATTGACTTTCAACCACTTGTAGCGAAAGATTACATCACTTGTACGAAGATTACATCAAGTTCAAATTAATGATCTTGAGTAATCACTATGTAAGAACAAACCACTGTATCACTTGTACGATGAACTTATCAAAGTAAATTTCAAGATAAATGCCGATACCTACTCCACACTTACCAACCTGGGAGTTCCGGCATAGTCCTTCACCTGTAAACATTTCATCAATCTTTAAAAATTTCACAAAAACAAACTTAACAAGAATGATGCCGATTCCTGATCCACGATTACAAACTTGGGATCTCCGGCAAGTCCAGAGACTTACTGTTCATAGTATGTACCATCCCAGTCACAAACCAGGGATGGTTCAATTTTATCTTTCTTCGTCTTCTTCTCGTAAAACTCTTTAACCCCTTTGACTTTTCGATCAATCATTTTTCCAAAAATATGTTTTACAGTGGGGTTAAAAGTTTTTTCAACATCAAAAACCTTTTTATCATCATAAAATTGGTTTGATATCTCACCTTTACCAATTTTCTTTTTAAAATTTTCAGCCCGAAGTGGTGGAAAATTATCATCATCCACAGTCGGAACTGATTCTTTACCATTTTCAACAACCTGTGGCTCCTCTGATTTTGTGGAATTAGACTCATCGCCAGAAGATTGCTCCTCTGATTTTGACCTATCAGAATCATCGCTAGAGCTATCACCAGACCTTTTAACAACCCATTTCTGGTTGTCAGATTTAGCTCTTTTCTTGTAAAACTTGTTTGAACATTCACCAATTTCAAATTTTGAATTTTTAAACAATTTAGTTCTGTCAATTGGTGGTTCAAACTCAACCACTTTTTCTTTTAGTTTACGTGATACTCCCTGTTTTGATTGTATTGCCTTTGAACACTCCCTGGCAATATGTCCAACTTTGTTGCATTGAAAACAGGTTCTCGTATCTTTCTTTTGTCCAACAAACTTCATCTCTTCTTGCTTCTTTGCAAGGAACTCACTGTTTGACTGCTTCCAGAATTCTTTCTTTTCTTCCTCATCTGCTGAGGTACCTGAAACAAATATCATCTTTGATTTAAAATCACGAACATATTTTTCATTTTTCTGTTTTTCTGTTGGAGTAAATCCAAGACCTTTCTTTTTGAAATTACGGTTTTGGTTTGGTTTCTTGTGAAAACCTGAACCAGAACTGTAACCTTTTTTCTTGTTTAAACGTTGTTGAACTCTTGAGGTGTATTTTTTAGGTTTACCATTAAGATTTAAATCTTTTATTTCAGAAATATTAATTTCTGTTAGTTTGAAAACCTTTTTGATCAATTCAGTTTTGACACCTCTTATTGGAAATTCCTCATCAAAATATAATTTGTCAGAATCATTCAAAGTATATGCAACTTTAAACGTTTCATCATTCAAATTAGACTTTGATAATAGAAATTCTTTGTTGTAAACCCTTTTAACTGAAGACTTTGGACTGTTGACTGTCGAACTCGAACTTTCAGAACCAGACTTTGACTCTGACTCTGACTTTGACTCTGAGTTTGACTCCAACTTTGACTCCTCAGTTTCATCTTTATCCAACACCTGATCGACGACTTTCTTTATTAACTTGGACTCATGATCAGTGTCAGATGATGTAAACGTAACATCAATATTTTCTGGCAAATTGACTGAGGACTCTGACTCCCACTGTAAATTTGTTGCTTTTTTGACTCTTTCCTGATTTGGATTTCTGGGCAAATATCCATTTTCTAGCGGGGGTGGACACTTGTTGTAACCGACATCTTGTTTCTTACCAGAATCCTTCTTGTCAGTCTTTTTCTTTGTGTCACTCTTCTTCTTGTTCTTCTTTTCTGGAGTCTTTTCTTCAGTCACTTTTCCATCATCATTCTTTTCTTCAGTTACTTCATCCTCTTCCAATGCTTTCCTTCCTTCAACAGTCGGATAAATCCTGTCAATAACATAAGAAGTACATAAGTAACTTTTCAACAAACGATTAACTCTTTCAGTTTCGATTCTTTGCAGTTCCAGTTTCTGTTCAAGAGCAGCACACTTCTCGATGTAGTTGTTCACCACTTTCTGCTTGATCATGAATGCACCCTGAAGTGTCTTCATTGCAGTTGCTTGCTCTTCACTTGTATGATTGTATTGATTCATAGCTTTGTTCAGGACATCATAAGATTCCTTCAAACTGTTCAAGTTATAAATCAATGTGCTGTTCTGCTTCTTTATAGCTTCACAAGTGTCACACTTTACTGGAATCTTTTTCGCATCAACTTCTTCATCAACCTTGAATTTTGGAACATCTTTCTTCTTTTGCTTTCTGATCACTGGAACATCTTCATCTTCACTGCTCACTGGTGTCTTGATCTTTTTCTTTTTCTTTTTGGCTTTTTCATCTTCACTATCACTCTCAGCCATCATCTTCAAATGATCTGCCATTTTCTTTGCCCAGTATTCACGATCATCATCACTATCTTCTTCAATCCTAGCAACAAAAGCTGTGTGAGCTGGAGTTTGATCTGGAATATAATCATCCCATGTAAAATTTTCCCAGCTAAACCCTTCAGGCATCTTTTCATCATCTTGATCAATCACACAGGCTTTTGCATCAGATGAAATATACTTATCCCAGTTGAACCCAGTTGATGACTTTTTTTCTTTTTGATTAACCACACAAGCTCTCTTTCCAGAATCTTCAATCACATTTCTTCCATGCGCAGTTTGTGCCTGATGTTGTTGTTGTTGAGGTGGTTGTTGAGCAACTTGATGGTAGATGGCCTTTCGATAGTAATCGTTGTTGTTGTTGAAAGGATTCTGAGCTCCACTTGCTTCGCGATTTGTGCACTCCCTCTTGAAGTGACCCTTCTCTCTGCAACGAAAACAAGTGACTTTAGATTTGTCAAAACCTAAAGTAGAAACACCAGCCTGACGAAGATCATCTCTTCCAGTGATTTGCTTGAATTTCTCAGTTCTCCTCAACACGCTGGCCAAGCACCATTTTATGTCCATCAGTTCCATCTCTTCAGCATCGATCTGGTCGTAATCTTCCTTTGTCAGCATTGGATTCCCGATTCGACCTGCAACAAAACTACCATAAGATTCAAGAACAGTTCCCAATAAAGACATATGGCTTTTTGCTAACTCTTCAGAATATTCCTGATCATTTTCAATGTTCAATACAATGTTGCATTGAAGCTTTTTGCCATTTCTTGTTGTTGAAACGTTCGGATCAAAAGATGGAAATGATGAGAAACTTGTGTTGCTGCTTGATCCTTTAGAAGAACTTTCAGATGGACTCTTTGCATTGAATGCTGTTTGAACTTTTGGTGACAAGTCGGTGGATTTATCACTAACACCACCTTTGTAGTAAAGACCGATGTCTTGTTCACCATCGAAATCTTTCATTCTCAAAGCCTTTCTCTGTTCCATCTCCTGAGCTTCAATCTTCTCAATGAACTTGCTGAGTGTCAGACTGCTAAAACCTTTCTTGTTTCTGAGCATCATGAGATAGGTGCCCCAAATCTCGTATGGCAAAGCATCAGCAAGCTTCTCGATCAACTCTTCATTGTCTTTCTCAATACTCAATCTCTTTATGTTTGCTAGCAGATTGCAGTATCTTTCAATAATCTGCCTTGTGCTTTCATTCTTCAACCCACGAAACAAATCGAACTGTTTCTTCAAAAGCGATTTCTTGTTCTTAACCATCTCTTGACTTCCATGAAACTTCGATCTTAATGCTTTCCAAATCGAGTAGGAAGTTCCATTATGTTGTAATAACACCAAGATGTCTTCTTTCACAGCTTGTTGCAATAAACTCAGCATCATTTTTTCATCTTTATATTTCTTTCTAGCATCAGTACTTAGATCTTTAATTGGAACCACCTCTTCATCATCATTCATCGGTCGAATGTATTTTGTCTCGACACATTCCCACGCATCAAGATAGTTAGCTTGCACCCAATTCTCGAAACGGCCTTCCCAACCCTTATATTCTTCGATGTTCATTAGTTTAGGCGGTTTTTGCATTGTTCCCGTTTCGTTTTCCAACATCGTGTTTTGTGCAAGAGAAATTTGAGTAACCGGAGTAGCAAATGCGTTGTAGAATTCTTCGTCCATGATTCGGTTTTTCAAATGAACTGTATCACCTTGTAAGAATACCTGAACCAAACAAACAAACGATTAGTTTAAACGGACTGAACACATAAAAATGTGTTGATTTAATCAATCGAAGACTCGTGTCGAAGATTTATGGACTCGTTTCAATGTTGCTGAAGTGAGATCACTGAATGAATGAGATTGAAACTAAACTGATGTGATACACTTCTTGGATGGGCTTAAAAAGATTTAAGCCGAGAACAAACAAATGATGAATCAATTGATGACTTGACCAATAGAACCTACTAAATCCGACAACCTTTACCGAGACACTTTGTTTCTTGACCGTCAAATGTGATTGGGCCGACAATGATGGTGAAACTTGGGCCTATAACTAACAAATGTATTCTGTCAACTTTGAACACATACAACATCACATGGGCTAAAAATTTCCGACAAGGCTTCACATGCAAACATTTGTATAATGGGTCGACAAAATCTGTTGGACCGAGAATGTGTATGAATCACATGATAACTTGGGCTGCTCAAAATCGGTTCAAACAATTGGATACACTAAGCCGACAACGATTTATTATATCAAATTATAATTGGGCCACCTTTATCACTCACTTGATTGGACCAAGAATCATTCACATACAGTTTTTAAGATACAAAAACAGTGATTGGGCCAAGCTACTCACTAAACCGATGACTTTGATTCTAATGAATAATGGAGCCGACAACTTTAATACCCAATGGAATATGATTGCGCCGCTTGTTAAGTGTTCACATGGGCTGGCATTAGACTGATTTTATAATGGCTGACAACACTTATATCAGAACATGCAGATTTATCACATGCAAACTGATGTCCACATGCTGTTGTCTATTAATTCATGAATCGACAAAAGTGATGTTACTCAATTGATAATTGGACCGATTATAAGAATTTTTAATTCAATAAAATGATTCAGCAGTTCACGTGATTACTCTGTTCAATGACCGACAACAATTATTTCAAACTAACACTTTGGAGCGGAATCACGACAACCCTTTGGAGCGGAATCACGACAACCCTTTGGAGCGGAATCACGACAACCCTTTGGAGCGGAATCACGACAATCACGTTGGAGCGGAATCAAAACACAACTTTCAAGAAGGACCTGTAATTTGGAGCGGAATCAACCAGAAATGTAGTTTGGAGCGGAATTAGCACAAAACTTTGGAGCGGAATTAGCACAAAATGCAGTTTAGAGCGGAATCAACCGGGAACTTTCGAGCTGAATCACGATTATGAGCGGAATCAAGACCTATTTCCGAGCGGAATCACTGATGATGTCATCTTTTTTCGATTGTTTTCGAGCGGAAACACGATTTTGTCAAGTTTTAGTTCGAATTTAAAGCTGAAACTTTCACGGTTTAGTTAAAACATGTTTACGCACATACTGTGAAAATTTGAACCGATTCTGACCGTGAAAAGTTTTGATTTTCGAAAAAGAATGGTGTAGAAACAGAAATCGCAGCTGAATTGTATAGAACTCTTCTTCCTGAGCTCTGATACCACTTGTAGGATCGATTTGGGACCCGAATGAGTCGATCAGAAGAGTTTATCTCAGTTTCAGAGGCGGAAACTAAGAAACCGAGTTCAATTCAGCAAACAATACACTTTAAACTGTATTTTCTATTGATTGAATGACGTTTACAAGCACGAGAAATACCGGCAGCACTTCGGTACAATATTCTGATTCCCCACCAAATGACATGATGACTCTCCTATTTATAATGTTTCTGATTCCCCACGAAAGTGCTATTTTCTGATTCCCCACGAAATGACAATTTTCTAATTCCCCACGAAAATGTCATGTCTATTTCGTGGGAAATCAAAATTTCGTGCCCTAATCTAAACAATTCTATACAAGACTCGATACAAGATGACAGATGGATGCACCAACAGTAAACATTTCCAGTCCTTCTATAATCAAAGTTTTTTTTTTATGTTTCGCAAAATTAGTCCCTTAAATTCAATGTTTGACTTTATTAGGGTTTGGTACACGTGTCTATGTATCATTTGACGTGATTTTACGAGGTGTTACATCCTCACCCCCTTAAAAGAATTATCGACCTCGAGATTTGCTAAAAGATAGGAGTTCATTTGTTACAAAGTAATAACGACCTCTCGTATATATTCGGGGCCCCCAACGATATCTCGTTTAACCTTTATAATAGGTACATGCTTTCTTTTGGAGCTTTTAATCCTGTCGATCCTTAATCGATACTAGTTTCTCATCAAACCATAAGTTTTCATTAATCTGCACATCATAATGCTATCGACTTAACGGCTAGACATATCCTTAAATCACCAGTGTATAACACATTTCGACTACCATCAAGTTCCTTAGGTAAGTTTTAGCTTATAAGCTACTTGATCTTGATATATTTGATTCCCTCGAATGATCCTATATATCCAGAGCTTAACTAACTCGTTAAATTAAAATTCAGCACACCCTTCTTAGGGTGATACTTTCAGTTGAATCCTATTCCTTATTAAGAACTTAAGAGGTTTGCGACTTTCATTAATTGTTGATTTTCCGCCGATTACTGGTAGCTTCAAGCGATCATAAATTTATATGATCTTATCCATCGTCTCCAGGGCAACTTTCAGATCCTGGTGATTGGACTTACCAAAGTCCTGTCCATCAAACGGTCATTTGACATTCCATCTATACAAGGTCCCCCAAAGGAGCAGCCTTGATACTTATATAACAACTATTAGCTATAGAAAAGCTTATTTAAGGTGTGATGGTTATTCCAACTACTGCTTAAACTAATCTCAAGGAATAGCTAACCTCACATATAGTCGAACAAATCGACGATCCTGGGCAGCTGATAGTAACTCTTAATCGTTACCTAGTTCGGGTTGCGGTAATCAATGCATAAGCGCATTGAACCGTCTTTCTTAAATAATAATACTGGATCTCTAAGAATGATGAGCTAGGCTTTATGAAATCTTCTCTAAAAGCTTATCTGATTGACTCTTAGTTATTCCATTTCCGTCGGTACTAACTGATATGGAGATTTTCAGTAAATGCAGCCCTAAGCGAGGTATTAGTCTTAACTCTGCTTGTCTTAGGAAATATATAGGGTAGTTCTTTGGAGAAGAAAAATCAAGACACACAGAGTTTACAGAGGCAATCTAAATCTCAGACTTCAGTTCATCTATCGATACTCGTGCCATATAAATGACACATTTTTCTTTATGAATGCACGGACGCCTTAATTTGTGATACCTATTTGGACATTTTTACACTGGATATCTTCTTTGAATACCATTAGCTGACTTTAGTACAATATGACCATTGGAATATCTCAGTGGTTCCGTGCATTAAACCTCCATACTGATCAGGCATGGAAGCAATCTACGGGACACACTAGGGTATGCCAATCCTCATATGGCGCTTTTATCAGGCATGATCTGGCATTCGCAGTTGATAGAAATCAATGAGATATCAAATTAAAATAACATATATTGTCGTACTCGATCTGGAGAAAGAGTACTTTAGATTTTTACGAATGAAGATTATTCAACGAAAATAGAAGGAAAGGTCTCTATGATTTTTGTTGGTAAGTTTTACCTTACACTTAATATCTGAAGTTCCTACGGGAGAATTCTAAAAGTTTGCTAAGCTTATGGTCTATGAAAGACTCAGTAGCACATGAATCCAAACATAATTCTTAGCAATAATATCACAATAAGGGATTTATCTGGTGTCATTATTGATATGAACTGCCTCTAACATTCATCAGGAGGGTTTAGGCACCTCCATTCTTAATCCTTCTATACTTAGTTATACAATCTTTGACAGTTTTAGGGCAGTCTCAGCTTTGACTGGTTTATTTCGTAATCTAAATAATGTGAGCAGCTGAGATAGATCCGTAACGGATTTATAAGAAGCAAGCTTTGAGACCTTAATGTGCCCTCTTATTACCGATGCTAAACCACCAATAATTAATGCATTAAGCTTAGATTTTGGGTTAACCGAATAGGGCACTAACTCATATAATAAACTAAAGTCTATAACATTCTGTTGACAGTCTAGATCCTTCATGGTGAGAGTAAAAAATTCTTATTCCATCATTTCTATTCCGTGTCACAGACAACCGATTTTTTTATGAGTCCATAAACTTGGACCATACCATATTGTATGAGGGTATCTTTCCTGTGGACTTTATTAATGTCCTCACCCACTAAGGGTATCGCCCTTGAATGACTGTGATATTTACCTCGAATGTCTTTCTCAACACAGACGATGATTTACAGAATGGTTTCCACTTCAATTTCCTTCAATCAATGGTCCCTTTTTCGCCATTGAAGTCTCTTAATTTGCAAGAAACAAAGTACTTTCCAAGTACATCCTTTAGATGAACGGGGCTCCTTGCTATATATCATCTTATTTGGTTTATTCTTCGCATTCGAAGTATGAATAAAGCTCTTCTCATGAGTAGAGGGATGTGTTTTTAGAGCAAGTATCATTTGGCTTTTTGAATCTTTTCATGACCTTCCTCATAGCTTTTCTAATAGCTGTGTCAATTACAGCCTGGAGATTATCTCCATTAACCTTGAGGTTCACATTTGTTGCATCGTTTGCATTTGTCGCATCTATATCATCACGACTGTTGTTTGCCTCATCTGAGTTTTTCCATACTCGAGACTGGGTCCCTAACACCAAACAAAACACTTACTTAGTTGCACTACAACAGCTAGTCATCATCCTGATGACCTAACATACACTAACTATGGTATCATTAAACCATACAGGCTAATAGGGTATGAACATTCCTAATGAATGTTATTTGAACGTATATCATTTACATTTAGCATAGGTCACGAAAGGACCATCAATGACATTTAGGGTTTGGACCGAGTCCATTACCTTTTTGACAGGGGATCAAAATGTCACAACTGTCTTTGTCATATTGACAATTTTAGATAGCCCGAACGCTTGCCACAATGGCTTTTACAATATGAAACATGAGTCCGTCAGGAAGGTCATAAATAATCATATGGCACGAAGGCCTTGTCGCAAAGGACATTATAAGATATGGCAACAAAAGCCTGTCACGGGGGACATTAATTTATAAGCCGCAATCTTATTAGATCAGGGGCTTTAAGATTTGAACATAGTTCTTTACCATTGGACAGGGAGTCATATACTACAACTATCATCGTCTTGAAAGACGATTCATTTTGGCACATAGGTAAATCATAGGACATCACTAATGGATGTTTACATATATACATATATGTATATATATATAATTATCGTAATTGAGTATATTAATCATGATCTTATTGATCTTATAGACTGTAGGGCTTGGGCATTGCCCATCACCTTTGACGGTGAACCATAATGGTCACATTTGTCAATGTCACTAGTGGACAATATAGTATATAGCCCGCAGGCGAAACATCACTAAAGGATGTTAGATAATATGATCATCGTATCAGATGATATTAGTCATGATTGCATTGATCATATAGACTATTATGCTTGGACATAGTCCAATATCTTTATATAGGGGGTCATAGACCACAACTGTCGTTGTCTTATAGGACAACAAGTTTAGCCCGTAGGCACTTCATCACTAATGGATGTTTATATTTTGATCATCATATTGATGATACTTGCCATGATCTAGTTCGATCATATAGGCTTTAAGGCTTGGACGTAGTCCAAATACCTTGACGGCTGGTGTGGTTTCTCATGTCACACTGCCAGGAGTGTTAACATGTTCTTAGTTGTTAACAAGGATTAATTTGTCTTAATGATTACACAATATTACCATGATCGCATTGATCATATAGGTTTGGAGGCTTGAACTTAGTTCACCACCTCTAGATAGAAGGGGTATCTCCCTTAACTATCATAGTAGAAGGAATAATCACCCTCAACTACCAAAAGTTTTGGCCAACTAATGTGGACTTGCCACTTGGCAGGGGTAAACCATTAAGAATACCTTTTGAAATTATTTAGCAAATCGATAAAGTTCGAATCAAATTGATACTATTGTTGGATAAAGGACGAAATGAATACATATATAAAATTTTCAAAGCTTCCCATGAATCATTAGGAAATTTAAGATAATGCCTTAATTAGGACTATCATATTTGTCCACAGAGGACTAAAAAGGAAATTACAAATTCGTTTGGGGATTATTAAAAGATTATAAGTCCTTATGGGGACTATATTGAAACAATTTACCCATGAAGGGTCTAAAATGAAACGTCATGTCTGCTAAGGGACTATAGTGAAATCTCATGTCCACCAGGGACTATTTCGAAATAGTATATCCCCAAAGGGATTTTTAAATAAAATAGCATGTCCATAAAAGGATTATATTGATGCAGCGTGCGCACTAAAGGGCTTTGCTGAACAGATGTCCTCATTGGGACTCAAATAGAAAGATATGTTCATATAAGGATTATAATAACAAATGTCCATACTGGGACTATATATAAGAGATAGGTCCTAATAGGGATATTGAAGCGATACTAGTCTATGTGGGAATTGAAAGGACAATATAAGTCCTTATAGGGACTATAAGTTATATTAACATTGGGACTATAATGCAGTGATATTTACTCGAAAGGACTATTATGAATTATTGTATTCGAAAGGGGACTTTGATGACATAACATGTCTACAAAAGATTTTTAATGAAATAATATGTTTACAAAAAGATTTTTATTGAAATAGCACGTCCATGTAAGGACTATATAGCAAATGCCCATACATAGTCTTAAGTCAAAAGGTATGTCCACACAGGGACTTATTTAAATAGTGTATCCAAAAAGGGATTTTTAATAGAATCTCTTGTCCATGAAAGGACTATATTGAAATACCAAGTCCACGAAGGGACTATATAGAAATATGGCGTCCACTTAGGGATTTTATTGTAATATAATGTCCACGAAAGGGCTATTTTGAAATGTAATGTCCTCGAAGGGACTATGATAACATACGTATATATAAAGTTTTATCAGGAGACGTAGGTCCACAAGAATTATAATGAAATAATATGTCCACAAAGGACTTTAGTAATCAAATGCCCATACAGGTACTTAAAGGTAAAAATTTAAATGTGATGGAAGAAGGGTTTCTAATGTTTTCCTTGCTTTATTCATATTGTTTCTTCTTTTTTATTTATCGTGCACAGTAGCGACTCTGAAGATTTTAATGAATAAATTAAACAATTCAAATCAGGATCCATTGTTGAAGTAGAATCCAAGGATTCAATGATTAAAGAAATGACATGGATCACGGATTAGGTTTTGACTGGTATAGTCCAAATCTGGAATTCCAGAACTTGGAGGTAGGAAATAGGGATTAATAGCATTCACATGTATCATCTTCAATATGGGAGCCTCAGGGATCTCCTGGTATGGACTCCACTGGTACAGACTTTGAGATTTGAGCCTCAGGGACTTCCCATATGGACTCCGTAGTCTGATTAAAAATTCAATGGGTTTGGTTGTAGGAATGAGTCCATAAAGGTCTTCCTCCAAACCAGTCGCACGTCCATTCTAGCCATGGTATGAAGCTTAGCATTTCTTGGCTTCAGACGGGAAGAATCTCCATCAACGGCTTCTTTTCCTGGCGACATATTCAAAACACATAAAATCGAAAACAATGTTTACTTAATAGAGATGAGAGAATTCCTATGTTAAGTCTAGACTCAGAAGGTCTAAGGAATGTGCTACAGGGTCATTTGAGATTAAACAATAATGGCTAGTGTTTAATTCACTCAAACGTTGGCTCTGATACCAACCTGTCACACCCCGATATTTCCACGTATTACCGGTGGGCCCGGTGGGGAGTATCGTGACGTAGTTGATATCATCATGGTCAATAATCACAGTTTAAATGCAGAGCGGAAGTCTGAAAATAATTTATACAAACCGATTCGAAAGTATAATAAAATATTACTCAACGGATTGTAAGATGGATCCACAGGCGGATCTAAAACAAAGAGAAATACTGTTCAACAGATTTAAGTATCAAAAGCTTGCAAGACTCTTTATTTGATACTCAGAGTAGCCAGCCCATTACGCGTAGTACCTGCACTTAATCTTTTTGAAAAATACGTCAGTTTACACTGGTAAATACAATTAACTGACTCTTTTGAAAAATGTTTATAAAATTGATTTAAATGCACAAGGCACAAATATTCTTTTATAACTTGGGACAATTATTTAAAATAATCTTGTATACAGATTTATATGTTTGTCGTCCATTCAGTAGCCCGGGTTAGAAGTACCGGGTTAAAGATTAATAGACACACCACTAATATAATCCCACGGCGAGGTATCCTCAACGAGTGGTTATATGTTTTACATACGCAGCTGTCAGGTTTATGCCTACACCCCGTGCTTAAGTCGTGGCCATTCAATGAATGAGCCGAGGATATCCAGGACACGGTCATTAACCCCCAAAGGTATTGCATCAAACAAAACAGATTAAAACGGGTTATCTCAATGATTTAACCACTAATCGATTAAAGATTCAATACCCGACCAAGCGGTATTGTTAAATACCGTATCCCAAGCCCGTATAACGGAAAATAAGTTAAAAGTATTTACCTGAGCTTAAAATATAATTTTTATTCTCAGCCGTATATCAATCAGCAAGTACAAGTAGCTTTTATTGGGCTCCTAATCTGGAACGAATGTTTTAATAACCTATTAGATTCCTAACGGGTCTTATTTAAGTTATAACTTAGACCGGTTAGTTTTAAAGAAAGGTTTACGGTTCAAAACGCAAGATTAAGCGAAGACCGGATTAGAATGTGATTCAGACCCAACAAGTATGAAGACTTGTATAAAATGGGTAAACTAAACACATTCTGGATTTTGAAGTATAAATGATAAGGTCTGACCCGTTTCGGTTTATTTTATGCAAACTAGTTACATAAACCGTACCGAACGCGTATATGCATAACGGGTAACCGAATGAGTCATGTACAAGTTCCATAAGTTATCATGCTTAAATTATGTTGTGATATCAGTAGGATATCTTCCATTATGCCCAAAATAAATTTAAAACCAATGTAAGCCCCGTAGGGGTATTTTGGTCATTTTAAAGTTTATAAAAGAGGTTAAATAGTAATCTGAGGTTCTGGTCTAAAACAATCAGTAAATTTATTTTAACAAGTTACATCAGTAAGATATCATACATATGTGATTTTTATCATTTATGGCCAAACTATGCACCGTAGGGGCATTTTGGTCATTTCACATATGCTTTAAGGGTCAAATTTGGAAATCTGAGTTCAAGACTTATACTTACTGTTAAAGTATAAAAAATTATTTATAACATCAGTAGGTAACAAGTCTTAGGTGCTAAATATGGTTTTAAACCATACTATGCGCCTAAATCGCATAAAAGTCGGTATTTGACGATATTCGGGTTGTTTGAGGAATTCTGAGAATTTGATTAGTCTCAACTGTTTAAAATATTTTATTTAATGTATAAAATTTGTGGAAAAAGGTTTGACATGTAAATGATGTGTAAAACTCATTTTATTAGCGAAAAGGGCATTATCGTCAATTACCGAGCCTATGCAAGAACTCTATGTTATGGTTAGTTTAAAATTTAACAAAAATTTCCAAAAATGCCTAAATATTATATCTTATTAGTGGGTAGAAAGTTTGGTGCCAAAAATTGGGTTTAAATATTATTTATGCTAAAAATGCTATTTAATTAACAAAAAGCTTTCATTTTACGATATCGCGCATAACTTTTATTTTAGACCAGAAACGGATGTCAAATTTTTAGGACATACTTATATATCAGAAATAAAGGTTTTTGTCCTCTCACATTTTCAAAAATCTCGTTTTAATGATAAAAGGGCATAATGGTCAAATTTAAGCAAATAACGGAACATGCATGTAATCTACGATTTCTAAGGAACCATGTAGTATAACTTCAGAGAGTTATACTAATATATAATATGGTCCCAAAGGAACTCTAAGGCATGACTAAACTAAGTTAAATCGGTTCAGAACTGAAAGTCAAAGCAAAAGTCTACTTTTGAGACTTTCGGTTGCGAACCGAGCCTAAACTCAGAATTGTCGGGTTGAACATGCCTAAACATGCTCTTAGATTATTTACCAAGTTATTTAAGTGTTAAAACATGTTTCATAACTTCTGCATTATCAGTTATGAATTATTTTGTAAAAACTGACCCGTTTGACTTTTTGTTCATAACTTTGACCCGACAATTTACTGAGATAACGTGATAATTAGAAGGTGCCCTTTTAAGGGTTTAATACCTACCTAATTACGATCACGTTGCCATGTTCGTTGCAAACAATGGCTCGACCGTTTATGGTCTAGCTAAAAGTCAAAGCGTTTATCGTAAACGCTTGACTTTTCGGCTTTTTAAGCCAAATAAAATAAATTTGTCACGAAAGGACACTTACATATGGTCCTTAGGACTGAAGGGAGGTTCCCAAAAGCTTAGGATCCACTTAGATTTATAAATATAGCAGATTTGAATGAAGTGTGAGTTTTTGAGCAAAAACCCATCTCTATTTATAGAGTTTGGAAGATGGTTAGATGATCAACAAGTGTTGGAAGGGTCCATGAGATCTTAACAGGTGTATTCTGGTTTTATAAATCTGTTAGCAGCCCCTAGAATGATTTAAAAATGGTTTTGGGTCTCAAAGGATTTAAAACCATCAACAAATGAAAACATGTTGCTGCTGTTGTACATGGGTCACGGCCCGCGTAGGCAGCCCCAGTGGGTTACGCGGCCCGCCTAGATATCCAGCCCAGCCTAAAGTTTTCGATTTTGCTATTTTTGGTCCCTGTCTTCATGTATATGCTTTAGTAACTTATATAAACGACATAAGTGGTCCCTCTAACTTTTAAATCAGAAGTATTCATGTTTAAAACAACTTTTGAAGGCTGACAAGAACAGTCCTTTACACTTTCACTTGTTATATAACTTTCAAACTTTACATTAATGACACAATATTTTCTAATTTATTATGTCGTGTTAATACAAGGTACCAAGACCTCTAGTAATCATTCTTAGGCATCCGGGAGTTCGACCGAGCATTGCAAAGTCCTTGGTTTGTTTAAAAAGATCCTCCAAAGCGTAGTTTCGCTTATTGTCGCTTTTAGTTCCTTAATCGAACAAAGTAGCGCGAAATGTCGTTTAACGATATCTAAGCCTTTCGTGGCCCATATTGAATATTCCCGAGCATATACTTAAATATTACGACACTCCCGTTCGCTTAAATGGTCACCCAAAGCCGTAGATTTAATAGTTGACGCTTTTGGTCCCTCTAATGCGCAAACTTGCGCATATCATCGTTTAATAGCATCAAAGCCCTATCTAATCCATATTAGGCATTCTCGAGAGTATTAATAACATCACGATGCTTCGGGTTCGTAAAAAGGTCATTCAGAGGTATAATTAAACATATTGACGCTTTTAACCCCTCAAACTTGCAAAGTTGCTCGTAACGTCACTTATAGGCATAAAAGCCTTAGATGGCCAATATTTGGCATTCCTGAGAGTATAATCAAACATCATGAAGCTCCCGGTTTATTAAAAGGTCACTTAGAGGTAAGAATTAGCATGTTGACACTTTTAACCCTTTGTCGCGCAAACTTTCAATTAATTACGCAAACGGCTACTCTCGATCAACAAGTGGCTCATTTGTGAATATGATTACCGTGTAATGTTATTCAGAGGCTTATATTAAGCATGTTAACATTTCCAGTCCTTTTATAATCAAAGTTTTTTTTTTCGTAAAATTAGTCCCTTAAATTCAATGTTTGACTTTATTAGGGTTTGGTACACGTGTCTATGTATCATTGGACGTGATTTTACGAGGTGTTACAATACTGTACACTCTGTCACTCCCTCTTGACTGGAGAATGGTATTACACCACTCTAAGGCTGCATTCTTAAATAGATTAGAAGCATACATGATTTTATCCTCATCTGTACACTTACTTATCTTTAAAAAGGCTTCTGTCTTTTCTATCCAGCGCAAGGCTGAAATGGCTCATTTATTGCCTGAGAATTCTATCGGTTTGCATGACAAGAATTCTTTATAAGAACAACCATATGATATGGTCCTTCTTCTTTATGGAATCGGAGCTTGGATAAGTAGTTCGTGATTTCCATTCACGCTGTGATTTGGTTAGGTGGGTGCACGTTTACTACCTATTACAGGATTATTTTCTGCCTTTTTATTAATAGTGTCAATAATATAGAGCATGTCATCTATAATTCCTTGAGCGACTATGTGTTTGATAGCACTTTTATCCACTTGGTTTCTGTTATCATTGTTATTCTGGATTTCCAGATTTACTTCGTTTGACATCTGAATTGTAAACATTTATCAGGTATTAATATCACAGAATAAAATTAATACAAACAAACACTCAAGCAGATTGAACCAAAATCGTCGATCATTGCGACTTTTACTCTTTTCATATATATATATATATATATATATAATATATATATATATATATATAGAAAAAGTATATCGTACAATACGGCTTAACGTACTTCACGTACAACAACGTGCGTGATTTGTTCTATAACATGCATGATTAATGTTTTCAATATGCGTGATTATTGTGTTTCAACATGCGTGATTTTGGATTTTTGAGTTATAACATGCGTGATTTTAAAATAAACGTGCGTAATTACCTGTCGTACGTGATGTATGTTAAGCAGTAATGTACGTTAACCTTCCTCTATATATATATATACGCATCTATTACAAACTATAACTAAAATCTAAATGTTAGTAATTATGCATCGATATATATATTAGTTTATATCTATCTTAGTTGATTTTTTTTCTAAGTAACAGAAATTACACACATATATATAGTATAGTAGGCGACTGTTTGCTTAGTACTGCATCTCTCTCTCGTCATATTTCCAGAGGAGCTTTTCCCCGATTTGACGAATCCGGTTTCCTTCCTCAACGAACTCTTCACCATACTGGCGAAGATCTTCCACGTTCTCTTGACTCATTGGTGGTAATGGGGCTGGTATGGGTTCAGGGTAAGCTGGTACTGGTTCTCCGTAAGGATATGAGTTATTCAACATTTCCTAAAACGCCCAGTCATTGGCCCACCACTATTCTAAAGGGTTCGGTGCTTGTCACAACCCCCGATCCCTAATACCTCGGGAACGGGCGGCCGCGAGCCAGTTTCGGTGGTATCTGGTATTGTCTAATTTTGGTAGCGGAATTTACATCTGGATCGTAGTTAGAAAATATTTTATCAGAGTAAAATACCACGCTTTTAATATATTTAAACATATGGGAAAAATCCCAAGTTTAAGTACACACATTTTCATAGGGATAAAACCCTATTTTATTTAATAAAAATATCTATTTATTTTTAGGTAACTTTATTGCCACTTTTCCAAGCCTTCAGTGCTGTCCAGCTGGCTTCTATTTGGCTTTCACATTTTGTTACCTGAAACACGTTTAAAAACATTTTGTCAGTGGGAAATACTGGTGAGTGAATCCCAGTTCAATCAAGTTTTAATAAAAACCCATTGTACAGTATTGAGGGCGATCTCGCAATTACATTTGTTTCCAAGTTATATCAATTAACACCCACGGTACTGTCAAACCCGACTTGAGGAAAAGTCACTCCTCGCAAGGCAGTAACTAATTTTGTATACAAAACCCCAACATACCGACGCTAATTGTATTCTTACAAATACTCAATAACTGCTTAATATATAATTAATTAAGTGAGGTTTTGTAAAAATAATTTGCAAAAAGGAGATTACTCACATTGCTGTCTTAGATTATCCTTTAAGATTTCCTGGTAACAATCTATAATTTACACAAATGCACATGTGTTAGTATAATAACCCATTTTAACATTAGTAATACCCTCCCTGAGACGGCATTCCAATGACTACATCGGGCAGAACCACGACAGCCGTTACGGAACCCTAGATCAATCGGGCAGAGTATCTAATACGTATCCAGGGGTTATGATACTTACAACGGAGCAGAACCTCGTTATTTAGGGGTATTATACCCAAGTATAATTCCTACTATGTGAAAATTGAGAGAGAATGAACTGCAGAGCTCCAACTTTATAGGGCTGGCCGGCCAGGTCGTCGCGCCCCGCGACGGACATCAAAAAGGGGCCGTCGCGCCCCGCGACTAGGGGTCGTAGGCCCTAGCTGTGATGTGTCACCGGTATAGCTTCGCCACGTGTCACCACGTGGCGGCTTCCGGAGGAGGGCGGGTGTCCGAGCTCGTCGCGGCCTACGTCGACTAAAGGCAAGGGGCGTCGCACCCCGCGACGACCCAATTATTTTTGTTTTTATTTTATTTTTAATGTTTTAACGCATTTTGGGCTCGGTTTTCGCATACGGGTTATATTCTAAGACATATTGGGACATTTTAATATATTTTTAGGGTGTCAAAATATTTCGAGAGTGTCGGTTTAGGGTTGTTATATCCTCCCCACCTTGTTTTAGAGCTCGTCCTCGAGGTCTACTGGAACAGGTGTGGATATTTCCTTTGTATTTCTGATTCAAGCTCCCATGTGTATTCTGGTCCTCTTTTGGAGTCCCACTTCACTTTGACTAGAACTAATCTCTTGTGCTTGAGATTCTTGACTTTCCTGTCTTCAATTTGTAGAGGCCTTTCTACAAACTTGAGTTGTTTATTTACCTCTATATCCTTAAGAGGTACCACTAATGATTCATCAGCTAAGCATTTCTTGAGATTAGATACATGAAATACATTATGTATTCCTGCCATTTCCTCTGGCAGTTGTAGCTGATAGGCTACAGGTCCTATTCTTCTAATAATCTTAAAAGGTCCAATATACCTGGGACTTAGCTTCCCTCTTTTTATGAATCTTACCACTCCTTTCCAAGGAGAGACTTTTAACAATACTCGGTCCCCTACTTGAAATTCCAATGGTTTCCGTCTGTTGTCCGCATAGCTTTTCTGTCGATCACGTGCTGCTTTCAGTCGTTCCTTGACTTGAATGATTTTGTCAGTCGTCTCCTGTACTATCTCAGGTCCAGATAGTTGTTTTCCCCCAATTTCTGCCCAACAGACTGGGGTTCGGCACTTTCGTCCATAAAGTGTTTCGAATGGTGCAGCATTGATACTTGTGTGATAACTGTTATTGTAAGAAAATTCTATCAATGGTAAGTGATCGTCCCACTTACCTCCGAAATCAATTACACAAGCTCTAAGCATGTCTTCCATTGTCTGGATTGTCCTTTCGCTTTGTCCGTCCGTTTGAGGATGATAAGATGTGCTTAGATTTAACTTGGTTCCCATTGCTTTTTGGAATCTTGTCCAAAAATTAGAGGTAAAACGGCTATCCCTATCAGAAACAATTGATAAAGGAATCCCATGTAATGAAACTATTTCATTTACATATAATTTAGCTAATTGTTGCATACTGAAAGTTTCCTTCATTGGTAAGAAATGAGCTGACTTGGTTAGCCTATCTATAATCACCCAGATTGTATCATTACCTTTTCTTGTTTTGGGTAATTTGGTAACAAAATCCATTGGTATCAATTCCCATTTCCAAACTGGCATTTCTAATTGTTGTAATAAACCTGAGGGTTTCTGATGTTCAGCTTTGACTTGCGAACAGGTTAAACACGTAGAAACATAAGCTGCTATATCTTTCTTCATTCCTATCCACCAGAAATTTTTCCTCAAATCCTGGTACATCTTATCACTTCCTGGATGCATCGTATACTTAGACTTATGGGCTTCTTCTAATATACGATGACGTAGGTTCCCTAATTTAGGTATCCACATTCTTTTCTTATGGAATCTCCAAATTCCATCTGTTCCTTGTTCTAATTCCTTAATCATTCCTTTTAATTTTTCAGTATCATCCTTGATTACTGACTCTTGTGCTTTTCTAATTTGATCATTTAAATCTACTTGTAGATTTAATTTAAGAGAACGTACCCTTTTTGGCTTTTCATGATATTTTCGGCTTAAAGCATCTGCCACTACATTTGCTTTTCCTTCATGATACTGGATATCACAATCATAATCACTAAGTATCTCCATCCAGCGTCTTTGTCTCATATTTAATTCTTTTTGTCCAAAAACACATCTTAAACTTTTATGATCGGTAAATATGGTAAACTTACTACCATAAAGGTAATGTCTCCAAATATTTAAAGCAAAAATTATTGCTCCTAATTCAAGATCATGGGTTGAATAATTTTCTTCATGATTCTTAAGTTGTCTAGAGGCGTAAGCTATAACCTTTTGGCGTTACATTAACACACATCCATAACCTAACTTAGAAGCGTCACAATACACTACTAAATCTTCAGTTCCTTCTGGTAATGCTAGTATGGGTGCGTTGGTTAATCTTTGCTTAAGAATTCTAAAGGCTTCTTCTTGCTTTGGTCACCATTCAAACTTAATGGATTTACAGGTTAACTTTGTTAAAGGAATGGCTATTCTAGAAAAATCTTGAATAAATCTTCTATAATAACCGGCCAATCCTAAGAAACTTCTAACCTCGGTTGGTGACTCAGGGGACTTCCATTTAGTAATTGCCTCGATTTTTGTGGGATCCACAGGAATTCCTTCATGGTTCACTAAGTGTCCAAGAAACTGTACATGTTCTAACCAAAATTCGCACTTTGAAAATTTAGCATAAAGTTTTTCCTTTCTTAGTAAACTTAAAAGTGCGTGCAAATGCCTTGCATGTTCCTCTTTACTCTTAGAGTAAATGAGAATATCATCTATAAAGACAATTATGAATTTATCCAAATATGGCTTACATATTCGGTTCATCATGTCCATAAACGCAGCTGGGGCATTGGTTAAACCAAATGGCATGACAGTAAATTCATAATGGCCATACCTCGTTCTGAACGCGGTTTTAGGAATATCCTCTTCCTGTACCTTTAATTGATGATATCCTGACCTTAAATCGATTTTTGAGAAAAATCGGGCTCCTTGTAACTGATCAAACAGATCATCGATTCTTGGTAATGGATACCGATTCTTAATCGTGACCTTGTTTAATTCACGGTAGTCAATGCACATACGCATCGATCCGTCCTTCTTTTTAACGAATAAAATTGGTGCTCCCCATGGCGACGAGCTTGGCTGTATAAATCCTTTTTCCAACAATTCGTCTAATTGTTTCTTTAGTTCCTGCATTTCTGCGGGTGCTAAACGGTAAGGTGCTTTGGCAATCGGTGTCGTTCCTGGTAACAAGTGAATTCTGAATTCAACTTCTCTATCTGGCGGTAGTCCTGGTAATTCTTCTGGGAATATATCTGAAAACTGAGACACTACTGGAATGTATTTTAGTTCTTTTCCTTTAGTGTTAGTGATTATGGAAATCAAATATACTAATGATCCTTTTCTTATATAACTTGTTGTTTTCATCATAGAGATGAATTTTGTGGATCTAGATGATTTATCTCCTTTAATTGTGATCTTTTCACCCCTTTGTGAATTTACTTGAATTGACTTTTGATCATATAAAATACTGGCTTTATGGGTTATTAACCAATCCATTCCTAAAACAACATTGAATCCTACTAGATTCATTGGGTAAAGGTTTGCAATAAACTTTTGATTTAAAATTTCTACTCTTGCTCCCTGCAAGATTTCAGAAATCTTAACAGTTTCTCCATTAGCTGTTTCTACTAGACATTCTTGTGGAAGTTTAGTTAATGATTGATTAAGAAGTTTGCAAAACGAAGTATTAATAAAACTTTGATTTGCACCAGAGTCAAATAATACTTTAGCAAAAATATCATTAACTAAAAACGTACCGGCTATCACATCCGGAATCATCTTGGCCTCATCTGCAGTCAGAACAAATGCTCTAGCATTTTTAGTGTTCTTGTTGTTCGGAGCTGGAGCCAATTTTGGACAATTTGGCTTGATATGACCTTTTTCTCCACAGTTGAAGCACAACCCATTACTAGATTTCCTTCTGCAATCTTCTTCCTTGTGTCCTGGTAACTTACAGAAATTGCAGTGAGTGGAGCATTTTCCTGAATGCTTCTTCTTGCAAGTCTTACAGTAAGGTGCAGAGGTAGAACCTATATTACTACGGTAGCGGAATTCCTGAGTAAGCCTCTGTGCTAGGTTTTTCCTCTGGTCTTCTTCTCGTGTACGTACTAATTCATCAGTCAAGGTGTTTGTTAATTCTACAGTTTCTTCTATGGTTTGGGGCCTAGCTGCCATGACTACATGTCTAATTTCTCCAATTAATCCCCAGATGTAATGGGAGATTAATACCGGTTCTGGTGATGCAAGGGTAGGTACTATTCTAGCATATTCAAAGAATAATTTTGTGTACCCCTTACTATCCACTCCATTCATCATAAGGTTTAGGAATTTGTTTGCTATTTATTCCTTTTCATTGGGAGGGCAGAATTTCCTTTCTAGCATATTCTTAAATTCCTCCCATTCTATATTATAAACTCTATTACTTCCTCTAGACTAGAGGATAGTGTTCCACCATTCTAAAGCTGAGTTCTTAAACAGATTGGAAGCAAACATTATCTTGTCCTCTTCCGCACATTTGCTTATTTTCAGAACAGCCTCAGTCTTTTCTATCCAGCGTAGAGCTGCAATAGGTTCTTCATTGCCAGAGAATTATATTGGTTTACAGGACCAGAATTCTTTGTAAGAACAACCATAAGGCATGGTCCTTCTTCTTTTGGGAATGGGCACTTGAAGTACGGGTCCATTGTTTACGCTGTGTTCTGGTTCAGTTGGTCGCTTACTGCTATGCTTACTTTTATTATCAGCTTCTTTAACAGTTTGGATAATAAATGGCATTGCATCTATAATTCCTTGTGCCACTATGTGTTGGATGACATTATTATCCA
Organism: Helianthus tuberosus; assembly: GCA_030545235.1. NCBI lineage: Eukaryota > Viridiplantae > Streptophyta > Magnoliopsida > Asterales > Asteraceae > Helianthus > Helianthus tuberosus. The sequence continues at coordinate 77,778,513 of CM060363.1, forward strand.
CTTGGTTTCCATTGTTATTGTTGTTTGGATTCTCATTAACCAAGTTAATGTTACTCTGGTTATCATTCTGGTTTTCCTGGTTCACTTCGTTGTCCATCTGAATTTTAAACATTTACCACATATTAATATCACAAAATAATATTTAATATAGCCAATCACATGTCACGCATTTTGGTCAAAAGCGCCGATCATTGCGACTTTACTCTATTCATATCATATGCATCTATTACACACCAGTACTGAAATTAAATTACAATACCGACTGAAATTTAAAGTTACACTACTAGTAGTAGGCATCCATAGTTTTTTTTTTCATACACATATATATTATTATTATATTATTATTATTACTATTACTACCATTTTCACCATCACATTCATGGATATGGATTCATCCAGAAATCCATATTGCGCTCGTCGTACTTCCAGACGAGTCGCTCTCCCACCTGTCTCATCCTTTCACTACTCTCTAAGATTTCCTCACCAAATGTCCTAAGTTCTTGTACGTTTTCTGCACTCATTGGGGGTGCAGGTTCTAGGACTGGGTTTGGAATCTGGGGTGCGGGTTCCTGGTATGGAGGTGTTGTAACACCTCGTAAATTCAGGTCCAATATAATGAACACACGTGTCATAAGCTTTAAACGTGTAATGGATTGAATATGAGGGACTAAAGTTGACAAACAAAGAAAGTATGTGTGTAAAAGGATTCAAAGTGTCAACATTGAATAATTATACCTTTCAACAACCCTACACGATGTTTATACCCTTAAACGAATGAATTATTAATCACACGAAGCCGTTTGTGAAAGAAAGTAAAAGTTTACAAACCACAAGAGTTAAAAGTGTCAACATGTTTAATTTATACCTCTGAATGACCTTTTAGCGAACCCGAAGCTTTGTAACGATTAATTATGTTCACTAGAATAAGTGATAAAAATTTCACAAGGTTTCGATATCGTATGAGAAAGATACGCGAACATTCGTAAGTAAGGGGTTAAAAGCGTCAACAAGGCAAAACTTATGTTTTTGGTTATCATTTAATGAAACCGGACCTAACGGTGTTTGGTTATATCTCATGGATCATAGAAATATAAGTTATATGGGTTAAATGTGCTTAAAATGAAAGAAATTACGTTTTAGAAGGTCCAGGGGGTGAAATGTCATTATTTGAAACTTGATGATCAGGTCAGCCATGTGCTGGCGTCACGCCACCAACATCTCCCTCTGCCATCGCGCAACGCGACAGCGTGAGCTGGGCAGATTTCATGCACACCTGCGTGTACAGCCAGTTCCACCGCCTTTGAAGCCTTGTTTTTCATTCCAGGGGCTGCACTAGTGGTTTTTCATGCATAGGGACACTTGTTAATGATCAGGGAACATCTATAGACTTGTTTGGCATGATCTTGTAAGATTAAATCCCCTATATAAGAACATATTGTTGGAACATTTTGGGCACTCACTTGAAAACATTCATAACTTAACTTCTGGAGTCTCCTGGAGCTCAAGATCATTTCCTAAGGGTCATTAGTCGTGCTTAGTACTTCAGTAAGCCTCCTTGAACTTTCTTAATTAAGTTTTATTAGTTTAATGGCCTAAACTCAAACCCATCGTAATTAAGGTTTGACTTAGTGATTAATCACTAATGGTCCAGTCAATTCTCGAATTGAAAGTAGCTTTTAGTTGGTAATTATGTGGGTAATAAACCCTTAAAAGGGCACCCTCTAATTCCTACTCTAACTAGGTCAATTGTCGGGTCAAAGTTAATTATAAAAAGTCAACAGAAAGCAAATTTTCGCATAAACACATAATTAACAATGTAGAAGCTATGAAACCTGTTTTATCACTCATATAACTTGGTAATTAATGTAAGAACATGTCTAAACATGTTCAACCCGACAATTTTCAGTTTAAGCTTGGTTCGTAACCGAAAGTCGCAAAAGTAGACTTTTGCTTTGACTTTCAGTTCTGACCCAATGTAGCATATTTTAGAAATTCCTTAGAGCTCTATTAGGACCAGGTTATAGATTAGTGTAACCCTCTGAGGTTATACAACTTGGTTCATTAGTTATTCGATTCATGTGCAAGTTTCCGTTATATGCCTAAATGTTGACCATAATGCCCTTTTGACCTTAAAACGAGATTTTTGAAAATGTGAGAGGACAAAAACCTTTATTACTGATTTATAAACTTGTTCTAAAAATTTGACATCAGTTTAAGGTCTAGATTAAGAGTTATGCTCAATAGCGTAATTAAGAAGCTTTTTATTAATTAAACGGCGTAATTAGCATAAAGCCTATCTAAACCCAAATTTTGACACCAAACTTTTTACCCACTGATGTAAAATAATATTTTGGGATTTTTGAATATTTTTATTTATTTTTAAGTTGAGCATAACATAGGGTTCTTGCTTTAAATCGGTAATTGTCGGTTATGCCCTTTTCTTGAATAAAATGAGTTTTACATAGTATTTTGATACCAAACTTTTTGCTACTGATTTTATGTCATAAATAAAATATTTTGAACTTTATAAACTGATCAAAAACTCAGATTTCCTATTTTTAACCCGAAAATCACTTAAAACCGACTTTTACGCGTCTTAAGCGCATAGTATGAGTTAAAACCATTTTTGGCATATGAAACTTAATACCTACTGATGTTTTAAGTAAATTTTTATAATTAAACAGTAAGCAAAGGTTTTGAACTCAGAATTCTAATTTTGAACTTTAAAGCTTATGTGAAATTACCAAAATGCCCCTACGGTGCATGGTTTGGTTATAAAAGGTAAATTTCACATATATGCAATACCCTACTGTTATGACTTATAAAAATAAATATTTTTACTGATTATATCAGACCTGAAACTCAGATAAATATTTAAACTCTTTTATAAGCTTTAAAATGACCAAAATACCCCTACGGGGCATAAATTGAGTTTAAATCCATTTTGGGCATAATGGAAGGTATCCTACTGATATCACAACATATTTAAGGCATATTAACTTAGGAAACCTATTCATGACTCATTTGGTGACCCGTTACGCATTATTCGCGTTCGGTGCGGTTTATGTAACTAGTTTGCATAAATTAGCCGAAACGGGTCAAACCTTATCATTTTTATCTCAAAATCCAGAATGTGTTTAGTTTACCCATATTATACAAGTATACAAACTTTTCGGGTTTAAACCACATTCTAATCCGGTCTTCGTTTAATCGTGCGTTTTGAACCGTATATCTTCCTTTAAAACTAACCGGTCTAAGTTTAGACTTAATTAAGACCCGTTAGGAATCTAATAGGTTATTAAAACCATCGTTCCAGATTAGGAGACCAGTAAAAGATACTTGCACTCGCTGATTGAGATTTATACTTGCTCAGGTAAATACTTTTAACTTATTTTCCCTTATACGGGCTTGGGGTACGGTATATAAAATACCGCTTGGTCGGGCATTGAATTGTTAATCATATAAAGGTTAATTCATTGAGATGACCCGTTTAAACTATTTTGTTTGCTTAAAGCCTTTGGGGGGTTAATGACCATGTCCCGGATATCCTTGGCATCATTCATTGAAATGGCCACGACCTAAGCACGGGGTGTAGGCATACACCTGCCAGTGCATATATATAAAAAGGTATAACCGCCGGTTCGAGAATAACTCGCCGCGGGATTATATCATGTGGTGTGTCTATTAATCTTTAACCCGGTATTCAGCCCGGGCTACTGAACGTATAACGAACATGTAATTCTTTTACAAGTTTATATATAAATAATTATCCCAAGTTATAAAAGATTATTTTGTGCCTTGTGCATTCAAATCAATTTTCTTAAACATTTTCAAAATGAGTCGGTTAATTGTATTTACCAGTGTAAACTGACGTATTTTCCAAAAAGGCTAAGTGCAGGTACTAAACGGAATAGGCTGGCTACTTCTAGCATCAATAAAGAGTCTTGCAAGCTTAGATGTTATAAATCTGTTGAACAATGATCTTTTTAACTTGTGATCCGCCTGTGGATCCCTTGCAACCGTTATTGTAATACACTTGATATTACTTTTAATTCGGTTTGTAATGATTTTATCTTACGTCTTCCGCTGTGTATTAAACTGTGATAAATTGTCTATGATGATATCAACTACGTCACGATACTCCTCACCGGGCCCACCGGTAATACGTGGAAATATCGGGGTGTGACAGGTTGGTATCAGAGCCATCATTGAGTGAATTAAACACTAGCCTTTTGTGTTTAATCTCAATGATACAGTATGCACATTCCTCGACTTTCGAGTCTAGACAAAGAACTTAGGACTAATGCTGACTTATTTTTGTTTTGTCCTTTATTGTTTCTTTTGTTTGTTTTGATAGGACCTACAACAATGCCGCCAAGAATCCGGGGAAGAGGAAGAGGCAAGGGGTCATTCATCGCCCCCAACGATCACGAAGCCGGGCCTTCACACCGGCGAACTCCATCAGACACTTTAAGCACAAGTCCTCAAGAAAACTGGAGGACTCATTTAGAACCCGCGAGGCGTTCAGTCTCGCTGAGCTCCTCACCTTCCTACCTCAACTCTTTCGGGCCTCAATCGGAGAACGAGCCCCACAACTCACATCACTCTTTTATACCCCTTCAAAGCCCCAACTCACACCATTCCTTCAACGACCCAACACCCTACTTTCAAAGCCGGTTCAACCCGACAAACCTAATTGAAGAGCCAATGGGTTATAACCCGTTGGGACCGGAGGACCATTTCTCCATGGACATGGAAGAGGATCCGGAACCTGCCGAGCCGCCAACCGGAACACCTACTTACCCCATCGAGATTTCTGATGGGTCGTCATATCATGGATCACCTTATCGTGGTCCAGACAGTTATCAGGCAAGATTTGCCCAATACGACTGGGTGTTTACTCCCAGTTACCACTCATCGCAGCAACAGTAGCAGGATCCCTCGGAGGATTCGCGATTTGTAGCGGTTACTCCACCGCCACCACCACCAGTGCAGCAACCACCTCCGGAGCCACCGAGGCGTAGGAGATCAACCGCACAGATGTCCGTGCGAGGGGGAATTCGTATCAGCACCCCTCAGCATTCAAGTGGCAGTCATTATCCGCCACTATACGAAGACCCACAGATGGGTGGGCCTTCGAACCCTGTTTCTGAGGTGGAGTCTGCGCCAGTCGCACCGCCACCAGTGGGTTATGATAACCCAATTCCTGCATACGCCGGTGTAGCGGCATATAACCCTTTCGAGCAGCCAGCCCATACTAACTACAACTACGCTGAAGTTGACCCATACCTTGTGGCGGCAAACTACAATGCTTTTCATCCCGAGGGGCCCTATGGAGTCCCATATCAGACTGGGTACCCACCCTACGGGTACCAATACCCGCCACCTCCTCAACCTCCGCAGCATCAGCAGCCGCCGCAGCCACCCCTTATACCGCCACAGCAGCAACAGAAGATTCTACAGAGGTTGAGCCAGGTGGAACGGGATGTTCAAGAAGTGCGTAGGCACAACCGAGGATTTCTCAAGGGTTTGGCAAGCTTAATCAAAGGGAAGAGCAAAAAGGATCATTAAATCATTTATTTGTTTATTTGTATTTCTTTAATTTTCAATCAAGTCCCTGCGTGGACATCTGTTTCTGTAACCAGTCCCTGCGAGGACTTGTAGTTTCTGTTTAGCCCCTGCGTGGGTATGTCATTTCTGTTTAGCCCCTGCGTGGGCAAGTTATTTCAGTTAAAGTCCCGTTTAGGGCAATATGTACTCTTTTTAAATTATTAGTGGCATGTTATCATTTAAATTTATTTTGTCATTATATGCATAAATGTAAAATGTATGAAATAAATAAATAAATCCAAAATATGTCATTCCTTTTATAAGATCTGCCTTTAATTATTAAATAAGAATCTTAAAGGGTATAACATAGCCTGCATGTCATTATAAGACCTAGCTATGATGGTAAAACCTGTTTAAAAAGATTCAAATCCTTGTTAACATCTGAAAACATGTTAACATTCCTGGCTGATGTGATTCGTAAAATCACACGTGTCATCCTTATATTGGATTATTCCAATTCCTTCTTTATTATTTGAACATCCATTTATGATGTAATGCCTACGGGCCATAATCATTGTCATATAAGACAAAAGACAGTTGTAGCCTGTAACTCCCTGTCAAGAAAGGTAATGAACTATGATTCAAGCCTTAGTATCTCGATCCTATAAGATCTTGACTTATAATTTGAATGTGTCCATGTGACTTGGCCTTTTGTGCCATTATTATATTTAATTATAACTAAGGGTTATTAATGAAAAATTCTGAATGAAATACTTAACAAATTAACCAATATGGTTCTTTAATACCATGGTTAATAAATTAATAAGATGACAAATCTAATATATACCTCTAAATAAATCATTGTCATCATTTTATGTAGCAATCAAGCTACATGGCAGAGTCTGAAGAAATCAACAGTCATCCAAGGGAGAATCATGATACCACTTGGATCAATGTAACGGGTGCGGAACTTCAAGCATTGATTGATAATGTTGTTACCAAGGCCATGGATAGGCAGTTTAATGAATCTAGTGGTACTCGAAGCAGGACCTTATCTACACCTCATTCTAAATCACAACCTAAGACTCACTCTGAGGCTCATAGTAAGCCACCTCCTAAACAGCAAGGGTCAAAGAAGGATGATGACCGACACTCATCAAATCAGCATAGTGTTCCGTCGAAAAAGATTGTACTCGATCAAGAGCCACGTATTAGGGTTTGTTCCTATAAGTATTTCGTATCCTGTAAACCCCGAGATTTCACTGGGGAAAAGGGAGCTATTGACTGCATGACGTGGCTAGACGAGATGGACACCGTGGTTGATATCAGTGGTTGCGCTGATAGGGATGTTGTGAAATTTGTATCACAGTCGTTTAAAGGTGAAGCACTAGCTTGGTGGAGGTCTTTGATCCAAGCTACTGGGAAGATCCCGTTGTACAATCTGTCATGGGATCAGTTTGTTGCTCTCATCAAGGAGAATTACTGTCCTCAGCATGAGGTTGAAAAGATCGAGGCTGACTTCTTATCTTTAGTAATGAAAAACCTAGACTGTCAGGCTTACCTTACTAGCTTCAATACCATGTCACGTTTGGTTCCATACCTGGTTACCCCGGAACCAAAACATATAGCCCGTTTTATTGGGGGTTTAGCCCCAGAAATCAAAGCTAGTGTGAAGGCATCCCGACCTGCTACTTTTAGGTCAGCGGCTGATTTATCATTATCCCTTACTTTGGATGCGGTCAGGCAGAGATCGCTTAGGCATTCTGATGCTGATAAGAGAAAACGTGAGGATGATAACTCACGCCGTTCTGACAAGAAGCACAAAGGGAACTCTGACCACAAAAAGAGTTTAGGGTTCAAGAAAGGTGACCAACAGTTGGGTGAGAAGCCCAAGTGTAAAATCTGTAAGAAGCACCATTTGGGAAGGTGCAGATATGAATCCAAGTCCTAATCGCAGCCAAGAGCTTGTGGGATTTGTAAGTCAAGTGAGCACAAGACGATAGAGTGCAAGAAGATAAAGGATGCAATGTGCTATAATTGTAACGAGAAGGGGCACATCAAGTCCAACTGCCCTAAGTATGCCAAAAAGCCTGAAGAAGCCAAAAAGACCAATGCTAGGGTCTTTCGAATGGATGCACGGGAAGCAGTTCAGGATGATAAAGTGATAACAGGTACCTTCCTTATAAATGATGTTTATGCAAGGGTATTATTTGATTCGGGTGCGGATAAGTCATTTGTCGATGATAAGTTTTGTAAGTTGCTAAATCTGCCTGTTAAAACCCTAAGCATGAAATATGAAGTAGAGTTGGCCGATGGTACCATAGAAACTGCCTCAACTATATTAGATGGATGCTTTATATCCATTAGGAACCACTCTTTTCCGTTATCCTTGCTTCCTTTGAAATTAGTTGGTTTCGACGTAGTGATAGGTATGGATTGGTTATCTCATAACCAAGCCCAAATTGTTTGTGACAAGAAACAAGTGGTGATCAAGACTCCGTATGGTGAGCCACTTACCATACAGGGAGACACTCAATATGGGTTGCCTAAGCAAGTGTCCATGCTTAAGGCATCAAAATGTTTAAGGAAAGGTTGTGTCATCTACATGGCACAAGTAACTATCGATGAACCAAAACCCAAGGTTGAAGACATCCCTGTCATTTCTGAATATCCAGAAGTATTCCCTGAAGAACTACCTGGTTTACCACCAGATAGGCAAGTGGAGTTCAGAATCGACATTATACCTGGAGCAGCACCTGTTGCAAGAGCACCTTACCGGTTGGCCCCGACTGAGATAAAGGAGTTGAGAACTCAGCTGGATGATTTGTTGGCAAAAGGATTTATTAGACCTAGATCATCTCCCTATGGAGCACCAATTCTGTTTGTAAAGAAGAAAGATGGATCGATGCGTCTATGCATCGATTATCGAGAACTGAACAAGGTTACAATTAAAAACAGATATCCATTGCCCAGGATCGACGATCTGTTCGATCAGCTCCAAGGAGCAAGTTACTTCTCCAAGATTGACTTGAGGTCAGGTTACCATCAGTTGAAGGTTAGAGATGAAGATGTGCATAAGACTGCATTCAGGACTCGATATGGTCACTACGAGTTCTTAGTGATGCCTTTTGGGCTCACTAATGCACCAGCAGCGTTCATGGACCTTATGAATCGCGTTTGCAAACCCTACTTAGACAAGTTTGTCATTGTCTTTATTGATGACATTCTTATTTATTCAAAGAACCAAGCTGACCATGAGAAACATCTTCGATGTATTCTTAAGCTACTTCAGCAAGAAAGGCTCTACGCCAAGTTTTCAAAGTGTGAATTTTGGCTTCGTGAAGTCCAATTCTTTGGGCATGTGGTTAGTGAGCGTGGTATCCAGGTGGATCCCACTAAGATTGAAGCTATCATGAATTGGCAAGAGCCGAAGACGCCCACAGAGATTCGTAGCTTCTTGGGATTGGCAGGATATTATAGGCGCTTTATTGAAAACTTTTCAAGGATTGCTGCACCCCTAACTTCTTTAACTCGCAAGAATATTAAGTTTTATTGGGGTCCTAGGCAACAAGAATCCTTCGATATTCTTAAACAGAAGTTAAGAAATGCTCCTGTGTTAACATTTCCTGAAGGAATTGAAGAATTTGTGGTTTACTGCGACGCATCGCACACTGGCATGGGATGTGTGCTCATGCAGAAGGGTAAAGTTATTGCATATACTTCCCGACAATTAAAAGTGCACGAGAAGAATTATACCACCCACGACTTGGAGTTGGGTGCAGTTGTGTTTGCACTAAAACTTTGGAGGCATTATTTATATGGTACCAAGTGTGTGATCTATTCTGATCACAAGAGCCTTCAAGATCTGTTTAATCAGAAGGATCTAAACATGAGACAGCGACGATGGATGGGGACTTTAAATGACTATGATTGTGAAATACGATACCATCCAGGCAAGGCGAATGTAGTCGCCGATGCTTTGAGCAGGAAGGAAAGGGTTAAGCCCATTAGAATCAATGCCAAGAGCATTGAATTGAAAAACAGTTTGAATGAAAGGTTGTTAGCCGCTCAGAAGGAAGCTGTATTAGAAGCTAACTATCCTAATGAAAAGTTGGGAGTCACTGCAGAACAGTTATCACATGGCAAGGATGGAATCCTAAGATTGAATGGACGGATATGGGTTCCAATCTATGGAGGACTTCGGGATGTTATCCTTCAAGAAGCCCACAGTTCCAAGTATTCTGTTCATCCTGGAAGTGATAAGATGTACCAGGATTTGAAGGCAAATTATTGGTGGATAGGTTTGAAAAAGTCTATAGCCACTTATGTGGCCAAATGTCTGACATGTGCTCAAGTTAAAGCAGAACACCAGAAGCCGTCAGGTTTGCTACAACAGCCTGAACTTCCCACCTGGAAATGGGAAATGGTGACTATGGATTTTATCACCAAGTTACCAAAAACAAAGCGAGGAAATGACACTATTTGGGTTATAGTGGATAGACTGACTAAGTCAGCCCACTTCCTACCTATTAAGGAAACACATAGCTCAGATAAATTAGCTCAGCTGTACGTGGACGAGATTGTATCTCTCCACGGAGTGCCAGTGTCTATCATCTCTGATAGGGATACAAGGTATACATCGCATTTCTGGAAAAGCTTTCAACAATCCCTAGGCACTCGATTAAACTTCAGCACAGCATATCATCCGCAGACAGATGGTCAAAGCGAGCATACTATACAGACACTCGAGGATTTGCTACGAGCTTGTGTTATTGACTTAGGAGGAAGTTGGGATGATCATCTTCCATTGATTGAATTCTCATACAACAATAGCTATCATTCCAGTATTCAAGCTGCACCTTTTGAAGCTTTGTATGGAAGAAAGTGCAGAACACCCGTTTGTTGGGCATAAGTTGGAGATGTCCAACTAATAGGACCTGATATAGTCCTGGAGATGACAGATAAGATTGTACAGATACGAGATCGTCTCAAAGCTGCCAGGGATAGGCAGAAAAGTTACGCAGATAAAAGGCGTAAACCTCTAAAGTTTGAGGTTGGTGACAAAGTATTACTGAAGGTATCACCCTGGAAAGGGGTAATGCGATTTGGTAAGAAAGGCAAGTTAAGCCCAAGATATATAGGGCCATTCGAGATCATCGAATGTGTCGGAACAATGGCTTATAAGTTAAATTTGCCTGAAGAGCTCAGTGGTATTCATAATGTATTCCACATCTGCAATCTGAAGAAATGTCTAGCTGATGAATCACTAGTCATACCACATACGGATGTGCACATAGATGAGAACCTAAAATTTGTTGAAAAACCTTTGTCGATCGAGGATCGACAGGTTAAGAAGCTTCGAAGGAAGCAGGTACCGATTGTAAAAGTTAAACGGGATGCCCGTAGAGGTCCCGAGTACACGTGGGAGGTAGAGTCCACAATGAAAGAGAAGTACCCTCACTTATTTCAGTAAATCTCGAGGTCGAAATTTCTTTTAAGGGGGTGAGGATGTAACACCTCGTAAATTCAGGTCCAATATAATGAAGACACGTGTCATAAGCTTTAAACGTGTAATGGATTGAATATGAGGGACTAAAGTTGACAAACAAAGAAAGTATGTGTGTAAAAGGATTCAAAGTGTCAACATTGAATAATTATACCTTTCAACAACCCTACACGATGTTTATACCCTTAAACGAATGAATTATTAATCACACGAAGCCGTTTGTGAAAGAAAGTAAAAGTTTACAAACCACAAGAGTTAAAAGTGTCAACATGTTTAATTTATACCTCTGAATGACCTTTTAGCGAACCCGAAGCTTTGTAACGATTAATTATGTTCACTAGAATAAGTGATAAAAATTTCACAAGGTTTCGATATCGTATGAGAAAGATACGCGAACATTCGTAAGTAAGGGGTTAAAAGCGTCAACAAGGCAAAACTTATGTTTTTGGTTATCATTTAATGAAACCGGACCTAACGGTGTTTGGTTATATCTCATGGATCATAGAAATATAAGTTATATGGGTTAAATGTGCTTAAAATGAAAGAAATTACGTTTTAGAAGGTCCAGGGGGTGAAATGTCATTATTTGAAACTTGATGATCAGGTCAGCCATGTGCTGGCGTCACGCCACCAACATCTCCCTCTGCCGTCGCGTGACGCGATGGCCTGAGCTGGGCAGATTTCATGCACACCTGCGTGTACAGCCAGTTCCACCGCCTTTGAAGCCTTGTTTTTCATTCCAGGGGCTGCACCAGTGGTTTTTCATGCATAGGGACACTTGTTAATGATCAGGGAACATCTATAGACTTGTTTGGCATGATCTTGTAAGATTAAATCCCCTATATAAGAACATCTTGTTGCAACATTTTGGGCACTCACTTGAAAACATTCATAACTTAACTTCTGGAGTCTCCTGGAGCTCAAGATCAATTCCTAAGGGTCATTAGTCGTGCTTAATACTTCAGTAAGCCTCCTTGACCTTTCTTAATTCAGTTTTATTAGTTTAATGGCCTAAAGTCAAACCCGTCGTAATTAAGGTTTGACTTAGTGATTAATCACTAATGGTTCAGTCAATTCTCGAATTGAAAGTAGCTTTGAGTTGGTAATTATATGGGTAATAAACCCTTAAAAGGGCACCCTCTAATTCCTACTCTAACTAGGTCAATTGTCGGGTCAAAGTTAATTATAAAAAGTCAACAGAAAGCAAATTTTCGCATAAACACATAATTAACAATGTAGAAGCTATGAAACCTGTTTTTATCACTCATATAACTTGGTAATTAATGTAAGAACATGTCTAAACATGTTCAACCCGACAATTTTCAGTTTAAGCTTGGTTCGTAACCGAAAGTCGCAAAAGTAGACTTTTGCTTTGACTTTCAGTTCTGACCCAATGTAGCATATTTTAGAAATGCATTAGAGCTCTATTAGGACCAGGTTATAGATTAGTGTAACCCTCTGAGGTTATACAACTTGGTTCATTAGTTATTCGATTCATGTGCATGTTTCCGTTATATGCCTAAATGTTGACCATAATGCCCTTTTGACCTTAAAACGAGATTTTTGAAAATGTGAGAGGACAAAAACCTTTATTACTGATTTATAAACTTGTCCTAAAAATTTGACATCAGTTTAAGGTCTAGATTAAGAGTTATGCTCAATAGCGTAATTAAGAAGCTTTCTATTAATTAAACGGCGTAATTAGCATAAAGCCTATCTAAACCCAAATTTTGACACCAAACTTTTTACCCACTGATGTAAAATAATATTTTGGGATTTTTGAATATTTTTATTTATTTAGAAGATTTTTATTTATTTTTAAGCTGAGCATAACATAGGGTTCTTGCTTTAAATCGGTAATTGTCGGTTATGCCCTTTTCTTCAATAAAATGAGTTTTACATAGTATTTTGATACCAAAATTTTTGCTACTGATTTTATATCATAAATAAAATATTTTGAACTTTATAAACTGATCAAAAACTCAGATTTCCTATTTTAACCTGAAAATCGCTTAAAACCGACTTTTACGCGTCTTAAGCGCATAGTATGAGTTAAAACCATTTTTGGCATATGAAACTTAATACCTACTGATGTTTTAAGTAAATTTTTATAATTAAACAGTAAGCAAAGGTTTTGAACTCAGAATTCTAATTTTGACCTTTAAAGCTTATGTGAAATTACCAAAATGCCCCTACGGTGCATGGTTTGGTTATAAAAGGTAAATTTCACATATATGCAATACCCTACTGTTATGACTTATAAAATAAATATTTTTACTGATTATATCAGACCTGAAACTCAGATAAATATTTAAACTCTTTTATAAGCTTTAAAATGACCAAAATACCCCTACGGGGCATAAATTGAGTTTAGATCCATTTTGGGCATAATGGAAGGTATCCTACTGATATCACAACATATTTAAGGCATATTAACTTAGGAAATCTGTTCATGACTCATTTGGTTACCCGTTACGCATTATTCGCGTTCGGTGCGGTTTATGTAACTAGTTTGCATAAATTAGCCGAAACGGGTCAAACCTTATCATTTTTATCTCAAAATCCAGAATGTGTTTAGTTTACCCATATTATACAAGTATACAAACTTGTCGGGTCTAAACCACATTCTAATCCGGTCTTCGCTTAATCGTGCGTTTTGAACCGTATATCTTCCTTTAAAACTAACCGGTCTAAGTTTAGACTTAATTAAGACCCGTTAGGAATCTAATAGGTTATTAAAACCATCGTTCCAGATTAGGAGACCAGTAAAAGATACTTGCACTCGCTGATTGAGATTTATACTTGCTCAGGTAAATACTTTTAACTTATTTTCCCTTATACGGGCTTGGGGTACGGTATATAAAATACCGCTTGGTCGGGCATTGAACTGTTAATCATATAAAGGTTAATTCATTGAGATGACCCGTTTAAACTATTTTGTTTGCTTAAAGCCTTTGGGGGGTTAATAACCATGTTCCGGATATCCTTGGCATCATTCATTGAAATGGCCACGACCTAAGCACGGGGTGTAGGCATACACCTGCCAGTGCATATATATAAAAAGGTATAACCGCCGGTTCGAGAATAACTCGCCGTGGGATTATATCATGTGGTGTGTCTATTAATCTTTAACCCGGTATTCAGCCCGGGCTACTGAACATATAACGAACATGTAATTCTTTTACAAGTTTGTATATAAATAATTATCCCAAGTTATAAAGGATTATTTTGTGCCTTGTGCATTCAAATCAATTTTCTTAAACATTTTCAAAATGAGTCGGTTAATTGTATTTACCAGTGTAAACTGACGTATTTTCCAAAAAGGCTAAGTGCAGGTACTAAACGGAATAGGCTGGCTACTTCTAGCATCAATAAAGAGTCTTGCAAGCTTAGATGTTATAAATCTGTTGAACAATGATCTTTTTAACTTTTGATCCGCCTGTGGATCACTTGCAACCGTTATTGTAATACAGTTGATATTACTTTTAATTCGGTTTGTAATGATTTTATCTTACGACTTCCGCTGTGTATTAAACTGTGATAAATTGTCTATGATGATATCAACTACGTCACGATACTCCCCACCGGGCCCACCGGTAATACGTGGAAATATCGGGGTGTGACAAGTGTAGGTGCCTGGAATTGATAAGGATTCTCTAAAATCTCCCTAATGTATACATCGTTATCATAATAGGGATCTAGAGGGTCCAAACCTGGGTAGGCTCCTAAGTTTGGCATGGGCATGTCTTCATGTATCGGGTAGCGTTGCACATAGTCCCTATTATCGTCCCACCACGGGTCGTAGTTTGGGTCTAAGGGATTTGGTGCTGGTACCCTAGGTATCTCTTCCGGATTGAAATCATGCATTTCTACTTGATTTTCAGGATTTTCTATTTCCATTGGTTGGTCAGAAAATGGTGGTTGTGGTTGGGGTGCTATTATTTGCTCCAGATTAGGGTCAGCTGCAGTGGTTGCTAAGATATGAATGTTGGCTATACCCCTATTAAGCATATCCTGGGCATAAGCATCGGTTTCTCTTTTGGCTGCGGCTAGTGCTCTCTGTTCTTGTAACTTTTTCATACGCTTTCTACGCTCGTGTGCTTCCCTACTGAACCGTCCCCTCTTTTTCTGAGGAAATGGCTCTTCTGACTGAGCCTTAAACACGCATATTCCTTCTTCCGTATCAGCAGAGTACCCCGAGAGGGCAAGCTGAGAAGAGGCACCTTCGCTTCTAGGCGAACCAGACAGTTGACGGTACGCGTCAGATGGTCCTTGGTCGCTCATACTGTAAACTAACAAATAGTCAAATAACACATAACAATAAAATAAAATTATGCACGTAGTTCCGTAATTTATTTCCTAACAGATTAAATTTTGATGTCAGCAGAACGCTTCTATGGCTGAATCAGTGGCTTAGCTCTGATACCACCTTCTGTCGCAACCCCCGATCCCTAATACCTCGGGAACGGGCGGCCGCGAGCCAGTTTCGGTGGTATCTGGTATTGTCTAATTTTGGCAGCGGAATTTACATCAGGATCGTAGTTAGGAAATATTTTATCAGAGTAAAATACCACGCTTTTAATATATTTAAACATATGAGAAAAATCCCAAGTTTAAGTACACACATTTTCATAGGGATAAAACCCTATTTTATTTAATAAAAATATCTATTTATATTTAGGTAACTTTATTGCCACTTTTCCAAGGCTTCAGTGCTGTCCAGCTGGCTTCTATTTGGCTTTCACATTTTGTTACCTGAAACGCGTTTAAAAACATTTTGTCAGTGGGAAATACTGGTGAGTGAATCCCAGTTCAATCAAGGTTTAATAAAAACCCATTGTACAGTATTGAGGGCGATCTCGCAATTACATTTGTTTCCAAGTTATATCAATTAACACCCACGGTACTGTCAAACCCGACTTGTGGAAAAGTCACTCCTCGCATGGCAGTAACTAATTTTGTATACAAAACCCCAACATACCGACGCTAATTGTATTCTTACAAATACTCAATAACTGCTTAATATATAATTAATTAAGTGAGGTTTTGTAAAAACAATTTGCAAAAAGGAGATTACTCACATTGCTGTCTTAGATTATCCTTTAAGATTTACTGGTAACAATCTATAATTTACACAAATGCACACGTGTTAGTATAATAACACATTTTAACATTAGTAATACCCTCCCCGAGACGGCATCCAACGACTACGTCGGGCAGAACCACGACAGCCGTTACGGAACCCTAGATCAATCGGGCAGAGTATCTAATACGTATCCAGGGGTTATGATACTTACAACGGAGCAGAACCTCGTTATTTAGGGGTATTATACCCGAGTATAATGCCTACTATGTGAAAATTGAGAGAGAATTAGAAAGATTGTGCGACAAAAATGAACTGCAGAGCTCCAACTTTATAGGGCTGGTCGGCCAGGCCGTCGCGCCCCGCGACGGACATCAGGAGGGGTCGTCGCGCCCCGCGACTAGTGGTCGTAGGTCCTAGCTGTGATGTGTCACCGGTATAGCTTCGCCACGTGTCACCACGTGGCGGCTTCCGGAGGAGGGCGGGTGTCCGAGCTCGTCGCGGCCCGCGTCGACTAAAGGCAAGGGGCGTCGCGCCCCGCGACGACCCAATTATTTTTGTTTTTATTTTATTTTTAATGTTTTAACGCATTTTGGGCTCGGTTTTCGCGTACGGGTTATATTCTAAGACATATTGGGACATTTTAATATATTTTTAGGGTGTCAAAATATTTCGAGAGTGTCGGTTTAGGGTTGTTATAGTGCTGGAATCCTAGGTATCTCATTTGGGTCAAAGGCTGGGATTGGAAGTGGGTTTTCCTGGTTTTGTTCTAGATTCATGGGTTGGTTAGGGTGGTAGAAGTTGTGGATCTGTCTCTGCTACTTGATTAAGATCAATTTCTACTCCTGCATTTCTAAACATATGAAAATTGGCTAGTTATCTTTCCAATTCCTCTCCCATAAAGGCCTAGCTTTTGGGTTTTGGGTATTTCTATCAGCTCTATTATGTATTGCTCGCTGTTGGGCTTGTCTCATTTTTTTTCTCTTTTCTATTTTTGCTTTACTAAACCACCCTCGTTTCTTAGGGGGAAATGGTTCTTTGGATTTGACTTTAAAAACAAAGATTCCCTCGGAATCGGCTGCGTATCCTGAGATTGGCTGGGATGTTCCTTCATCCATGGGAGAATGAGGTAGGTGACGGTAAGCGTCAGAAGTACCTGATCACTCATACTGTAAACTAAGAAAATTGTCAAAATGACATAAAATAATAATATACGTATTTACACAGAATAACACACAAGTTATTTCCTAACACAATTGGTTAAAATTTAGGTATTTAAAAGAACACCTAAATGGCTTAAACCAGTGGCTCTGATACCACCTTCTGTCGCAACCCCCGGCCCCACCCCAGGAGCGGGAGCCACGAACACGAGCCGGTGGTATCGGTGTTTATTAATTTGGTAGCGGAAATGAGATATCAGGATCGTAGTTAGGAAATAAATTTCAGAGTTTCAAAACACCAAGCTTTTATATCAAACAAAAGGGATAAAACCCACATTTTATTCATAATATCTTTATAGAGATAAACCCTAGTTGCTGAAAACATAAACATTTTATTTATGTAACTTTTATAGCCACTTTCTTTAAGCCTTCAGTGCTCCATAGCTGGCTTCTTATAGCTTCACATTAAGTTACTTGAAACGCGTTTTAAAAATATTCTATCAGCAAGAAATACTGGCGAGTGCATCCCAGTTTATAAAAACATCAGTTGTTATAACTTTACAGTATTAAGAGCGATTACAATGTTTATATCTACCTAATTACTCGTTCATTACTTGTCACTCGACGGATCTGTGACGATGGTCATATCACACATTGGATATCGGTGCCCAATTGTGAAGGTTATCAAGTACTGTATACAAACCCCATAGTACTGGCAGCAATTGTAGAATACAAAGACTTAATCACTGTAATTATAACTGATAAACATTTAGGGCTTTGTAAAATAATTGAAATAATGGCTCACAAACTGTGAGTTAACGAGAATGACTCACATTGTAAACTTATATTTTTCTACGGGCTTCCTGGTGATATCTCCTAATTATTTTCTTGAGTTTCTATTAAAAACATACAATGCACGCGTGTTAGTAAAATAACCCAAATCACATTAGCCATACATCACGAGACAGAACCCAAACGGACTTAGTCAGGCAGAGCCTAGACATGCGTTGCTGGGTCCTAGATCAATCGGGCAGTGTAACGAATTAGTGATCGGGGGTTAAAATACTTACAACGGGGCAGAGCTTCGTGTTTTAGGGGGTATATTAACTGAAATTTTCGCCCTAAAGGATTGAGAGAAGAAAAGAAATTGAGCGAGATGGGACTGTGGCTGATCAGCTCTATTTATAGCTAATCAGTGACCCCGTCACGCCCCGCGACGCACATAGGGGTCACCCATCGCGGGCCGCCACACCCCCTAACTAGGTTAGCTTCGACCAGTCATAACGTAGGCTCGACACGTTACACGACACGTGGCGTTAAGCAGTGTCCGGTGAGTAAAGGTCGTCGCGCCCCTCGACACACCGAGGTCTCCCCCGTTGCGGGCCACCACCGGCACTAAAAGCTTATTTTATTTAATTTTTTTTATAAAAGTAAGGTTATACGGGTTCGATTCTACGACTACGAAGCGTTTTAGGGTGATTTTAAGGGTTGTTATATGTTTTTCAACGGGGATGTAATGCAATGATTCCTCTTAATTGAATAGACATACACTTGCTTCATAGGACTCACTTGAATCGTCTCGGATGTAATAACAGTACGGTTAGTGGATGTAAATTGCTAGGGTGTGACTGTTTAAACAATACGAATGCACGCAACGAATTTGACAACTGTGGCAGCTTATTAAAAGTTCCACAGGCTCACGGCAACCGCACTGGTAACAAACTGGTATTGCTGGTGGCTGTTCTGGAAATTGAAGGAAAAAGGACCGTGATTCTGTTTTTGCAGATATACGAGTTGTGTCTCTTTTCCTTATTACAATTCCTTTCGTTGAGAAACCGTTGTCCAACTCAGCACACTTTTGATCTGAATTTGCTGATGCTTCTTTTAGCAGAGAATTTGATGATGTTTCAACACACTTTTGAGAAAAGGAATATTCACAATCTGATAACAATAGATGTTGCAAATTTGGGAGACGCCAAGATTAAAGCTTAAAGCTAAACCAATCTAGTTGAACTATATTCCGTCCAACATATGACACATGATAAAAGCGCTTCTCTAGACAATCTGGGATTATGTTCCGTTTTATTATAGTCGTCATGATCAACTCCTGCAGAGTGATCTTCATGACTTGAAGTTGTACCCAAGTCTTCGATCTCTTCCAAGATCAAATTTCTTCGTTTCCCATGATTATGAAACCTCGTTTCGTGAGGTGGCCTTCTGAAGACGATAACTCGCTATATGTATTTTTAGGTATCAGCCTGCGATTTCTTCTGGAAGGTTCAACGATACGCTATAATACCATATTAATTTAAAAATGTGATATGATCAAATTTCTCCGTTTCCCATGATTATGAAACCTCGTTTCGTGAGGTGGTCTTCTTTCATGTTTCCCAAAATAATTTGAAGGCTCACAAATTTCAATATCATTTTGGTGATTTTCTGAGTGTTTGTAACCTTCGTCTGATTCTGAAGACGATAACTTGTTATATGTATTTTTATGTATCAGTATACGATTTCTTCTGGAAGGTTCAACGATACGCTACAATACGATTAAAATTAAAAATGTGATACGATACGCCACGGTTAGGGATAAAGTATTCATGGTTGATAAGTTTTATGTCGTCGGATTGGTGATTTGAGATAAAGTTTTGCCTCAGAACAATTATGCGAATTTTGACTTTAACAGTAAAAAAAAGTTTTAGTAATTATAATACGATATTAAGTTAAAAATGTGATACGATACGCCACGATACGGTATAATACGATAATTAACGATAAAAATAATAAAGATTTTAAAACTAATTAAAACAAAAATAACCAATAATAGACACCAATAACAAACCCAAAACACCAAAAACCAAACCCAAAACACCAAAAATCAAACACAACACACCAAAAAATAAACTTCAAAAATTCAGTGCCTTAATACGCATCGTATCGTATAAGTTTATACGATGCGTATTAGGCCAGCCGCCAGACAACACCTGCACCTGCCAGTCTGTCATGTCTTTTACTTTATTCAATACACATCATATAGGCCTATACGATGCGTATTAAATTGACAAAGTATATGGATAGATAGGCGGCCGGTGTACCAATAGAAAATCCGTAAACTATATACCACAATGTATTTTTCATTATTCATCCATTAACTTCCAAATTGATTATTCTAAAAAGATAAGATAGGAATCTAGATCATACTAAGGGACCAAAGTTTCCAAATTGTTAAAAGCAAAAGGACCACTTACACAAGTTCCTTAAAAGATAAAAATACGCGACGAGCCGAGTGAAAGAAATACAGAATCTAGACTTTTCATTTCTTCAACCTCTCTTTTAAATTATCATTAACTAGTTTAAGAACCCGCGAGGTTCGCGGGTGGACTAAAACACAAATGAATAACTTTAATTTATTGAAGTAATCGTTTGAATTAAATAACCGTTCAAGTAAGAATAAATTAGTAAACTACAATGAGACAAATAATGTAATATCTCGAGATACATGATGATGCAAATTTGTGTAATATTGTGTTTATGGAAGATAATGGATAGCGAATTATAAGTGAACGTACTGTTTATTTATGTATAATTTTAGGTTAATATTTAAGTATGTGTATGAGTATACATGTTTTTTATTACATTAACAAAATGGATTAAAAAACAACAAAAAATAAACATTAAATGACTTCAAAAAAATGTTATTATGATTTTCTTAAACGTGGTATGACTAACCCCATCAACGAAAGATGTTAACTTAAACGTAGTAGAATCTATAGGATTAAATAGTACCAAACACCCTATGGTTAGTCGTAAATGTTCTACCACTTTGGACCAACCATGAAAAAAGAATATCTTTCCTTTAGAAGCGCTTAATCCAACATTAAATAGTCGGCCATCTTCGGTGTGTATCGAAACATTCGTAGGACCTTTATATACACCCCATAGTTTGGATGCAGCGTCATCTGGAATACACTAATATAAAAAACAAAATGATTTATATTTATAGTGAAAAAATATAAACAATACAATAATAACAAACTGTACTTAATAATAAGATAAAGAAAATAAAAATAAAGTTATGTAATAATTTGTCATTTACCATAATAAATTCGTCTGCTTTATTCATGTGCCTACAAAAACAGGGTCCTCTGAAACTGATTTAAAGATTACGATGTTAATCAAGTGTAACATGTTAAGGTTAGCATGAGAAATAAAAAAATGAAAACAAAAGACAGATTGTACAAATGAATTACCTTGATGAAGTTACAGCCATACGAAATACCTACAATAAGAGGTTACATAAACAAAGCACGTCAGATGAATTTTATTTGAAAAATATAACCTTTATGATACATCATAATAAAAAATTGGGCTACCAAATGATTTACAGTGACAATTAATAAACAAACCTCATCAGATAAATTATTATGCAATCATTATAATTCAAAAACATGGTTACATTTATAAATGTGTAAGTGCATATATACCAAACAGTAATAAAGAACAAATATATAGTTCTACATGATTTAATCAGTATGAACCATGTTCCGCTACAGTTTCAATCAATCATAAGGCAATCTGAATTATATTTACAACTAATGTTTCTATATAAATGTGTTAGTTTCTAACCACAAATCATTGCAGAAATCACATAGTGTAACATCTTTGTATTAGACCTCAATATATTTTTTAATAAAGATTAAGTATACAGGTCTACATGATTCAATCAATATGTTCCTTGTTCGCCTACAGTTTCAATCAATCATAAGGCAATATGAGCAATGTTTAGAACTAAGGTTTTTGTATAAATGTATTAGTTTCTAACCATAAATCTTTGAAGAATTCACAGAATCTAACATCCTTGTAATATACCTCAATCAATCTCTAGGTTGACGATTAAAAAAGATCCAGTTAAACTACTCTAAAAAAAAAAGCCCTAAAAAGTTAGACTCAATAATCTGCAGATCTTAATTCAACATTAAGTAACCCTAAAAATTAAGAGCATCGGAATAACATATTAACAAATAAGTCCTAAAAATGTATACAGCATCATAATTTCATAATTTTCAAAATCGACACAAACATATGTGATATTCAGATCAGAATAAGCCCTAAAAATGTATACCACCAAAAATTCTTACAGATTTGAATATTTAGAAAAGATCCATATGCTTACTTATGATATTCGGAGCAAATCAACACAAAATCGGAACTCAATCATATTTTGGATCAAAACACATATTCAAAAAAACCCTAAAATTTGCTACAGATTAAGTACCATACAAAATATGCATACCAGTGATAAAGAATCGTACCTTAAATAAGGGTTGACAGATCGTTTGAATGCCAAATCGATGTGAACAAACAGATGTGATTGATAAATCGTTTGCCCTAAGAATCGATGAGAAGAAACCCCAGAATTCATATGGATTTATAGATATAGGGCTTATGCGATCAAACATAATTAAACATGGGAACTCAATCATATTTTGGAAGATGATTTCAAAAAAATATGGAAGCTGAATTCTCTTTCTCATATTTTGGAAGATGATTTCAAAAAAATTTGGAAAGTTGAATTCTCTTTCTCGGCGTTTATGTTAAAGAGAAAGGCGGTACAATCAAAGAGAATGAAAGAGAAATATGGGAAGTGAATGGATGTATATTGCCGCTCAAATCAATTTTGTGAGGACTATTAAGTTGCCACGTGGCAATAATAGGTTTAAGAAAATGCCAAGTGGCACTAAGTTGTATTGTTTTAATATAGATAATAGATAATCTAATAATAAAATCTAGATTCTTTTTGCATCTTTTTCCTTACAAATTTCCTCTTTTTCACACACAGATCATCACTCCCCTCTTCATATTCACCTTCCAATCTCGATCATCAAACCAAAAAAAGTTTAAAAAAAAAACCGATTAAAAACCGATAAAGTTTTGATGGGTAAATTGATTTCACCACCTGAACTGAATTTGGATTTTGGTTTCATACCCAAATCGGTTACTCAATTTTTAGGGGATATGGGTCGAATTGAGAGTGAATCTGAGAAGGTATTGAAAGCAGAGGATCTTCTTAGCAGATTAGAATCGGAGGTTAAGAAGATCGATGCGTTTAAACGGGAGCTTCCTCTCTGCATGCTTCTTATGAACGATGGTTTGTTTGTTTTGTTTCAGTTCTTTTTTTACAAGTTTGATTGATTGGTGTTTGTTTTATGATGATTTTGTGTGATAAACAATGTATATGTTCACTTTGATTGCTTGATTAGATAGGGATTGTTGAGATTTTTGATGGTATTTGTAGAATTTAAGTGGTGTTGGGATGTCTGCCAAGTGTTCGACAATATGCTTGAATGTGATAAACAATATGTATGCTCGCTTTGATAGGTTTATAAGATATTTAGATAGGGACTGTTGAGATTTTTGATGGGATTTGTGGAATTGAATTATTGGACCAGTAACTGAGTTATGATGTTAGGATGTCTGCCAGGTGTTTGATGATTTGCTTGAATGGTGGTTGAGTTGCTTTTTTTTATTATGTTTTGGTTTCAGCAATTGGTGTATTGAAAGAGGAGTTAATGGTGTTGAAGAAATCTGCGAATCAGCCGGTACTTGAAGAGTTCATACCACTTAAGATTAAGAAAACTTGTGATGAAGATCCAAAGGTTGAGACTGATTCCGGTGATAAGAGGAATTGGTTGAGCTCTACTCAGCTATGGAACGCGAATCAAAACCATGTTCCGAAACAGAATTCAGTGGATCAAGCAATTCAAAAGGTATAAATAATAAATTTAGTCAAGTGTAAGCAACATTGCAAGTTTGCGACTATTCGTTTATGAAAATTGAATTGGTATGTTTGATTTGGTTATAGATAGCCGGAGAACAACGAAATGCGATGATTGATGATTCGTATCATGGGAGTTCCGTGAAAGAGTTCATCCCCGTTAAGGGATACTCACGGTTTTCGGTTGGAGATAAGGAGGAAACACCTGTTTCTGGGCTTTCTCTTGTTACTCCTGGAGTCAAGAATCCAGTGAGGGGAAACCATTTTCTCAAGAAACTAGTAGCTGATAATAATATTAATAATAATTTGGGTCCATATTCTATACCAGATATACCGATTGGTTCACCACAACCGCAGACATCTAGGAAACAAAGAAGGTGCTGGTCAACCGAGTTGCATAGACGTTTTGTCGATGCGCTGCAACAACTTGGTGGTTCAAAAGGTTAGATCATCATTCAATTGAAATTTCAAGATTTATATTAAATCTTTATTTTGGTTCAGGAGAATTATAAATTAAGATTGGTTTAAAATTTAAATCGTCTTGCAGTAGCAACACCCAAGCAGATTAGAGAACTTATGCGCGTAGATGGTCTCACCAATGATGAAGTGAAGAGTCATTTACAGGTAATCTTTTTTTTTAAACATATTTTTTTGCAGTATTTGTATATGATGTAAAATTCTAGATACTCATATTTTTGTGCTGTTAATTGTAGAAATACCGTCTTCATACAAAAAGGTTTCAGTCTAGCAACGCAGACTCGAATTCATCAAATGTTGTTTCGAGAGGTTTATGGGGCCAACCACATGGTTATTATGTCGAAAAGCATATGAATTCTCAATCCGGTTCTCCAGATGGGCCGCTACTGAACTGCGGTGGAACTTCGACCACTGGCGGCGACAGCATGGATGATGGAGAAGATGAGAAATCTGACAATAATGTATAGATTTTTATATATCTATATAGAAAAATAGTATATTGAGGGAACTAATGAATGTGGGAGAGTTTATAAAAGATAAAAAAATACAAAAAATATATACAAAAAGAGTGAAAATTTTGCAGGATTAGTTCATTTGTTTTACTTGTCTTGATCTGGGTTGATACCATTTTCTTAGATTTATGTGAGGAAACATCATGATTCAACAATGCATTATTTATTTAAACATGTTATTCCCAGATGAAATCTTGAATCTTTTGTCTGACTGTACATGGAGTGATTGATACAACTGGATCTCACAAGGGTATTTTGGTAATTTCACAGTGGAAATGTGTAATGTGGTGTGTGTAATTATACTACTGTGTAGTAACATGCAAAAGACTGCAAGAGTGAGTATGGAGCAAGAGATTGGCTTTTGAGAAATTGGAAAAAGAAGTCTTTTTGCATTTAGGAAAGGCCATCATTTTTATTTTTTACAATGCTTTTTAGGTCAAAGATATCTAATGCATTTTTAATTATTTTTTGTGATGAAATATGCCAAATTTATGGTACATGGTACTATTATTAGTACTATTAAAATGTTTTGTCAAAGTATGCACATGCATATCTATATAGACATTAGTTACTTTTTCAGCATTAAAATTATTAAATTCAGAATTGTAATCCTACACATATCTTTGTCTTTCATAGTGCAAAAAATATATTTAGAATTAGTTAAATTTTGATTATTTTTTAAACCAGAATGTATTTGGGGTAAGAATAAAAAAGAGAACTAAGACCAAGTAGATTAGGAAATGGTCAAACTAAATTAGGTTAAAATGCTTCTGACCTCTAGTTTTTAAAATATTTGGTTTTGCTATTTAAAAAGGTCAGCGGCGTAACTCTATTGTCTGTTTGTCGTCTATTTTGATGTAATTTCCCTTGGGGTTGTTTGATGAGATATAGTTTTGTACTTGTAACTAGGTTAAAATAGTTGGTGATATGTTGGGTTGAACTAAATTATAAATAGCTTTTGGTTTATTTGAAGTTACATGATCACCATAACAGGTCAGGCGTTGTTATAAGTGGATACTAAATTATAAATAGTTTTTCTATTAACGAGAAGAGCAATTCGGCCATTTTATATGTAATTCTGTTAACTAAAAGGGCAATTTGGCCATATAAAATGACCGAATTGCCTTTCTCGTTAATAAAAATAATGGATGAAGTTAACCCAGTGGACTAAAATGGCAACGATAAAACCTTTTTGAACCTAAATGCGAAAAATAAAACCTTTGTACTAAATTGACAAAATGACCCAAAACACAGGACTAAAATGACATTCAACTCTTATTTATAAATATAAAAGTAAAAAAAAAAACTGTTTGTGATTCAATGCAACCTTGTTTTAACAGTACAAACCAACATAATCAACACGCCCGTATCAAACATTTTACCACGTTTTTATGTACCGTCCAGAAAACAAAATAAAAATTGGTCCCATGAAAAATGTCACATTATCATCAATTTTAGTACTTCTTTTAATAATACATCCATAATTTGCAAACCGTCCAATTTGTTGTCTTTTTTAAAAGATACGTTTTAACTACCATTCAAAAAATATTTGTACTTATCCTTCATGAGAATATTTGATTAGAAAAAAGGATTCCTTTTTCTTTTTAATTTTATGTTGGATGAGCATAAACTCAACATCATCAATTCAGTCAGGCAAGATTCGAGATCTTTATTTTCAATTTTTCTAGAAAAAAATCTAATACGGTTTTGTGAAATGTAATATGCTAAAATGGTGGTTTGAATGAACCAGATAAAATCGGTAGAAGACACCGATACTTATCTTGTCCATGTGTTCAAGACCGGACCAACGACTAAACCACCAAACCAATGTTGCTTAAAATTTGACTAATTGAGCCAGGAACCGGACGGCGGTTTGGTTGGCATGGGTTGAAGCAACATTGGTTAGACCGGATGATTTTTGATGACTCGTGATTTAACAGTTAACTCAGGAGAGGGTTGGACCGATTTTAAGTAAAAGTTATTATTACTCTTTCTTTATATAAATAATATTTTTTATATATATATTTTTTAATAACCAACATAATAATATTTGTTTAAATTTTAAAAATAATGTATACATATTTTTTTTTTAAATTAATTACTAGACGTCATCTTATTCAAGTCCGGTTCAATTAGTGGACTAGTAGAGTGGCATGTTCAATCATCGATTCGATTTTTAAAGCATTGTACTAAATTTCTTTGATTTAGGGCTCGACCAGTGAACTAGTAGTGTAGTCTGTTTGATAACCATGATGATTTTTTAAAAAATTGCACTGAACTGCTCGAATCTGTTGGTTCAACATATGAAATTATATATTTTTTAAAATAATTTATTTATTGAAGAATCTTACATGGGAAAGAAACAAAAATAATAAATAATGGAAAAAGATTTGGTGAATCGTACGAATCTTGAACTTGTTCCTTTATAAACAAATAACTTCTTCTATTATTATCGGTTGTGGGTTCTCTGATTCCTTCACGAACACCCCACTATCTTCTATTATTAATTAACCTATCGAATTTTAGGAAAAAAAAATATATTTTTGAAATATAATTTAAAAACGCATCTACTCACATATAGAAAATATATGAAGTACAATTTTAATTTTTTAATCACTAATAATTGGCATAAATGACTGTTATATACGATTATTTCTTTTTGGCATAAATGACAAATGAGTCCTTTTCACAAGTTAAATAACAAAAGTAGATTTTTTAGACAAACGTGAACCCCACTTTGATAGGGGTATCTTTTAGCATTAAAGGTTCTTAAAGTTTCTTGAGTCTTCTATTTTAATTTTCTACTTTTTTTTTTGGATCTTTTGATTGTTAAGTTACTTTAGTGAGTGAAAATGGCCAATCACATTACTACTTTGGTTAAAAGCAAGTACAGAACTAGTTTAATACCCGTCCGTTGGACGGGTTACGCTAAGATAACAAACAAAGACAATGTATATTCATGGTGTTTCGGTTTGCTTCTCATTTTCCTCTTTTCCATCTCCTATTTGAAAATACTACAACCATCGAACTTTTCTTTTTCTTCTTTTCAAACCAGTGAAACGCATTCTCAAAACACATTATCCAAACACTACAAAAATGACATATTAACTTTTAAGAAGTCAAAAACTTAAAAGCAGCTGAAAATAAACAATCCCGAACACCCACATTAAGTAAACACAAGTCTAAAGAACATTATAAACAAAAGCACTATTTTTAACAAACAAAGACAAATTTCCCCTATATTAATTTCCCCTATATTAATTTGTGTGTGCTTTTCACTATTCAACTTTATACCATTACTAAAGCTTTTCATACAACTTATTCAAGCATATTATTTCATGTTAACTTTGATTGTCTTCGGTTGAGTGTTTCACCTACATATTTCACAATTATTGTTGGTATATGTAAAAATATATAGTTATGGTCTAAAACTAAAACATTAGATTTTTAAACTCAATACTTTTTTTATATAATCTAGATACTAAGACATATGAGAAGTAATACTAATACATGATTAGCTTGGAGTTGCTTGGGATTGAACATTAAAATTTCTTATAAGATTATTGTTTTTTGATATAACAAATAGTTATAAATAAACAATTTGAAGTCCATGTGTTCTCTATTCAGCCTGTCCTCGACTCTCGACCCATATATTTTTGTTTTCATTCTGGGTACTACCGAGGCAACCGGCTGCTGGACATGGAATCTTTGGCCAGAAAAAACTTCGTCGGCAGCCGTGTATGTGGTTGGGCAAGAGACCACCTATAGACATGCCGCCAAAATCAATAATCAAAGCTACCGTATACAGGGCCGACCCTGAATATTTAAGTACACTGTAGAAGGTCGAAAAAAGGCTGTTAGACCCTAACGAATTATATAAACTAAATTTTAAGCAAGGATTATCGTTACAGCAATAAACATTACAAAATCAAAGTATTAGATGACATAATGTTATAGTTAACCAAAGATTCATGACGCCTTTTAAAGATTCTTGATACCAAATTGTTTGATCACCACTCCTAACTTATTTGGGACAACAAATAAGTTATGTAAAATGCTACTAAGCGAAATAGTTAAACTAATAAAACGGGCAAAATGTAGGTAAACGAAAGACATTTGTTAACTTATAACTATATTTGTAAAACAAATTAAACCATTTGACAGAAAGTTTGTACTGGCCTACGGCCAACTTACCGGCAAATATCAACTTTTACAGTTTTTTTATTGGATTGTTTAATGACAAAATTACCCTTGATTTACACTGATATCATCATCTTCTTCACACCATTCAACCATCTTCTCATTCTTGCAGGTCTCATCTTGAAAAAAAGAAAATGTGATTTCAATATTTAGCCATGTAAAAAACACATGGTAGAGACTAAATTACTTTTTTATTCTAAAAAACATTACATACAGTGATCATTTTGTACACGGGAACTTATTAGATAATAGGCAAACAACGTAAGTAAGATGCAATGATCTAAAGTTTTCATTGTAATTGCATAAATGAATTTCTAACTAAACCTGGTAATCCTTTTAGCAATCATCTTGGTTGAGGACTCATTAACCCACACCAGCATATTTTGATGTTGCGTCCTTTAATCCTCGCCTATCCCGAATGCATAGTGCCCGACGTTTCTATCCTGCAACCAAAAACATTATCACAATATTTACAACGTTTTTATAAATGAAAAGTAACAAACACTATGTAGATATTATAGAGTCGGTCTACATGGGACATCATTCACTATTCACTGCTTGTTCAGAAACTAAACTGGGTCCTTACCTTGTTAAAAATGGAGTTAGGAGATTTGCACCTCCTTTGAGATAAAAAAATTTGATGTTGGAATTTTGTTACTATATATTATAACTAATATGAGTTAAAGAAGAGGATCAAACCTTGACCATCCCTGAAACACAATCAGCGCTTTATAGAAGCTTTTTCTTAGGTGTGAAGTTAAACACTTCATGAAGAAATCCATTTTCCTGTTCAAATAGAAATCAATTAATAAGGTCGAATAATTAGTATACAAAATATGATTAAAAATTAGACAATCAAACCTGCCTATGCTTGACAAATCCTCCAAATAAGAAATACATTACAAGATACATGCTACCCACATAAAAAAGAATAATAATACATTATGAATGAAGTTTGATTAGTGAGTAGTACTGGCGATGTATACCTTCTACATAACACCAGAATAATAATTCATGGGGAAGTGTGAAATCACAACAAATTAGTATACCTTATGGTTGCGATTTTCCCATCTCTATCACCTTGATTTACATAAACAGAGATGTATACCTTCTACATAACACCAGCAAATGATATGTAATATCACATAATTACTTTCAAAACGCACGACCAGACATCCTTTATGACTATATATAGAGGCTTATTACCTTGCGTTCACAACATTATCTAAAATGCTTGAATTCCCACCAAATCATTAGATGATATGGATGCTACCTTCAGATTTAAAAGGTAAAGATAACTTATTGACGACACGTACCCGTACTTCTTTAACCGTGAAAGATAACTGCAAAGACAAAGACAATCAATTAATAATGCTTTAATGGTCGTTTTATATGGTATATGAAATGTGTATTAAAATCGATCAAAATTATATAAACTCGTGTAAGGTATGTCACAAAAGACCATGCTGGATAACTTTTGATTATTTTTAAGAAAACTATAGATACAGTTTGAACAAAAAGTAAAAATGGGCATATGAATCATGGGGAAGGTTCATTTGAGAAGAAAGTTAATGTGAGAAGAAAAAGAAGAAAGGGTATAATGGTAAAACATTAAATAGTTTATAACTCCTCCCATTAATTATGTTATCTCTCATTAATAAAGCCAAAACATTTTATCCTACACATTTCAAAATTTATCCTACATATCACTTAGCGAAATTTACCCTACACATATCTAAATTTATCATACACGTTTAAGAATTTATCCTACACATACTAAAATTTATCCTACACATGTCGAAAATTGTCCTTCATCCTAAATTATTTTATCTTGAAAAAGTATATTTAAAAGGGAGTTACAATTTTAATTAGTTAGCTAATTAATTACAATTAGAAATTTACTTATATGCCCTTATTAATAACATTAAATACACATATTAAATTAAGTAAAATGGAGCATTTCTATTGGTTAAAAACTTATTCTTTTTATTCTTACAAAATTTTTCTTCTCATTTGAACCCTCCACTATGAATCATTACCTCAATGGGGTCAGTTTCACTCACTTCAACCATCACTGGAGCATTGATCCTGAAACAAAAATAAAGAAGAAATCAATTTCATTCTCAAAAGTCAAATATTGAATTCAACAAAATATGAAAACTAATTATGCCTAATTGCAGCCCTTTCATATTTAGTCATATACTTGGTTGTCTTCTGAGGCTTCTGAACACCTTCATCTTAATGTTGATCATCATTGTCACCTAACAATGGATCCGGAATGTCTTCTTTCTTGTTATCACCTAACAACGGATCCTGCACCTGTGACGGGGGAGAGTTGTCTTCCCTGATCCACCAGATGGACTAATTATTGCAAGCAACCTTCCAAGTTTTGCCTCTCCACACATTCTTAAGCAAAAACCGCCTGCGAAATATTAATTAACATGTAAAAATCAGAAGGAAATCTACCATATTTCACTAATCGCATGCTAATAAACATATAAAAAGTATACTAAGCATCTTCACTGACATTCCAATACCAACCACCTAAGAGAACAGAGCATAAGAGAACAACATGATTTAAATAATTATGAGAACTTGTCATTTTTGAACATTTTTATTTAGTGGGCATAAAAGCAAGAGCTAAAATAAACAACTCGATTTACCTTTGTTGAGTTCTTGGTAACACGGGCTTCAATAGGTCCCGATCCTACAAAATCTAAAACACCATATATCTCAACATTTCCTACAAAATCATGTAGCATGCACCTGTGTATTTGAGATAGTAGCCCAAAAGAAGAAAAAAACAACAGGCACAAAATGTTACTTATTTCTATGCCAAGAATCTACATGCTCATTTCTAAAAAATAAAATAAAGAAAGAAATGATCTAAATAACCAACTTGATCTCGATAACCATCACTTTTAGTGTTATTCAGCCGGTGCTTCCTCAGTTCCACCGGAGCATATGAGATCAACAAATGGCAAAATCCTTTCTTTTCCTAAGCATGTGAGATCCACAATGTTGTTAGAACATACAAATGTATCAAATTCCTTGTATTATCGTAATACAAAAAGGACCTAAACATCACTCAAAACTTAGAACATATACAATTTATTTAACATAATTGGAAGTCAGAGCTTATGTGTAAACATTTAGTTCAAAGACAAATGCTTTTTAGCAACCTGCCCTGCACAAACCATGTCAACGACCTGTAAGTAAATCCTAACAAAATTGAAACTTTTTCTATTTCAACCGTTGTAGTTTTATGCAATTTGATAGCACCTTAGCTTGACCCGATTTTAATGGACTTGCATTTTGTCCCGCCTCTTTTCAGTGGATGATGTTCGAAGCTCCATCTTACTTATTTCTATGTCTGAAGCTCACTTTAACAACTTTATCCATTGTTGCATCTTCAATCTGCTGCTCCATGTTCAGCGACATAAACCCAGGATGGTGCTCCATGTTCAGCGACATAAACACAGCGACAGAAGGTAAAGAAATAAAGCAGGATGTACTATTGATCGGTCAGGTTTCAATATTTATAAGCGCAGGTATAACTGCAAAGGAACTAAAATATAGGAAGGTGGAGAACATGGCCATGTTTTTAGGAAAAATAAAAACTGAATAAAAACCATTAATAACAGAGATTTCGGAGGTAACTTCTAGCTAAACAAAAATGTGATTTGCTGAAAATAACTTCCACATTTATCGTGGCTTTTGTTATTTTGAAAATCCTCCACATTTATCGGTTGCAGGTAGATAATGGGGCAGAAATACATGGAGCAAAACCACCAGATCATGGGGCAGAAATGTATGGAACCAAACCACCACCGGAAACTACCAGTAACTTCTCGTAACTCCTCTGAACCGCCGCTTGTAGCGGTTATTTTTGCTAGTTTATACGGACAGGATTTAATCTCAGCAAGATCTAACGGCCAAGAATGATTTCAGAGGTGGTTAGACTTAATGGGTTTAATATATATATATATATAATTCCATAATGATTAAAATCGGAATCGAACATGACATATGTATCATCCTTATAATTGGAGTAAAATGTCATTTAGGTCCCTGAGTTTTGATCATTTTGTTACTTTAGTCTAAATTTGAAACCTTTTGCATCTGGGTCCCTAGGGTTTCATTTTTGTGGTCATTTTGGTCCAAAAGAAAAGTCAGCTTAGATTTCTAAAAAAAACTAGTTTTTTGTTCTTTTCCTTAGTTTACTGAAGGGCATTTTGGTCATTTTCCCACCTACCCACCCCCACCTCTCGATTTTTTGTCCTTTTCCTCGTCGTCTCGCACCTTCTCGATTCGTTTATAGATGGAATCACAGATCTTTAGGCTAACCAGTATTCTTGAGTATATATTGTTGACTTGATCTTCAAGTCCTTTCTTATTTCTAGCTTTCTCCGAGCTTAATTGTGAATTTCCGTTCATATATCTTTTTCATTTCATTACCAGCCTAAAATCCATAATAGATAGTCAATAATAACTCAAAATATTAAAAAAAAATACATAAAAGATTTCAGAGTTTTGACTTTTTAACCTTGACTTCATCATAGAGCTTCTTTTCCCAAGCGTATAACCTTCCTAATGTGGATAAATGGTTTCCAGACTCCATTCCTCCAGTCTCATCAAACAAATCAGCGTTGACATTGATTCCGGTCAAGGTGGATGAAGTCCGAGAGCTGCTAGAGAGGAGGCTTCTACACGACGGTGACCGCGTTATTGTTGATTTATGCCACGTTATTGCCGGAATATACTTCTCGGAGCTTTCTTCTAACCAGTCAAGCCAAATTATACATTACAATTCATCTTACAATAGATAACTAACAAAGTTTAACCTTCACTTTTTGAATTTAGTAAAATAGTCATTAACACACACTTCCACCATTGTTTGCTTGTTGCAGTTGCAGAAGTGAAATTAATGCAATGAATCACTTCTCTCCACTCATACAACTATATCTGCAAGCTTACTGCACTCTCTGATTGAGACGGATCAGACTGGTTCACCGGTGTTTGGAGTTGAGAAACGGCAGTTGGAGAGTCAATTAGGGTTTGAGAGTTCGGTGAGGAATGTGAAACCGGCGAGTTTCTTGGCACATGTGTCATCTGTCGGTACTGAATCAGAGAATGTGATTCATGAGGTGGAGGATTATGAGGTTGAAGTGAGGGAGAAGGAATCTTCAGTTACGAAACCGGTGGTTTTCGGTGGAAATGGTGGTGGTGTTGTGACTGGGAAATTGTATAAATGGGTGAACTATGGTAAAGGATGGAGATCAGAAGGTGTGAAGGAGTTGATGGTGGTTTAGTCTGTAGATCAGAAAGGGAAAGATAGAAGAAAATGAGAGAGGGGGTGGGGTGGGCAGGTGGGCAAAATGACCAAAATGCCCTTCACTAAACTGAGAAAAAGGACAAAAAACCAAGTTTTTTTAGAAATTTGAGCTGACTTTGCTTTTGGACCAAAATGGCAACAAAAATGAAACCACAGGTGTAACACCCCGTGTTTTCGAAAATCAAAGTCAAAGTCAAGATTGAAGTCAAAGAAAGACTGGATTTCTAATTGCGATCTGTCACTCCCTGCTCCCTTCCTGTTTTGACTTCTTTGACTTGAATTTAGTCTATTTTATTTTCGCGTTGATTGTATTATGTGGAGTATCTATTAATAATCGCATAGTGATCGCCATTTATCGCATGTTTAATCGACTTATCGCTTATCGCAATCGCACTCGCAACTCGGATTACGCATTTTGGTTATTGTTATACGTGTGTGTGTGCCTTATGTGTTACTTGTGCATGTT
This sequence comes from Helianthus tuberosus, assembly GCA_030545235.1. NCBI lineage: Eukaryota > Viridiplantae > Streptophyta > Magnoliopsida > Asterales > Asteraceae > Helianthus > Helianthus tuberosus. The sequence goes on from CM060363.1 coordinate 77,813,577, forward strand.
TATTTATGTTTATGTGTGGTGATCAATCGAAACGCAATCGAAACTCAATCGCAATCGAATCGCAAACGCTAAACGAATACGAAATAAGGATGCTTGTATGTTGATATAGTAGTTGGGATTAAAAGTAATTTGACTAGGAAATGCTATCGCATCACAACGCTCGTAATCGCAATCGAAACGGCAAAACTCATCGCACCGAACACTCGAATCAAGTGGCCAATCGATCAGGTGACCAGTCGATCGACTAGCCGCTCGATCGACCAGCTGTTCGACCGGGATGCCAACCGATCGACCAGCCCCTCTCCTCCCATTTCCTTTTTAGGAAACCCTATAAATACCCCTTGTCCACATCAAACTTACCATTTCTGGAAACTCTCATCCGACCAACTCATCTTCCCCACTTTTCCTTCGATTTCTCGCGATTCCGGTAAGATCTTGTCCTAAATATTGTACTTCCTTAATCTACACGCACTCCTACACCTTTCTATCTTTTGAATCTTAGCTTTTAACCGTGAAATCACTAGATTTGAGGTGTTCTATGATGATGTCATCATGGTGTTCTTATGAACTTCATGTTTTGGCTTCAATCCTTCAAGAACAACTTAGATCTGAACTATTTCCATACAAGTAAACAAAGATCTTTCATAGATCTAAACATATTCAAGGTGAAAAAGGATTGAAAAATGGTTTTTAACTTTCTTTCAACTCTTTTACACTCAATGCCACAAAACCGATAGAATCGGAGCTTGTTCTAACCTTCTACTTTTACATGTTGATGTCTTGGTTCAAGATCTGGATTCTATCCACGAGATTACCGATTTCAGGATAAACATGGAACACCGTCTCGAACAGTTAACCGGCCGGATTTGGGTGATTCCTGTCCGATCAGGTTACTAAGTCGTGACGAGGTTTCTGTTGTCTAATACGATATCAAATCGTCTCGATAAAACGACAAACTACCAGAATAACCAAGGAAGAAGACGATCAGGTCGACCAGAACGGAGTGTCGACCGATCGGACTGCTGTCCGATCGGACTGCTGTCCGATCGGACTGCTGTCCGATCGGACTGTCACCCGATCGGGTGGTCGGGTTGCCACCCGATCGGCTTGTGTAACAACTCTCATTAAAAGTCCTATTTATTTTATTATTTTATCCAATAGGAAACCCAAATTAAGACACCCAAGTGATTCTGCACAAACCCTAAAATTTTCAGAATTTTCAGAATCAGGATCAGGGCCCCTAAAACTCAGGGGGGGGGGGGGGTAAACCCTAGTTACGATTATCCACATAACTATCTGTAGAAATCGAATTTCACAAAACCGTCAACTCAGCAAGCCTACTCACACACGGGGCTACCCTATGAAACTAGGTTAGCAGTCGCGTAGCGCGACGACTATAGGGGTAACCAGTCGCGCTACGCCACTGGGTCAAATTTTCAGTATAAATAGTAGAGTTTGGGACTTGAATTTGGGCGCTGGAACGACGTAGAAATTCCAATCCTACACTGAGTTATGCTCTGTTTACCACAATTAACACACACGGATCACTAATCGACGCCACAATCAAGGTAATAACTCGATCGCTGATACGATTCAATGTCCGATTGATCAAAATATCCAATGGATGTTTAAGTGCTACCCACATTAGGGCTATCCTTTGTCATTCGTCGTGATTCCGACAGGATGTTTGAGTACCACCCGAACTCGGGGAATACTCTGTCATTTGTTGTGAATCCGATGGATGTTTAAGTGATTGCACTTTGTCATTCGTTGTGAGGGTTTGATCTCGTGAGTTATCGTAAATGCTGTATTGATTACTAACCCAGAATTGTGTGCCTGTTATTAAATTTAGGTTAAAAAGGCTAAATCAGTAGGCTAAGCTCTGCTCAATTTAAATCTGCAATGTGAGTCATTCTCTTTTTATCAACTATTTTACAATACCTCAAATTATTTTCAAAAGTTATAATTACAGGGACTAAGTCGTGGATATCTTGAATCACTGGCTAGTGGGGTATTGTGCACATTACTAATTTTCTCCCAGTTAGGTTCATTGACCTACTAGGGATAATCATCACTATTTAGGTTCATTGACCTAATAGTGGTATGACCATTGTCACCATTGTGACATGTCACCATTGTGACACGGCGCCAGATAAAAATAAGATAAAAGCCATTGTAATCGCTCTTATGCTGTAATTAATAACTATGCATCATTTTATAGAATGATTCACTCAGTATTTTCCGCTGACAAAACCTTTTTCAAACATGTTTCAGGTGATCTGTTATGATCCAGGAAAAGTGCCGTGAAGCACTACAAGCTTAAGAAAGTGGCTCAGGATAAAATAAAGAAATATGTTTTGTAAAATAAAAGATTTCTTCATGAAATCAAATGATTGTAAATCACCAGGGTTTTATCCCGCGTTGTGAAATAAAATAATCGGGAAATATTTCAGTTTTAAAAGATCCTGATGAAAACTTCCGCTGTTACACTCAATTAATTAAATACCACGGGATTTCTGTCCCGCGGCTCCTGAAACGGGTCAAACCGGGTCGGGGGCCGTGACAGAAAAAGGTGGTATCAGAGCCACTTATCGAGCCACTGATTTAAGCAAATTAAGTATTTAGAAAATACTTAATTTTTATTAATTGATATTTTATGATTATGTGTTTTATTATCTGACTAATTTTGTACAGTAGGGGCAGATCTTTATATGCTAGCCACTGTAGCAGTAAATACAAATCTTTAAATATTTTGATTCAAAGTTTTAGCACCCTTATTAAATATAAGCCAGAGACCTGCTTCAGTAAATAAATAAATTTACAAATAAAACCTAATATGTTTTCATATTCGGTTGTTTCGTAGTTACCCAATATGAAATAAAATTTAAAGGTTTTCTATGAAATTTGATATAATTTTAAACTTAGTATTTGTGTGTATTTTGCATAACAGCATGAGTGACTTGTCTGACGCCCTTCAAAATTGAAATCTCTATCCAGTAAAAATAGAATTTTCCAGAGATTTCAATAGGTATATACCAGACATAGAAGAACCTATAGAATTCAACGCTTCACCTCTCAAGAAACCCAAGCCTAAGAAAATGGAAATTGGGGAAAGCTCTAGGAAAATTGAGGGGTTACCATCTCAGGAAGAGCTAGATTTTATATTGGCAAGCTATAATACTATTAAGCCTGTTAATGAAAATGTTTTTATTCACTCTCTTGAAACACAACTACCAATGAACTTAGAACCAGCTATTCCAAACCCTTCAATCCACTCGCAAATAGACGAATGGTTGACTAATGAAATACAGCTCCAGAACCATCCCTATAAGCTTTTTCCTCAGTTCAAACCAGAACCTTTACCAAATCTATCAATGAGTAACGAGAATATGGCTGAACTCCGCCATTTTGACGAAGAACTAATGGATGCTGGGAATAGAATCCGGGAGATAGGGGACAAATTGCCTGGAAATATGATGAAAGGGAGCTTCGTTTTTAGGAAAACAAATGACGAAAGATAGTAGGTTTATGAAACTGTGGTTGTGTAATGGTAATAGTAAAATCAGGATGTGTAAAATAAATAATAAAACGGTTGTATATAGAAGCATGATATAATCTATAAAACAAATGAAATTTTAGAAAATTTATATTTTTGTTTGTATATTCGTTACGTGATTATGTGCAATTAATTGTGACATTGGATTAATTCTTTTAATACTAATAAATTATATAAATTAATTACCAGATGGCAAATGTTGGTAATGAACCAGTTAATGAAGTTAATCAATCTGAGCAACAACCGGGGGATCAATATATGACTAGGCAGGATATAGAAAATATCGTTGCTCAAGGGATAGCCAACGCTATACCAGCAATAGTTGCTCAAGGGATAGCCAACGCTATTCCAGCAATCGTTGCTGCTGTTAAAAATCCAATCGAACCGCAACAAATCGTTCCTAGCAAACGTATTTCTGAAGATAATTTCAGTAATAGCGTAAACGGAGGCAATGATCATGTTAATCATGATAATGAACCACGGCAGGCTCCGCTCCCTAAGAAAATGAAAGCTGCAACGCCTGGTTGCACTTACAAAGAATTTCTTGCTTGTAAACCCGCTGAGTTTGCAGGCAATGAAGGAGCAACTGCAGCACTACGTTGGTTAGAGAAAACCGAGGCAGTAATTGCCATAAGTAAATGTGCTCAGGATGATCAAGTCATGTACGCGTCAAACCTTTTCAAAGAAGGGGCGCTAGAATGGTGGAATACGGTGTTACAAGCAAAAGGAAGAAGGATGGCGTATGCTATGCATTGGGAAGAATTTAAGAGCATTGTAGAAAGAAAATTTTGTCCCGAGTATGAAAAGGAACAAATGACAAATAAATTTCTAACCCACCGGATGGTGGATGTAGATTGTCGAGGGTATACTTCAACATTCTTCGAATATGCTCGAGTGGTACCAACCCTGGCTTCGCCAAAGCCGGTACTTATTTCTCGTTATATTTGGGGATTGATTGCTGAAATCCGTAATATCGTCAAGGCTGCGAAACCTCGCACGATTGATGATGCGGTGGATTTAGCCAATACTCTGACTGACGAACTAGTACGGACAAGAGAAGAAAATAAAAGGAAGGAAGTAGCTCAAAAGATTACCCAAGGATTCCGTCCGGGTAACCATAACAATTTCAAGAGAAGAGGGAATGGGCAATCTTCCACTAGCCCATTTTGCAATATTTGCAAAAGGAATCATTTTGGAAGATGCAAAGGATATTGCAATTTTTGCAAAATTCCGAGGCATCAAGAAGAAGACTGCAGGAGGAAGAAATTTTCAGTCTGCTACAATTGTGGAGAAGCTGGGCATCTTAGGCCAGATTGTCCAAAACTGAACAAACCATCTGACAATAAAGTCAAACCTGCAGAAGGAGCAAAAAGAAATGTACGAGCCTTCCAACTGACTGCTAAGGAAGCAGAGCTCATTCCAGATGTGATAGCCGGTACGTTCTTAGTTCACAACGTTTACACAAAAGTATTATTTGACACTGGTGCAAACCAAAGTTTTATAAATACTTCATTCTGCCAAACTCTTAACTTACCTTTAACCATCATTAGGCAAATTTCTACAGTAGAAACGGCAGATGGGAATTCAGTTAAAATAAATAAGGTTCTGCAAAACGTAGAAATAGAATTTTTAAATCATAAATTTTCTGCAACTCTATTATCTATGAAATTAGTTGAATTCGATGTTGTGTTAGGAATGGATTGGTTAGTAACCATGCTCGAATTATCTGTGATAAGAATTCCATAGAAATTTGTGCACCCACTGGAGAAGTAATGATGATTACAAGAGATAATCCATGTAAACCCATAAAGTTCATATCAATAATGAAAGTTGCTAATTATGAACGAAAGCAAGGAATAGTATATATATGATTTCAGTAATCATTAATACTAAAGATAAAGAACTTAAGGAAATTTCTGTAGTTTCAGAATACCCAGATGTATTCCCAGAAGAATTACCAGGGTTACCACCAGATAGGGAGGTAGAATTTAGAATTCATCTAATTCCAGGAACCATACCGATAGCCAAGGCATCTTATCGGTTAGCACCCACAGAAATATTAAAACTGAAAAAGCAATTAGATGAATTATTAAAGGTTTCATACAACTTAGTTTATCCCCGTGGGGGGGGGGGGGGCACCAGTGTTTTTTTTTAAGAAAAAGGATGGTTCGATGAGAATGTGTATTGATTATAGGGAATTGAATAAGGTTACAATTAAGAATCAATACCCATTACCTAGAATTGATGATCTATTCGATCAATTCCAGGGAGATAGATATTTTTCTAAAATTGACTTACGTTCCGGATATCATCAATTGAAAGTATAAGAGGAAGACACACCTAAAACTGCTTCCAGGATTAGGTATGGTCATTACGAGTTTACAGTCATGCCCTTTGGGTTAACGAATGCACCTGCCGCATTCATGGACATGATGAATAGGATCTGTAAACCATATTTGGATAAATTTGTAATTGTCTTCATCAACGATATACTTATTTATTCCAAAAATCAGGAAGAACATTGTCAGCACTTGCATGCTCTCTTAACTTTGTTAAGAAAAGAGAAACTTTACGTCAAATTCTCGAAGTGTGAATTTTGGCTGCCAGAAGTGCAATTTCTAGGTCATATGGTGAATCATGAAGGTATTCACGTAGATTCTGCTAAGATAGCAGCAATTACCGAATGGAAGGTTCCGCAAACCGCAATGGAAATTAGGAGTTTTGTAGGTTTAGCCAGATACTATAGACGGTTTATTAAGGATTTTTCTAAGATAGCTGTACCATTAAACTAAGCTAACATGTAAAGCAGTTAAGTTTGAATGGGGATCTAAACAAGAAGAAGCCTTTAGGATTTTAAAGCATAAATTAACAAATGCCCCAATCCTAGCCTTACCAGAAGGAACAGAAGATTTTAAAGTATACGGTGATGCTTCAAAGCTAGAATTTGGATATGTGTTAATGCAACGCAAAAAGGTAATTGCGTATGCATTTTGCCCTTAAGATTTGGAGACATTATCTGTATGGAAGTAAGTTTACTATCTATACGGATCATAAGAATTTAAGATATATATTTGGGCAAAAAGAATTAAACATGAGGCAAAGGAGATGGAGGAAAATCCTAAGTGACTACGACTGTGATATTTAGTATCACGAAGGAAAGCCTGAAGACGACTAGAGATCGCCAGAAAAGTTATACAGATAATAGACGAAAGCCGTTGGAGTTTCAAGTTGGAAACAAAATGCTATTGAAAGTATCTCCTTGGAAAGGAGTTGTTAGATTCGGTAAGAAAGGAAAGCTAAGTCCAAAGTACAATGATCCAACGTATAGGACCAGTTGCTTATCATTTACAACTACCCGGAGAGTTAGCTGGAGTACATGATGTATTTCATGTATCCAATCTCAAGAAATGTCTATCAGACGAATCTTTGGTAGTACCTCTTCAATACATAGAGGTAAATGAAAAGTTAAAATTTATTGAGAAATCTCTTCAGATAAAAGATAGAAAAGTAAAGTTTCTCAAGCACAAACGACTAGTGCTAGTGAAAGTAAAGTGGGATTCAAGGAGAGGACCTGAATACACTTGGGAGCTGGAATCCGAAATGAAGAGAAAGTATCCTCAATTATTCCAATAAATCTCGAGGACGAGATTTTATTAAGGTGGGGAGAATGTAACAACTCTCATTAAAAGTCCTATTTATTTTATTATTTTATCCAATAGGAAACCCAAATTAAGACACCCAAGTGATTCTGCACAAACCCTAAAATTTTCAGAATTTTCAGAATCAGGATCAGGGCCCCTAAAACTCAGGGGGGGTAAACCCTAGTTACGATTATCCACATAACTATCTGTAGAAATCGAATTTCACAAAACCGTCAACTCAGCAAGCCTACTCACACACGGGGCTACCCTATGAAACTAGGTTAGCAGTCGCGTAGCGCGACGACTATAGGGGTAACCAGTCGCGCTACGCCACTGGGTCAAATTTTCAGTATAAATAGTAGAGTTTGGGACTTGAATTTGGGCGCTGGAACGACGTAGAAATTCCAATCCTACACTGAGTTATGCTCTGTTTACCACAATTAACACACACGGATCACTAATCGACGCCACAATCAGGGTAATAACTTGATCGCTGATATGATTCAATGTCCGATTGATCAAAATATCCAATGGATGTTTAAGTGCTACCCACATTAGGGCTATCCTTTGTCATTCGTCCTGATTCTGACAGGATGTTTGAGTACCACCCGAACTCGGGGAATACTCTGTCATTTGTTGTGAATCCGATGGATGTTTAAGTGATTGCACTTTGTCATTCGTTGTGAGGGTTTGATCTCGTGAGTTATCGTAAATGTTGTATTGATTACTAACCCAGAATTGTGTGCCTGTTATTAAATTTAGGTTAAAAAGGCTAAATCAGTAGGCTAAGCACTGCTCAATTTAAATATGCAATGTGAGTCATTCTCTTTTTATCAACTATTTTACAATACCTCAAATTATTTTCAAAAGTTATAATTACAGGGACTAAGTCGTGGATATCTTGAATCACTGGCTAGTGGGGTATTGTGCACATTACTAATTTTCTCCCAGTTAGGTTCATTGACCTACTAGGGATAATCATCACTATTTAGGTTCATTGACCTAATAGTGGTATGACCATCGTCACCATTGTGACATGTCACCATTGTGACATGTCACCATTGTGACACGGCGCCAGATAAAAATAAGATAAAAGCCATTGTAATCGCTCTTATGTTGTAATTAATAACTATGCATCATTTTATAGAATGATTCACTCAGTATTTCCCGCTGACAAAACCTTTTTCAAACATGTTTCAGGTGATCTGTTATGATCCAGGAAAAGTGTCGTGAAGCACTACAAGCTTAAGAAAGTGGCTCAGGATAAAATAAAGAAACATGTTTTGTAAAATAAAAGATTTCTTCATGAAATCAAATGATTGTAAATCACCGGGGTTTTATCCCACGTTGTGAAATAAAATAATCGGGAAATATTTCAGTTTTAAAAGATCCTGATGAAAACTTCCGCTGTTACACTCAATTAATTAAATACCACGGGATTTCTGTCCCGCGGCTCCTGAAACGGGTCAAACCGGGTCGGGGGCCGTGACAGCTTGCACCTTGGCCCCACACTTGACATTTATTTCAAACATTTGAAGTTGTGGACGTGGAACGAACTCCTGTCCGATCGGACGACCGTCCGAACGGATTGTCGCTCGACCGTGTAACGTTCTGACTTCAACACTTAAACAATTTTCAACATGTTCGATGCACATGAGCTGCCACCAGATCAAACAGCCATCCGAACGAGTGACGACCTGCAGTGAACTTGTTCTCGCGGAAGTGCCCAACCTATCGGATTGTCGTCCGATCGAACGGTCGTTCGATCGACCGACCTGAAAGGTAGAGGTACTTCTATGTTTTCAAAATGCTACAACGAACACTTCAAAAGACAAGCCATCATACACAAACACATCCATCACAAACGAGGTAACACTCCACTCGAACGGTCATCTGATCCGACGACCATCCGAACGAACTGTCACTCAAACGACCGGCTGTTCGATCAGACTACCATCCGATTGAACTGCTGTTCGAACCACTGGCACTCGTTTCGTTTTACGCGTCGCTTATCGTTATACTATCAATTTGTTCAGGCTAACCCTACTCTCTAGCGCTCCCTTCAATCCATCAATCGCTGTGAGTATACTCGATCCCTTTTTGCTTTACGCACTTTTGGGTGTTACATACGTTACTTATACTAAATCACATCAAACACACTACGCAATACTTTAACGCTAACCGTTACCGCATGTTATACGTCACTTAATTAATGCTTGTTTGTTATGTTTACACATGGAATGTTGTCTACCTGCCTTAGCAACGGTAGTACTATTTGTTTGGACTCAGCACCTGTTCACCAGGGGTTGTTAAGGACAAATAATTACATGGGTCACAGGGGTGATCATGCAATACGAACTGCTTTGGGCAGTCAACGCGCAGTCATTGGTATCGATAGGTTCATGTCGATAACTAACATGCCTCATTTTACACTGTGTACGTGCTGGCTATGCGTAACTATTTCGAACTCTATATGCTATTACCAAACTTGTATGCTCACCTTTACACTATGTGTATGACTTTTACTTTAACGTATGTGACAGGTGGTTAGGATGCTTATTTGCTTAGCTTGATGTGTGATGAAATTGAGGCTAGGCAGGTCTAGAAACCAATAAACAATTGTCTGTAATAAAAAATCTGAGTTGTCGGAACAGAACAATTTGACTAGATTTGTCTGTAATGATTATGTTATCCTTTAAGACATGGTATGGGACATGTTGCTTAATTAATTGGTAATTTTAGTTGTTATGGAAACTTCTGGACAATCTGTTTCACTCAGTGCCACGCCGCGATGTTTCCGCCATCGGTTGGGGTGTGACAGATTGGTATCAGAGCCATAACTATAGGGAATTAGGCAAGACTCGACCTAGTCCGGGTCGACGTCTTAGAAACGACCTAGTCTATAGTTAGGAACCAACAGACCGACTTGTGCATATCCGGTAGGGATTATGTACAAGTTTGCTGCAATTTCTCGCTATTCTCGCCTATGCTACACTATCACTGCACTCTAGCTTTTGAAAATGAGCAAACAATTGAGTCGAGATTAGGTGTGAAAACCGCAAACTCTCGACTAAATTGCTTGTTCGACCCGCATTTTATCTACAAACGGGAGGAATTATGCCAAATCAGGAGTGAAATCCATACTTTGACGAATAATTTCCCTTTATTTTATCAAAAACAGGAACAAGGTTGTTAAGTTAGGGGTGAAACCCGAACCTTGACGACTCATACTTTGTTTTACCAAAACTCTCGCCAAAGTCTCGACGGAATGACTGGAAGTCATGCTGAAACTGGAAGGATGCGTGCCACTCGCCCAGATTCGAGGCGAAAGCACGGACCCGAAGGTCAAAGTATGCGCATATAGTCCTTGTGAATAGTTGAACCACTTTGGTTAGTCAATGTCTATCAGCCTGAGACAATCTATTCTCGATTTTTACGTGTTTCGATTCTGAGCCCGCAACTGCTGACTCTGATATTTGTCAATTTTTATGTGTTTATGTGTGTATTCTTCTGTTTATATGTTTTGATTTCTGGTGATTTGTTCGATTTTCGACATTCACTTTGATCGACACACACAACTCGCACTGCTCATCTACCTCAAGATGCTGATAAATCGCTAAATTATGGACGACCTTATGCTATGTTATACGCTTATACTATACTAATCGCTATGCTATACGCGATCGCTATACTCGAACACTCGCGGACTTTGAATGATAGATTTCTGTATTTTGAGGCAGTCAGAATCTTTTGAGTGTCTATATGCTTTATGTGCTTCATGTGCTTACATGCTTATGTGTTTACGTGCTTATGTGCTTCTGTGCTTATGTGAATCTGTGATTATGTGTCTACGTGGTTACGTGACTATACGTGTTCCTGAGCTTTAGCAGTATTCGACGTGTGAGGTGAGATTCAATTATACTATGTCTGAGACCCGAGACGATGTCTGTTGCAGACAATGTCGACTGGACCTTCATCTGGACCCCGTCATCCACGACTTTCTCGTCAGGAACAGAGAGACAAACGCCTTGCTGCCATCCTCGCTAAACAAGTGGCAAAGGTTGTGCCTCAGATCGTGAGTGAAATTTACGAGAATGTTAGCAAATCATCTGAGGAGTCCAGAACCGAAGCTCCTAAAGTTGCTCCCAAGACTGCTTTCAGCTTCAAGCAGTTCAAAGCCTGCGGACCAAAGGAATTCACCGGAGAAGATGGCCCAACGGCTATGTTTCAATGGTTTGATTCCGTCGAAGTCACTTTGTGCCAGAGTGGATGTCCTGAGAATCTCCGCACTCTAAACGCTACCGGCGTCTTCCAGTCCCGCGCATTAGACTGGTGGATGGCCGAGAGGAACAAACGCGGAAATGACGCAGCTTATGAGCTGACGTGGGAAGAGTTGAAGGCCATCTTGATGGATGAATTTTTCCCTCCCCATGAACGCCAAAAACTGCAGGACGAATTCTGGCATATCCAGCAGAAGGATGGAGACAACGCAGCTCTGACTGCTTGTTTTAAACAGCTCAGCATCATCTGTCCCGATCAAGTAAAGACCACCGACATGACGATCAAGAAGTACATCCGAGCTCTACCAGACTGTGTTGCAGATTTTGTGCATACCGCAAAACCAGCAACGATCGAAGAAACTTACTTGCTTGCCGCTGAAATCAACGACAAGCGAGTAAAATCTGGTTTTTGGGATAAAGCTTCGAAGAACCTGCATCAAGTCACCGCCGCACCAATTGCTGAAACCGCCGCCGCTCAATCGTCAAAGTCCTCACGCCACAAGAAGAAGAACAGCAACAGCAGCTCCAACAACAAGAACTGTGCTGCCAGCAATGCTGCCCCACTCCAAGCCGTACCGGATCAGCAGCAGCCCCAGCACCGATCAGCTCCAGCAATCTATGCACCGCATGCAAAGCGCGCATACACAGGCCCCCACCCTGCTTGCCCGACATGTACTTATCATCATCCGGTGGGTATCGCCTGCAGATTCTGCATGCATTGCAATATGTACGGCCATTTCACCGCTAAGTGCCGTACTGGTCCTCGACAAGCGCCAGCTCAAGCACTGCTCATCAAGCTCTACTTGCAGCTCCTCAAGGCCAACAAGCGGCTCAGGCACCCGCGATCAACGCCAGAGTCTGCTTCGCGTGTGGTGATCCCAACCACTTCACGAACATGTGCCCGAACAGGGTTGTGAAACAAGAGCCCCAGCAACAGCAGCAGCAGCCTCAACAGCAACAGCAACAAGCCGCCCGCGCCAGAACTTTCAACATCAATGTGCGCCAAGCCCAGGCTGACAACAACGTGGTCAATGGTACGTTCCTTGTGAATGGTATTTATGCTTCATGTTTGTTTGATACTAGAGCCGATAATTGCTTTGTGTCGTTTGAATTCGAGAAGCTTCTTAGTCGTAAGCGCTCCCATCTCCCCTCGACATTCGATGTTGAAGTCGCCACTGGAAGAACCGTCGCCGTCAATTCTGTTCTTTGTGATTGTACTCTTGAGCTCAATAATCACATCTTTCCAATCGATCTCATTCCGATGCAACTCGGAAGCTTTGATGTCATAGTAGGCATGGACTTTCTTCGCGAAAACCATGCTGAAGTTGTGTGCTTCGAAAAGATGACCCGATTCTCGCTCGCGAATGGTGATGTACTGTGTGTTTATGGTGAAACTACTTCGAAGGGTCTCAAGCTCATGTCATGTGTCCAAGCTAGTAAGTATCTCCGCAAGGAATACAGAGCTTTCTTGGCTAACATTGTAGTAGCAAAGAAGGAAAAGAAAGGTAGACCTGGTGTGAACGATGTTCCTGTGGTTCGAGAATTTCCTAACGTCTTTCCTGAAGATCTCCCCGGCTTACCGCCAAGTCATGATATCGACTTTCGTATCGACCTCATTCCTGGAGCCAACCCTGTTGCCAAAGCTCCTTACCGACTCGCACCGTCTGAAATGCGCGAACTCTCGAGTCAGCTTTAGGAATTACTTGAGAAAGACTTCATTCGCCCGAGCACCTCTCATTGGGGCGCGCCAGTCCTTTTCGTCAAAAAGAAGGATGGGTCGTTCCGGATGTGCATCGACTATCGGGAACTGAATAAGTTGACTATCAAGAATCGCTATCCCCTACCTCACATTGATGATTTGTTTGATCAGCTACAAGGTGCTACATGTTTCTCGAATATCGATTTACGTTCAGGCTATCACCAGCTACGCATTCAAGAGGAGGATATACCCAAAACCGCTTTTCGCACTCGATACGGCCACTATGAGTTCGTTGTTATGCCTTTTAGCTTAACCAACGCACCCGCGGTTTTCATGGATCTGATGAATCGTGTGTGTAAACCATATCTCGACTGTTTTGTCATCGTGTTCATCGACGATGTCTTGATCTATTCCAAATCGAAAGCCGAACACGCGCAACATCTACGTTTGGTTCTCGAGCTACTCCAGGGAAATCGACTCTATGCCAAGTTCTCCAAGTGTGAATTCTGGTTGGAGGAGGTTCAATTTCTGGGTCACATTGTCAATAGTCAGGGTATTCACGTCGATCCCGCGAAGATTGAAGCTGTTAAGAGTTGGATTACACCTAAGAACCCGTCTGAAGTCCGTTCTTTTCCCGGACTAGCGGGCTATTATCGACGATTTATCGAATGATTCTAAAAAATCACTGTGCCGCTTACCGCTCTCACGCATAAAGACAAGCCTTTTGTTTGGGGAACTGAACAAGAGTCTGCTTTCCAAACCCTCAAGCACATGCTTTGCATTGCTCCTGTCCTCATTTTACCCGACGGAAACAATGACTTTATTGTCTATTGTGATGCCTCGAACCTTGGTCTTGGCTGTGTTCTCATGCAACGAGACAAGGTCATTGCTTACGCGTCTCGTCAGCTCAAAATCCACCAGAAGAACTATACAACCCACGATCTCGAGCTAGGCGCAGTTTTTTTTGCGTTAAAGATTTGGCGACAGTACCTGTATGGTACCAAGTGTACGATCTTCACCGATCATAGGAGCCTACAACATATCTTTGACTAGAAGGAACTTAATATGCGTCAACGCCGATGGGTAGAACTTCTTAACGATTACGACTGTGAGATTCGTTATCATCCAGGCAAAGCAAATGTCGTTGCCGACGCTCTCAGCAGACAGAGTTATCTGCTTAGAATTCATAATACCCAAGCCCAATACGATCTCGAGACCCTCATCCGCGAAGCTCAGCATGCTTGTTTTAATGAACGCACTTTGAAGAAGGAAAGAATCTACCACGATGGAGCCCAGCTTGTGAATAAGTCGAATGGGATATTCCACTTTCTGGACCGAATTTGGATCCCTAAGCGGACCAATTTGTGACAGATATTGATGGACGAAGCCCACAAATCCCGATATTCTATTCATCCCGGTGCCGATAAAATGTACCAGAACCTTCGCTACAAGTACTAGTGGCCGGGCATGAAGAGGGATATCGCTCTCTATGTTGGAAAGTGCCTGACTTGCTCGAAGGTCAAGGCTGAACACCAAAGACCCTCTGGCTTACTCGAACAACCCCCGATCCCTATGTGGAAGTGGGAAAGTATAGCTATGGATTTTATAACAAAACTTCCACGCACGCCATCAAGTCACGACAGCATATGGGTTGTCGTTGATCGTTTGACCAAATCCGCCCACTTTTTACCAATACGGGAAGACTACAAGGTAGAAAGATTAGCCCGAATCTACACCAATGAGATCATTTGTCGACATGGGATGCCTCGCGACATCATCTCTGACCGAATGCTCGGTTTACCTCGCGATTGTGGGAAACGTTTCAAGCGGCTCTCAGTACTACGCTTAACCTAAGTACTGCATTCCACCCTCAAAGCGACGGTCAGACTGAAAGAACGATCCGTTCTCTTGAAGACATGCTCCGTTCGTGTGTCATAGATTTCGGTGGTAATTGGGATGCTTACCTGCCGTTAGTCGAATTCTCGTATAACAACAGTTATCATTCCAGCATTTAAATGGCACCATTCGAGGCACTATATGGAAGAAAATGTCGATCGCCTATTGCATGGCACGAGATCGGGCACTCGCAATTAACCGGTCCTGAGCTATTGCAAGAAACGACTGACAAAGTCCTCCAAATTCGAGACAATCTGCTGAAAGCTCGAAGCCGACAGAAAAGTTACGCCGATAGATGCCTCAAGCCCCTTGAATTTGACGTTGGCGACTACGTACTCCTAAAGGTATCACCTTGGAAGGGTGTGGTCAGATTCGGCAGAAAAGGGAAACTAGCGCCTCGATATGTTGGACCTTTTAAGATTCTGGAAAGGATCGGAAAAGTCGCCTACAGACTCGAACAACCAGAGGAAATTAGTAATGTCCACCCGACTTTCCATGTGTCAAACCTCCGAAAGTGCCTGGCTGAGCATGATTTAATTGTGCCTCTCGGTGACCTCCAAGTAAATGAAACACTACACTTCGTGGAGAAGCCTGTCAAAATCATGGATCGCCAAACCAAGCAGCTCAGACGCTCGCGCATCCCTATCGTGAAAGTTCGATGGGAAGGCAAACGAGGCGCAGAGTTCACTTGGGAACTCGAAAGCGACATGAAGGCGAAGTACCCGCAGTTGTTTGTTACGGCTTCGACCTAATTTCGGGACGAAATTCCCTCAACTAGGGGAGGCTGTAACACCCCGTGTTTTCGAAAGTCAAAGTCAAGATTGAAGTCAAAGGAAGACTGGATTTCTAATTGCGATCTGTCACTCCCTGCTCCTTTCCTGTTTTGACTTCTTTGACTTGAATTTAGTCTATTTTATTATCGCGATAATTGTATTATGTGGAGTATCTATTAATAATCACATAGTGATCGCTATTTATCGCATGTTTAATCGACTTATCGCTTATCGCAATCGCACTCGCAACTCGAATTACGCATTTTGGTTATTGTTATACGTGTGTGTGTGCCTTATGTGTTACTTGTGCATGTTTATTTATGTTTATTCGTGGTGATCAATCGAAACGCAATCGAAACTCAATCGCAATCGAATCGCAAACGCTAAACGAATACGAAATAAGGATGCTTGTATGTTGATATAGTAGTTGGGATTAAAAGTAATTTGTCTAGGAAATGCTATCGCATCACAACGCTCGTAATCGCAATCGAAACGGCAAAACTCGTCGCACCGAACACTCGAATCAAGTGGCCAATCGACCAGGTGACCAGTCGATCGACCAGCCGCTCGATCGACCAGCTGTTCGATCGGGCTGCCAACCGATCGACCAGCCCCTCTCCTCCCCTTTCCTTTTTGGGAAACCCTATAAATACCCCTTGTCCACATCAAACTTACCATTTCTGGAAATTCTCATCCGACCAGCTCATCTTCCCCACTTTTCCTTCGATTTCTCGCGATTCCGATAAGATCTCATCCTAAATCTTGTACTTCCTTAATCTACACGCACTCCTACACCTTTCTATCTTTTGAATCTTAGCTTTTAACTGTGAAATCACTAGATTTGAGGTGTTCTATGATGATGTCATCATGGTGTTCTTATGAACTTCATGTTTTGGCTTCAATCCTTCAAGAACAACTTAGATCTGAACTATTTCCATACAAGTAAACAAAGATCTTTCATAGATCTAAACACATTCAAGGTGAAAAAGGATTGAAAAATGGTTTCTAACTTTCTTTCAACTCTTTTACACTCAATGCCATAAAACCGATAGAATCGGAGCTTGTTCTAACCTTCTACTCTTACATGTTGATGTGTTGGTTCAAGATCTGGATTCTATCCACGAGATTACCGATTTCGAGATAAACATGGAACACCGTCTCGAAGAGTTAACCGGCCGGATTTGGGTGATTCCTGTCTGATCAGGTTACTAAGTCGTGACGAGGTTTCTGTTGTCTAATACGATATCAAATCGTCTCGATAAAACGACAAACTACCAGAATAACCAAGGAAGAAGACGATCAGGTTGACCAGAATGGAGTGTCGACCGATCGGACTGCTGTCCGATCGGATTGCACCTTGGCCCCACACTTGACATTTATTTCAAACATTTGAAGTTGTGGACGTGGAACGAACTCCTGTCCGATCGGACGACCGTCCGAATGGATTGTCGCTCGACCGTGTAACGTTCTGACTTCAACACTTAAACAATTTTCAACATGTTCGATGCACATGAGTTGCCACCCGATCGAACAGCCGTCCGATCGAGTGACGACCTGCAGTGAACTTGTTCTCGCGGAAGTGCCCAACCTATTGGATTGTCGTCCGATCGAACGGTCGTTCGATCGACCGACCTGAAAGGTAGAGGTACTTCTATGTTTTCAAAATGCTACAATGAAAACTTCAAAAGACAAGCCATCATACACAAACACATCCATCACAAACGAGGTAACAGTCCACTCGAACGGTCATCCGATCGCACGACCATCCGATCGAACTGCTGTTCGAACCACTGGCACTCGTTTCGTTTTACGCGTCGCTTATCGTTATACTATCAATCTATTCAGGCTAACCCTACTCTCTAGCGCTTCCTTCAATCCATCAATAGCTGTGAGTATACTCGATCCCTTTTTGCTTTACGCACTTTTGGGTGTTACATACGTTACTTATACTAAATCACATCGAACACACTACGCAATACTTTAACGCTAACCGTTACCGCATGTTATACGTGACTTAATGAATGCTTGTTTGTTATGTTTACACATGGAATGTTGTCTACCTGCCTTAGCAACGGTAGTACTATTTATTTGGACTCAACACCTGTTCACTCATGGGTTGTTAAGGACAAATAATTACATGGGTCACAGGGGTGATCATGCAATACGAACTGCTTTGGGCAGTCAACGCGCAGTCATTGGTATTGATAGGTTCATGTCGATAACTAACATGCCTCATTTTACACTGTGTACGTGCTGGTTATGCGTAACGATTTCGAACTCTATATGCTATTACCAAACTTGTATGCTCACCTTTACACTATGTGTATTGACTTTTACTTTAACGTATGTGACAGGTGCTTAGGATGCTTATTTGCTTAGCTTGCTGTGTGATGAAATCGAGGCTAGGCAGGTCTAGAAACCAATAAACAATTGTCTGTAATAAAAAATCTGAGTTGTCGGAACAGAACAATTTGACTAGATTTGTCTGTAATGATTATGTTATCCTTTAAGACATGGTATGGGACATGTTGCTTAATTAATTGGTAATTTTAGTTGTTATGGAAACTTCTGTACAATCTGTTTCGCTCAGTGCCACGCCCCGATGTTTCCGCCATCAGTTGGGGTGTGACAACAGGGACCCAGATGCAAAAGGTTTCAAATTTAGACTAAAGTGGCAAAAGTGACCAAACCTCAGGGACCAAAATGGCAGTTTACTCTTATAATTATGTCTAAATTACCGAAGATAAACATGTATGGGCTCTATTGAGCAAATAACAATGCTTTTATTAATAGTTATCGACTTACTCGCTTAAATCGAGTTAAATTTAAATAAACATGTGCTAAACTTAAGGCTAAATTGGAATTTATTTCTAGTTGGATTAGACTCAACAGCTAAAAATGAACTTATCCTTTATACAAATAGTCCGATAGGAAATGTTAAATGAGAACCACCTTGTGTTGTGAGAACCATAAGAACTTATACTTTCAGTATGAGTTTTGCAATCATTTTTGAGCAAAGGTAGATGAAAATGTCAAAAATACATCTATAAAAAATAGTCGAGCCGGTATTTATTCTCCAATTACACTGCAAACCAATAAACCGATGTGTTTGTGACATTTTCATCTACCTTTGTGTAAAATGGGGACAAAACTCGCACGGAAAGTAAAAATTCTCATGATTCTCACAATTCAAAGTAATTCTCATTTGAACTGGATCTTATACAAATATAAGGAAATCTAATTTAACTTATGATAAATGATTCCAATTAATGTCGTATGACACCCTTTTCTTTTATTTATTAGAGTAAATTACACTTTTCGTCCTTTATGTTTGTATCGGATAGCAACGGATATCCTTTAACTTCAATAATTACAATCACAATCTTTTTTGCTAAAACTATTACACCCTAGATCCTTTGACACTAACTTGGTTAAACTTTCAGTTAAGTCATATCTCATAAGGGTAGTTTAGTCTTTTGACCAATTTAATTAAAAATGGTTTAGTAAAAAAAACAAAAAAACTAAAAAATATATATATTTTTTAAACCTAGATCTCTCTCTCAGCTTTTCTCCATCACCACCACCCCCACAGTGCCGCCGGTGCAAGTCATTCCATCTCCGGACTCAGGGCTGGCAATTTTAGACACGTACATGAATATACGACACAAATCTACACGAAGTTAACAGGTATCGTGTATGGCCTTAAAAGGTAACAAGTACTAAACAGGTAGACACGAAAATACCTGTTAATTTTCGTGTCTAAACAGGTAAAATACATGTTTACCTGTTTATTACCTGTTAATACATGTTAACAATTTTAATATAATAAAAAAATATAATTTAGTGTGACCATGTGATTTGAAAACCTGATTTATCACTTATCTTTCTAGTTTCCCCAACCCTTCCCGTTCCCATTCCAATTAACTTTACATTGTTTTGAATGGGTGTTATGACTTATTTAAACCTTTTGTGATTTGTCATTTATGGATTTTGTTTCAAACTTGTTACGGATTATGTGTTTATGCATTATTTAAGCCTATTGTGAACTTTTGGCAACTTTTGTTTCACTAAACAGGTTCCTAGATATGTAATTATTGAAACATTCGTAAACAGGTATTAACAGGTAATTACCGTGTATACCTGTTAAAAAAATTTGTGTGTTCGTGTATGGAAAACAGGACACAAAACCTTATCGTGTCGTGTTCGTGTATAGGATTTCGTGTGTCATGTATTATCGTGTACATGTATACGCGATATGCCAGCCCTATCTGGACTCAACCTCACTTCAATATTTGGTAACAACCACCATCTCCGACAACAACAGATATATCTAAGATCAACAAGAGGAAGAGTTTGTTGTGTAGCGGTTTCATACCATAGAAACCACAGTTGACTATAGGCTTATAAGTTATAACCACCTAAGAACATTCACAATGAATTCCATATCCATATCCATATATTTTCACTAAAAACAACTACCTTTTCTCTCTTCTTTTAATTAAATAATATTTTTATACATTTATTATTATTTTTTCTCTCTCATTCACTCACAACCATTTCTAAAAATATTAAAAAATTTATAAGATTTTCTCTCTCTAGATTTTTCCCATATATTTACAGATAAACAGTAACTTTCCCATATATTTTCTCTCTCATCTACTCACAACCGCTCAAAAACACTAACAACAATTCCTTATAATATAATTAAACTCCCTCACATATTTTTAAGATTTTAATTGTGAATGCTCTAAATACACTCCAAAAGACACATGGGAAACTTCCAACGCAACAGTGAGTTAATTTTAGAGACATATAACCTAAACTGATAATCAAAATACGGTAAACATAAGTAAAGTTAAAAAATATTAGCATCACTGAAGTTAAAGCAAATAACGAAGTGAACTGCGAAGAGTCAATCACAAGATTATCTAAAATCCAACAACTTTACAACGAAATTTAACCATGTCAATTAAAACGCAAATTTTAGCAATTCCATGAAGCCTAAAACAAACAATAGAAGACCATCATCACCGGAAACCACCTTCGACAACCACCACCACCATATCCGACAGTCTGACAGCCACCACCACCATCTAGGGGTGTTCACAGTTATTCGTATCCGAAAATCCGATCCGAATTATCCGATATCCGAATCCGAAATATCCGAAAATTCGGATATCCGAAATTCGGATATCCGAATTTTCGGATTCGGATAGTGATTTTAAAAATATTCGGATATTTCGGATAACCGAAATATCCGAAAATTTAATTTTTATTTTTTTCGGATATCCGAATATCCGAAAATATCCGAAGTATCCGAAAGTATCCGAAAAGTATCCGAAAAATATCCGAAAAATATCCGAAATATCCGAAAAGTATCCGAAAATATCCGAAAACTTATATTCGGATATCCGAAACTATCCGAAATATCCGAGTCTATATATAAAAATAATAATAAAAAATAAAAATCGGATATTCGGATATCCGATCGGATATCCGAAATTTCGGTTATCCGAATTTCGGATATCCAAAATTTCAGATACGGATTCGGATAGTGAAATTTGGTATCCGAAATTTTCGGATATCCGAAATTCGGATATCTGGTTTTGAACACCCCTACCACCATCCCGATCTGTTACAGAGTTGGGATATACTTATCCAGATCTGAAGGGCGACCATCAAACTAAACGAGGGAAATTGTCTGAATTTTCGGATATCTGAATTTTCGGATATCTGAATTTTCAGATATCCGGTTTTGAACACCCCTACCACCATCCCGATCTGTTACAGAGTTGGGATATACTTATCCAGATCTGAAGGGCGACCATCAAACTAAACGAGGGAAATTGTAAGAACAGATCGGCGAAGGTGAAACTTGTGTGGGATTCGCCGTCTTCGTGTCGTTGCCATAAAACCCCCACTACTCCGGTTTTCCATTGGTTTGAAAGTTGAAACCCTAATTGTGTGTGTGTGTGTTTTTTTTTTTGGGAATAATAAGAAGAACGGTGGTTTTGTATGCAGAAATGCAAGTAGTATGCTCTGGTTGGGATTTCAAATTGCAAAAAAAGAACGGGGGATGTGGATTTGGTTGGGGAAGAAATGGTTTAAAGAGAGAGAGAGAGATCTGGGTTTAAAATATATATTTTTGTTTTTTGTTTTTTTTTATTAAACTATTTTTAGTTAAATTGGTAAAAGGATTAAATTACCCTTATGAGATACGAGTTAACCGAAAGTTTTAACCAAGTTAGTGTCAAAGGACCCAAGGTGTAATAGTTTTAGCAAGGAAAGAACTGTGACTGTAATTATTGAAGTTAAAGGATATCCATTGCAATCCAATATAAACATAAAGAACGAAAAGTATAATTTACCCTATTTATTAATAAAACTAGGTTATTTCCCGCGTAAGACATGCGTGCAACAAATCAAACTTATATAAACTTTAAAGCTATAAGTAACTGTGATTACACAAAAATTTAAATAATTGAAATACATAAAATTTATTAGAATTAAGACACAGACTCAGTGAGAACATAAATGCATTGAGAAAATATACAAAGAATTCATAAATTTGTGAATATTTTTTATTGGTAAATGGTGTTGTTGTGTTCTATTTAGTAGATCATACGTGATAGATTTTGAAAAATTTGATGTTGATATCTTCTTAGTATTTGTTATTTTAGGTATCATACTGGATCTATGATAATCCAACAACCATTTTTTAAATTTAAGCCTGTCGACAACGTTGGTATAAGCATTGTCGGGGTTACAAATTGCAAGAAATAATTATCTTTTTTTTGGATAAATTAAAGTTAAAAAACACATTAATAATGTATACATGTATCTATACTATATTATAATACATGAAGGGGGGACATTTTAAGATAAAAAAAGAACTTTTTCCCTTTTAATTTATAAATACATCACTAAAATGATGGTAAATTGGTCTTTTAAACAATAATTATATTTAGTCCTCCATCTTATTACATATAAATCCCTGAGTTTTAATATAATTATAGGTAATTAGTTACATCCCCCCCCCCCCCCCCCTTCACAAAAAAAACTTATATTTCTTTTACGTATTCTTGTCATATCTTATAAAGTATGATGTTTTAAAATAATCCAAAAGTACTGTGATTACCTACTCATTCGATAATTGTCTTGGTTAGTATTGACGTGTGAATTAAAAGACATAAATAGATGATGCCTTAGTGTACAAGTAATTAAAGCCTAAAATTTTTGTTCTTATGGTGTCATTTTTTCGATACTCGGGGTTTATGATAACTCGAAGTCAAAGTTTTCGGATTGGTCGAATTACATGATTAAAACCAATATCATAATAAAAGTAAGTCATTGAAAATAACACAAAATAAAAATATAAAGTCATTTGAAATATAAAAAAATACATTTTATAATTGCTCACTACGCATTTTCATGTTTTGATAACGATTCATAATGTTTTCAATTACAACTTTCGCAAAGACTTTTTTTAATATAACAAATGCAAGCATCAGTCAAATACCCATTTTAAATTTTTAATTAACTAATTTCTACTCTATTCAAGTATTCAAAATCCAAAGTTATCAAGTATAAAGTCACAAAAGTTTGAATGAACACAAACGAGTAAAGTATTAATGTCGAATTTCAAAATTAAATATTGAAGAATAACTAACCTTTACTCATGTTGATTGATAATGACCAGAATTCAGAATAATCGTTTCCTTGAGTCCTTGATAGTCAACCCTCGTTTCTTGTTGCTTCGTCTCGTCCTAAATCAGTAAATTTCATGACCCACGTGGCTTATCTTGAGTCATTGACAATCTATGGCCTCAGTCCCTCGTACATGACTGGTGTGACTATTCTAATTCCAATTGAAATTCAAGAGACAAGGATTCACGTGGCTTTTTTATGTTTAATTTAGGTTTAAAAACTGAATTACCTAGGCTAATCGGACATGAGCTATAATAGTTATTGGATTGAAAAAGTAGGCCTTTTTAATGATTTAAAGTTTACTATTTAAAAATTAACTAACTCAGCCTAGATTCTAAACTATAAATTTGTTTATTATGTAAAAACGTTTAGGAAAAAAAAAAAACGATTGTGTAGCTCGTAAAAAAACAATGGTGTCGCTCGTATTTTTTCTACTAACACGATACATATAATACGTAAAGTTGAATGGTGTCAAGCGACTCCGTTGTCGAGTATGTGGCTCCGTCGTCACAGACTGATAAGCTATGTTTAAGGCTTAGATGGTGGTTCTTGAACTCTTTTTATTGCTGTCTTGCTGATGGTCTCATTGTGTTCCACTTGATATCTTCCCCTTTGGAACCGTATTGGGCTTAGTGGATAAATGGGCCAGCATGTGTATTTGACACAGAGAAATATATATAATCTATGTTTGTTTAGGCCATGTTAAAGCCCCTTTGGGGCGTTATGAGACAAGTAGCACGCAACGTCATACAAGGGCTTTATGAGGCGTTATATCACTAGAGGGCGTAGTCATAGAGCCCCTACCCATCATTACCTAATTATTAATTTTCATTTTTATTAATTAATTAAAAAAACACTTAACTATTTTTTATTGGTCAAAATTTTGAAACTATCCTCCTTCACGCCGTGATCAGCATACCGCCCCCAACAATTTAAGACCCCATAGTGCCGCCTGTTATGGTGTGGCAGGCGCTATGGGGCGCCATCCACCACAAAAAATCCTCCATCACGCCCCACTACGGATACATAACTATAAATAAATGTTTCATTTTTGTTTTAACTAATGGGATTATTCGAGTTTTGTGTTGGGCATTATGTAACTATTGGTTTGTTATGGTACCTGTATGATACGAGTATCTGATATAACAACCGAAGCAAATAAAAACGAATCCTGATGTGAATATAACTTCGTTTTCAATGAAATTTATATTGGCACATCAAGAAAACCATACAAACGAATACCAGGATCGATGTTGTTCGGATGTTCGGTTCGTCAAGGTAAGAACTAAAAAAATCAGTTATATTAGCCCCATTCAATTTTGAATGAAACTCTTATCAAAACATAGATAAAATCAAGCACGTCGCAACAGTTTATACGATATTTCATAACCCATTATATTATATTATTAGAATGACGAAAAGAGTAAACGTCACTTTATATAAAAATAACTAAATGGTGAGGTAGCTTTGATGACATATACGTTTGTGTTTCGATTACTTATACATTACTATGTACAATTCGGTTTTTAGTAAAATTTATATCAAGAAGTAAATAAAAATAAGCGTGTTACAATGACAATCCCTGAAAGTTTATTTTCTATTTTATTTTAAAAATTACAACAAAAAAAAATATCAAACATTAAAAGTTAATTATAATAAAAAAAAATAATTAAAAGATAATGTATATTAATAAAATAATAAAAAGATAAGAGTAAATTACTTTTGAGTAAATTGCCATTTTAGTCCCTGAGTTTTGTCCAAATTTGTCATTTTAGTCCAAATAGTTTTTTTTTTGCCTCTGGGTCCCTGACTTTTACATTTTGTTGCCATTTTGATCATTTTGTCTAACTCCATCCAAAAACCCAGTTTGTAACAGGGGTATTTTGGGGATTTCCCTAAAAAATGTTTTCAGTTGCCATTTTGATCTAATTCCAAAAAATCGAAAAATTCCAAAAAATAAAAAAATTCCAAAAAATCTAAAAATCAAAAAAATTCTAAACAATCATAAAAATTCTAAAAAATCAAAAAAATTCTAAAAAATCCAAAAATCATTAAATGTTTCGGCACGAAGCGTTTCGACCCATACCGTTTCGAACCCGAACTGTTTCGAGCCGAACCGTTTCGACGCGAACCGTTTCGACCCGTACCGTTTCGACGCGAACCGTTTCGAACCGAACCGTTTCGACCCGTACCGTTTCGAACCCGAACCGTTTCGAGCCGAACCGTTTCGACGCGAACCGTTTCGACGCGAACCGTTTCGACGCGAAGTGTTTCGACCCGTACCGTTTCGACGCGAACCGTTTCGAACCGAACCGTTTCGACCCGTACCGTATCGAACCGAACCGTTTCGACGCGAACCGTTTCGAGCCCGTACCATATCGAAACGGTTCGGGTCGAAACGGTTCGTGTCGAAACGGTTCGGCTCGAAACGGTTCGGGTTCGAAACGGTACGGGTCGAAACGGTTCGGCGCGAAATGGTTCGCGTCGAAACGGTTCGGTTCGATACGGTACGGGTCGAAACGGTACGGTTCGAAACGGTTCGCGTCGAAACGGTACGGTTCGATACGGTACGGGTTCGAAACGGTTCGCGTCGAAACGGTTCGGTTCGATACGGTACGGGTCGAAACGGTACGGTTCGAAACGGTACGGGTCGAAACGGTACGGGTCGAAACGGTTCGTGTCGAAACGGTTCGGCGCGAAACGGTTCGCGTCGAAACGGTTCGGTTCGATACGGTACGGGTCGAAACGGTACGGTTCGAAACGGTTCGCGTCGAAACGGTACGGTTCGATACGGTACGGGTTCGAAACGGTTCGCGTCGAAACGGTTCGGTTCGATACGGTACGGGTTGAAACGGTTTGGTTCGAAACGGTACGGGTCGAAACGGTTCGTGCCGAAACATTTAATGATTTTTGGATTTTTTAGAATTTTTTTGTTTTTTTAGAATTTTTATGATTTCTTAGAATTTTTTTTTTTAGATTTTTTTGAATTTTTTAGAATTTTTATGATTTTTTAGAATTTTTTTGATTTTTAGATTTTTTTTGAATTTTTTGGAATTTTTTTGATTTTTTAGAATTTTTTTGATTTTTTGGAATTGGATCAAAATGGCAACTGAAAACATTTTTTAAGGAAATCCCCAAAATACCCCTGTTACAAACTGGGTTTTTGGATGTAGTTAAACAAAATGATCAAAATGGCAACAAAATGTAAAAGTCAGGGACCCAGAGGCAAAAAAAAACCTATTTGGACTAAAATGGCAAATTTAGACAAAACTCAAGGACTAAAATGGCAATTTACTCATTACTTTTTGAGCACCTGTGTTTTAGTGACTTTAACCACTTGAGTCTAAAATCAAAAAGTTAGTTACAATGACAATCCCTGAAAGTTTATTTTTTAAGTCCAAAATCAAAAGTACAAGTGTTAAAAGTTGTACTTAGAATGTTATAAAATAGCTGATTAGGGACTCAGAGCATTAACTTTTTTATTTTGGACTAATGTGGTTAAAATCACTAAAATACGAGAACTCAAAACGTAATTTACTCAAAGTATATTAATAAAGTAATGTTTTTTTTTAAACAAAAGAAACTTTTCATAACAGTTTGATGGGTTAAAAGAGTGGTAATGACTTTTATTTAATGTATTTTGACTAGAACCGCTAGAAAGTTCAATTACATTTACCATTATGTTTTGTTTTTTAATTTTTATGTTTTGTATCAATTAAGTTGCACACTTTTTAATTATACTTTTAAATCTACAATTTGTTAACTTTATATGATATAAGACTTGAACCAACCTTATAATAAAACACATCTTTCATGCATTTTAGTACTCGTGAGCTACAAACCCTTTAATTTTTACCATTATGTATTTAAACAAATATCGTTATTGTCCAAATAAACCTAACATACATTATTGTTGTATTTACAGCTAATCTTAACATTTTTTTAGAGATGACTGATTATACATAATAGGTATTTACGCTAGTTTAATAATTTAAGGAAATAAGTACATAGATATCTATGAACTTTACCAGTTGTTTGAAAATGGTTCTTATTTTCAGAAACTATGAGTTTAGTCTAACAACTTTGAAAATTACATGTTTAGTCCCTAACTCTTAACAACATTTGTTTTAACTATGCAGTTCTGTTTTGTTTGTTTTTTTTATAGTTTGGTCATTCTGTATTTGTTTATGAGATGATCATACTTGGAGTTTGGTCTAGTAACCCACTAGCCTGAGGTGATGTACTCTACTGTAATCTTTGGTGTTGGTTGTGAATGAAATTAGCTGTTCAAAAAAAAAAAAAATACCACACGTGCTTCCCACACGACTACACGAGGGCTTTTTCATCTTTTCACGTGTTTTATTAAATACCCTCACGTGCTTCCCACACGAGGGCTTTTTTGTCTTTTCACTGTTAAATACCCCCACTTTGAAAATTAACACAAACCAATAGAAACAAATATATACAAACATAAACAAATCGTGAATATCCAAAATATAGTCTAAAATATCATCATCCTCACATCTAACATTTCAAAAGTAACACAACAATATCTAAATTAAATTTAGAAAATCAGATTAATTGTGAATTAATATCAACTAGAATTAAGACCCGCCGCAATGCGGCGGGAATTCTTTAGTTATAACTAAGTCGATCTAGGACTCGCACGTTATGTTAAACATGTGAAACGGGAAAAAAATAGACGATGTAAAAACGTTCACCCACACACGCACGTTGTGTCGTGTTAACTCGCAAAATTTAGAACGAAACGTAAAAACGTTAAACCAAAGACGCACGTTGCAATGTGTTAAGTCACAAAATTTAGAACCAAGCATAAAGCGAAAAATTTGCGGAAAATGAAACTATAAAGGACCAAAGTTGAAAGTAAAAAAAGTTGTGAGTATAGATTGCAAAAGATAAAAAGTTTTGGGTTAAAAGTAAAAAAAAAAACAAATTGTTTTGGGTTAAAAGTAATTTATGAAATAATTTTGGGTGAAAAGTAAAAAAAATCATTTTTTTGGAAAACCCTATAAGCCAAGGTTACGACAACCATATGAATAACCATTTTTTCTTTGGAAAACCCCCAAAGCACACCCCGCGTTGCGGCGGGGCGTAAAACAGTGGTAAATAGTACTAATGTCGCACAACCGTCATCGACCACCAACACTAACTCGACCTAGGATCTGCGTGTTGCGACGAACCTGTCAAACATGAAAAATAGAGGTAAAAACGTTGAACCACACATGCACGTTGCGCCGTGTTAACTTGCAAAATTTGAAGCAAAACATAAAAAAGTTGAACCACACTCGTACGTTGCGTCGTATTAACTCGAAAAATTTAGAACTATACGTAAAACAAAAATTTGCCAAAGATGAAAAGTATAAGTGACAAAAGTTGTGAAGTTAAATTGCAAATAACGAAAAGTTTTGGGTTAAAGTTAAAAAAAACAAATTATGTAGCGTTAAAATTGCAAAACCAAAAAACATTTGGGTTAAAAGTAAAAAAGCAAGTTTTTTTTTGAAAAAGTTCCAAAGCACAAGATACAAGTGGTTATGCACAAAAAAATTTGCTTATTTATATAATATGAAAGTGAAAGGTCGGTGATAATAAGACAAAACACCGACCAAATTACAAAACTGCCCTGTAACACCCCGAAAACGGGTTTGGTAATTAAACCACGTTAATAATAATGAACGGGTAAAATAGCGTTAGTGGTAAAATTTACCCGGTGAATATTAGGACTTAGACAAACAATCCTAATATTAGTTATAAAATTTAATAAATGCTGGAGAAAACAATGTTATAAGAAGCCCGAGTTAACGGGACTTAAAATAAAACGGGTTATGACTTCCCGAACCCATTAAGTTAACTAGGAATGTTTAACCTAGTTAGTAAGTGGGGAATATTGTTAGAAATAAGTAGGTTATGCCCTACTTAATTAACTAACCAAACATGATGACCAAAATGGGATAACCTGAAAATGGTTTTAATTAAACTAAATAAAATAACACAACACACACACACAAGTGTGTGTGGTGCGTGTTCTGGTCGACCAAGAAAAGGCTCCCAGGAGCCAAAAACCCTAACTCAAAAAGATCCAGCAAATTGAAGGTCAAATTTAGCCCGAATCGGATGCATGAACACATATTAATGATCACCTAGTCGAGGGGATCACAAGGTATGTTGAATTTTATGATTTAGTGATACTTTGAGATTATGATGAACAATCATAATCGAAATTCTGAAATCAATGTTGAATCTATGAGTGTTATTATGATGAAATCTTCGTTTAGAAACAAACCCTAGTTGAAAAACTTGATGAATTGGTGTCAACACTAGGGATTTGGTAATTACCCTATTATGTGCTAAGTGGGTTTATTTACAATATGATGAACACTCGGATTAGAATGTTAAATTGATGAATATTGATTGTTATGATACAAGTTCTTGATATAGTTCATGAACACTAGACATAGAGGTTAGATTTTGATGTAAATCTTGGTGAAAATAATTAGTTATGAACTAGTTAGTAAATATGTAAAATTATGCACATTAGGTGTTTGTTAAAATGCCTAAATGAGAACTAAGTGTTGATAATGTGCCTAATTGAGTCTTGTGAACTTGATAGTGCAATCATATGTGTTAATTGGTGATTTGACTTTTAAAAAGTCAAACCGACCATTAATAAGATCGAATGATAATTTTGATAGAAAATACGTAAGATGGAATAGTCATAATTAATGATGACTAATATAACCGTCTTACGAATTATGATTATAGTTTGACGCTTGACAAGCTAGGTGGAGGCTTGGAAAGGAAGCGGGTCGAACGAAGCAAGTATGAAGGAAAAGCGTAATTCGGATGCAAGGTAAGTATATCTTACACTAGTCAAATATTTCAGAATATCCTTTTGTCATGTTACGAAAAAGATAATTATGACGCAAGCCATAGTAGGCCAAAAAGTGTTAAGAAATGGAATTATAAGCAAAGCGACCGCACGGTGTAAATCGGAGCGAGTCATATATACGAGGTGATAGTAAACGTCATCTCGCTAATATAATCGGTCAATTTGGCCAAACGGGTCAAAAGGTGTAGACACCACCTTTTGACAATATCGACTAATGATTTTGTCGAGTTATATGCTTACAGGAATAGATATCCAATGGGTACTCGCATATTTCTTAGTTAACAATTTCAAAGCAAGGTAGTAAAATCGGATTAATAAGTTGATCCGAGCCAGGTATGTATAATAGATCAACTCATCATCTAGAACTTGAAGTTCTATGAGAGTTAGGTAAAGTAAAAAAGGAAATTCGGCTACCTTAAAAGGTAAACCGAAGGATTTAAATTATAGACAGAGTGTTTTGAAAACAAGATTTGGTTAAAAATGAGATTTTGGGCGTACATGGCTTAAGCAAGCCCTTCGTCGTAAAAGAAGAGTTAAAAATGGCCAAAACGCCCTTGTAGGTGAAATTAAGCAAGCAACCCTTAGAAGTCGCTTGAAAACGAGTTTTATAATCAAGTCAATACTTTGAATAAGTATGAAAAGCGATTTTAGGTTCGAAAGTGCTTAAATACCCTTAACGGGTCAAAATAAGCATACGAGCGAATACGGGTTTAAATGGTGTAATAAACCTATGATTAGAACCTAATATAGTAGGTAACATTAATATGAAAAAGTGTATGAGATATAGGAATCAAATAGATACGTTTGTTTGATAAAATGCATAAACGGGTTAAAATTTGGTAAAAAGGTAACAAGGCGAAGGCTTAGAAGTCTCAAAATTTATTAAGCCGAATGTCGGATTTTAACTCCGTTTGATGGAGAATTAAATTACAAACACGTAGGAAGAAACGGTAGGTCAAACGGACAAGCAGATTGAAAGATACGGAAGTTTTCGTATCAAAAACGGCAAAATGGAAAAGTAAGATACAGGGACCACCGTAACTTACGGTACCCACCGTAAGTTACGGTGGGGCTGAACTAGTTACGGTGATTACCACCTGTGTTACGGTGGGAGAACTTTTATTCAAAGGCCACCGTAACTTACGGTGTCCACCGTAAGTTACGGTGGAGGCCAAATTCAAGCATATTGTTTTTGGGTCGAGTTATCAATGTTGGATTTACATAATTTCCTCGTTATATTAGATATTTAATTATCAAAACTGACTTTTAAGTTGGTTTTGATCACAGGTATATGTCGAGAGCCCGGATGAAGATAAAGCGTCGAGCAAGAACCGAACACATGTTAAATAAAGCTTCCGCAAGTTGTTTCGTTCGTTATTCTAAAACGGCGAATTAAATCGCATTATGTTATATCACTATAAATTGTAAAAAGTTTTTAACAAGCCCGTATTTTCAGTATAATCGTGATTGTAATTACATGATTATGAGTTTAAATTATACGATAAACGTTAAATAATAACTAGGGTGTTACAAGTCCCTAATAAATCTTTTTTATTGTGCATCGTCTTCCACACACTTCCAGTCCTTTAATATCTTCTTCTTCTTCTGTGTACAAATCTCCATCAAATCTCTTAACTCTCACAATCTCCTTCACTTTTCCCCAAATCTAAACCCTAACCCTAGGGTTCTGCCATGACCAGCGACACCGAAGAACGCAAAGACTGTCTCACCTCCGACGACGAATCGGAAGAACCGTTCAAACGCCACAAGCACCGCCACCACCACCGTCGCCGCCACAACCGTCATCACAGCCGCAAGCATGACTTCTCTGCCGTCGTTGCCGGTAAATCGGACGGTTGAGTATGATATGGAGGAATGAGAGATTGTGGAAGAAGACGGTGGTGATGTGCGGCAACGGCAGCAGTACGACGGGCTCCGTACACCACCACCATCACTACTACTCCCGGCAACCTGCAT
This sequence comes from Helianthus tuberosus, assembly GCA_030545235.1. Lineage (NCBI taxonomy): Eukaryota > Viridiplantae > Streptophyta > Magnoliopsida > Asterales > Asteraceae > Helianthus > Helianthus tuberosus. The sequence continues at coordinate 77,846,013 of CM060363.1, forward strand.
TTCACATTTTAGGTAAATCGTAACATGCCTAATTTCAACGTAGGGTTTCTAGGGTTAGGTTAAACAATAGAACGTTTCAAATTGAAATCATTCAGATGTCTACAAGTGTATGCTCATCTGAATCAGACAACAACAACAACATTTTTAGTACGAGTGGAAGATGTATTCAGGATGAGAGTTGCAGTCTGAGTGCTGACGTCAGGATGAGAGTTCGAGTGGTTGTTTCTCCGGTTCGTTGAAATCGTCGTCGTTTGCTGCTTCTAATTCTGTTTCCGGCAATGATTTAAACTTTCCGGTGCCACCGTTTACGTTTCCGGTGGTTGGCGGGAATGTTGACGTCATGGATTGGGATAAGAAGAATATGAAGAACGGGCCTAATTCTGATTTATCTGGTTAGTGTTTACGTAATTCAATCACTTATATTAATGTTAATAGGATTTGATATGATTTGTTGGGTACAAAATTAGGGCTTGAATTAGTTCAGACTTTATTATTCTGTATACATTAGAATTAGTTAAGATATCATACATTTTGAGGACTGTTCACTCCAAAATCTCGCTTTTTATTATATTTTCTCAAGTTCATTAATAGATATTCACCAAATAAAAATATCATGTCCTTTATGCAAGGTAGCTAGCTACACATGTATGTTTACCTTGACATTTTTTATCTCATTCTTATGATTTTTATTCGACGAACAAGTGGAGCATATACTGAATGACTAATTACTACAATTTGTCAATATAGACATGCTTGACGTCAAGGTAAATTGTGTCTCTACACATGTCTCTCTTTTAGGATGCTTATTCATGTAGATCTTATACTGGTAGCCATTAGCAGGGAATACAATCAAGTGCCATAGAGGTTACGTAGATCTCTATGATGTTTCTTTACATACTGTTGTTAGGCATGCATCTTGGGTTAACAAGTCATTCATGACTTGATACAATTTTGCTCTCTAGATATCAGTTATATAGTTCAATTTGAACTTTTATGAACGTTGATAAACATCCAGTATAAATACGAATGACTTTAACTTTCGATGCCGCCGCAACGCGCGGCCGGTCAAAATCCTAGTTTATATATGGAATAATAAATAAACTTGAACAAATATTTAAACAAAAAAACATAAATGACGGAGATAAACACATGTAAATGAGAATAGTTAAACGGACGTAAGTAGGGATGAGCAAATGGTAGAGGTGTGTATGGGTCGGTTTAGTTCGGTTTTTACCATTAACCGTAACCGCTAGCTTTGGTTATGAAATTCCTTAACCATAACCATGACCGTACTTCGGTTATGGTTAATCGGTTATGAAGTCATTTGTGGTTCGGTTTTGGTTATTTAAGTTATCTAACCAATCAAGGTTTGAAATAATTAGGGATGTGCATTGTGACACCCCAGGGAAACCAGGAAAACGACGCAACCTGACTAGCTTCCTCAGTGACTACGTGCTAAATTTCGGGACGAAATTTCTTTCAACTTGGGGATGATGTGACAAATCGTATTTCAGAACCTATCCTTGTGCTTGATGTAACTTGTATAAATACTATGTGACTAATTGATATGTTGATTTTAATGGAATGATTATGAGTTGAATGTTACATGTTATGTATGATTGTATTATAAGTATAAGTGTACAATAAATCTCGACCGTACAACACTAGTCCAATCGCACAAGCCCTTTTAGGCCACACTCCTTGTACTCGAAATCAAGGGCAGCCCATGATGGGTTCGGCCCACCCTTTACACGCATAACCTCATGAGGAGGGTGTATACTCCTCATTATTTGCAAACACAAGAACACACACAAAACCCTACTCTCTCTTTCTCTCCTCTCAGAACTGACGACAACATCTCCCCTCCTCTCGAAGCTTTCTTGTTTGGAACGATCCTTGTACTACTTTCTAACCGGTTAGTATCTTACTATTGATTGTATGTTAGATGATGTTGTGGTCTATATGTTTCTACAAAATGATTTAGAGATGTTTTGTGATTGATTGTGATGTTAATTGATGAGGCTTGGTGTTCTTGTATATCGGCTCACATGTGTAGAGTGGTTAGATTAATATAGGGTTTGATAATCGTATGATGTTAATGATGATCTAGAACCGAATGCATGTTAATCGGCTGTTATGAGAGTATATTCGGATGATTGGTGGTGTTGAAATTGATAGGGTGCATGTTAGTGATCAAAATCATGGATCTGTTAATGTGGTTAAAGATTATGATTGTTATTCATGCTTGAATGTGATTAGAATTCTTAAAGTGGTAGATAATTCCTTGATTTGATCAATGATAACATGATTTGGAAACTGTTTGATTGTTATGATCGATTTAATGCATGGTTGGAAACTGTCAATTTGCTATAACTGATTCGCATGATTCTAGGGATTAGATAACTAATCGCACAAGACCCACCCTTGATCACACAAGGTCAGATCGCACAAGGGACTGGTCGCACAAGACAGTCGCACAAGCTTGGTGCAACTGTTTAAGCTCACAGTACAACCTAGTTATGCATGATCGCACAAGGCGTAGTGGATTGCACAAGACTGTGCTGATCGCACAATGCCTTGGGCCACACAAATGTTTAAGCTATGCTATGTTATTGGGCCGAACAGCCCAAAATCCCCATCACACAAGTTAAGTGTTTGTTTAATTGTTTGGGCCGCACAAGCTGTTGGGTTTATGATGTAATGGGCCGGGTTTGGACTTGATCACACAACCCATTGTGGATCGCACAAGTTGTGCTGATCGCACAATAGGTTGGGCCGGGTGTTTCATTGGGCTCGCACAAGCTCAACGGCCCAATCAT